>OX345647.1:1050000-1080000 GCA_947044365.1 Petrosia ficiformis | reverse complement strand
AACTATTTTTGACGATAACTAATTCAAACTGGTGTATATCTACTATATAAATCTTTACATGTATAATTTTCAAAATGTTTCATGTATTATAATTATATATATTTTTACTCTTTTTATAATGAAATAGTTTACAGTTAATCGGAAATTGCATCAGCAGGTGTGGAAGACACCACAAAGACATCCCACACTTTCACAAGATGAAACGTGTAGATTAGTACTTAGGAGTGTGTTAAAGATATATACTTCACATTTTGAATAGATGAACCTGAAACTGATTGTTTGGATACAAATGTATCAATTTACTAGTTTACAGTATTAATTATCAGATAAATTGTCTCTTCTTTAATTTTAAGTACAATCCATTCTCAGGCTGCAATAGAAGAACACGTTTAGGTTTAACAGGATAATTCTCATCCAGTGTTATCTCATAATGTCTTAGAATAGTTGCCAATGCTACTTTCTCTTCATGGAGTGCAAACTCTTGTCCAATACAGTTCCTAATACATTATAATGTATTGATTATTATTAAGATGAGTATATATGTACCTTGGACCAGCAGAGAAAGGTACATAAGCCAGTGGGTGTCTGTCTTTAGAATTCTCTGGAGTGAAGCGCAATGGATCAAATTTCTGTATATAAATAAAAGATGCATCTTTATTTCAACAAATCTATATTTTTGATATTCTTTAACCTCTGGTTCATTCCAGACATGTGGGTTATGATGGACTGCATGAATATTAATAGTAACCCAGGCCCCCTTTGGAAGTGTGTATCCATCAAATGTCTTAGATTCTGCTAACTCTCTACTAACAGCAGGAACTGGAGGATAGAGCCTGTTGCTTTCTTTAATGCAGTACTTGAGATAGTCCAAACTCTTTAAGTCATCCCTAAAGAGAAGATTATGAAGCCACTGATAGAAATATTAAATACTGTTGGAATCCTAACCATTCTATTTCGTCTTTCTCTTTGAAAATAGCATCTATCTCTTCTCTACATTTATCTTGATGTTCAGGATGTTTGGCCAAAAGATAAAGTATCCAACAAAGAGAATTAGCTGTTGTGTCATGACCTTCAAACATAAATGTATCAACTTGTTCTCTGATTTCTAAATTAGTCAGTCCATTCCCATCTTCATCCTGTAGTCAATGTACATATACATATCAAATATATACAGACATATGTATACATACATACATACATACATACATACATATATAAATACATATATACATACATACATGCATACATACATACATACATACATACATACATATATATAACTTGACCTCTGCTTCAATTAGAACATCTATAAAGTCTCTACACTTTCTTTTTCGTTTTTCTACTCCATTCTCCTTGTGCTATAAATATCAAATATATATAATATATATAATTATAATGAATCTTTGCCTCGTTGAGTTCAGTTCTTCTTTTTTGAATAATATCCATAGCAAATTTATGAACTATTTCACATTGCTTCATGAATCTTCTTTTAGATGGCATAAGAGCATAAATCCAGTCGTAATGGGCAGGAAAGAAACTATTACAAAGAAAACACTATACCTCATTTAATGTTTAATGTAATGTAATTTCGTAGATAGTGTAATCTCATTCCCAAACCCTATATTATACAATGAAGATTAGGAGACAGAAACAGAGAAGGATGGGAGGGTAGGGTCTGCCAAATGGGCCTAACTCTGGTATGCAAAGGGCATTGGAAAACTGGCATTTAAAGGGCCGCAATGTAGCTGCCAACAAATTAACATTGTTCCATAATTTATATTATGTGAATTTTTGAGTGTAAAGGACAGAACAAATTTTAGCGTTCTCGTAGGAGAGAACTTGAAGCATAAACATATACTTCCTGTGGGATGCAGTCTGCTTATAGAACAAAGAGAATATAACAAAGAGATTTGCCAAACATCTCCACTCCTACATACGCCTATTAATATATAATTAGGGTCTGGAATTGAGGCTATGTGTAATGAGGAGTCCCAAAGCTGAACAATAAGGAGTGCACAGGTAAAATTTCACGTTTAAATTCTTACAGCATTCTTTCCCTTGACAGATCAGAGAGTGTATAGACAGCATTCACATATGGAGAGTGTTTTCTGAAAGAACAAAATAATGTAAATATCTAAAATGCATCTCTAGTGATGTGGAAACAGTCAGTCGTGCAGGACGTTGTCCGACAAATTGAACTGAGCTATGTAGAGAAGCAGGCCAAGAGTAGTGAAAATAGGTCAAAATGTCCAGGAGTTAGCTTAATATTTCCACACCACTGCAGCTAACTCCACTCTTCCTTCCTGTCTCCATTATCTTACCCAGAAACCTGACAATCTGTTTGTTGACCACAAATACATCTCAGTAATACATCAAGTGTATAAAGTTTCATAAAAGGAGCTATATCAACTGATTCAGTTTCTTGCTTTGACAACTGTTCCTACAAATGGAATAACTTCAAACTTAAATACACACATACATACAGTATATGTCAATAAAAAGTCATCATACAGTACAGTAATTACTCAGTAGTGTAATTTCCACACTACAATAGTTCAACAGTAGTTTTGACAGTGATTGCTGTACTTGTCAATTAATACCACAGTAGTGAGACAGTAATTACTATACTATACTGACAGTAGAACTAAGGTAATTACTGTTACTGTATGGTGACATTTTATTGACATGTATTGTACATATATTATTTACTTCTTACTATTAATACTGAAGCACATTCAGAATACACTGCAACATAAGGTTTTAGAATATCAAAATGAAAGGCATGAGTAAGTAATCGACGATGTCTGCTCCATTTTCTACCATTGCTAGTCAATAGTCCATCTCCTGTGTATATTAAGATATGAATAATAAAAATGATAATTATAAGCTCAACTCACCTAACCACGGATTCAATGAGAAGTAAATAGAATGTAATTTTGGATCTAAAGCAAAAATGCATAGCAAAAGAGAATTAACAGTTCATCACAACAATAATATTAATGTTTAGTACTGTAATATTATAAGACAGTTAATAACATTCACGGTGACCTGAAATTTAGGACGCGATGATTTTATATGTATAATAAATTAACAATTATAGTGTACAGTTGAATGACATAAGGTTAATACATGATTATACTGTAACTCAATAATGAAGTAATGGATTGAAATTTAACATACAAAAAAGAATGGGAAGGATAATTATATGCGCATTGTGAGAGGTAAAAGATTGTTGGTCCTTCATATTTTGTGAGGTCAAGGTGAACGTCTATTATCATGAACATTAAATTCAATCAGATGTTTTTAGTTGCATTTTATATAAAACAAGATCATTATCAGTAATATAATATGAATACTATTATACTAGGCGCTATTATGATTGAAGTGGTTTCTGGATATTCGACTAGTGAATCTACCTCAAGTAGAGAGACACACAGCTGAATTTGCCTGACCTAAGTAGTAGACATTGTCTATGAAATGGTCTTCCTTAACCTGGCTTCAGTAGCTCAGATGATAGAGCATCTGACTAGTAATCAGAAGGTCCTGGGTTCAAATCCCCAGCTGGTTGAGATGTGTGTCTCTCTCCTTTAATCAATTTCAATAAACTCAGTATGATATACATAAGAAACCACTTCCATATAACCCTACATACATATATATCTACAGTAAATAATAGTCCATATGTATGTAGTGGTGAGTTTAATTATGTATACTATCCTGATTGAGTTTTGTGCAATTTGTTCGGTTTGGATATAAATTTTTTAATATTCATAATTATACCTGGGCCCAGTGCTGGTTTAATAGTGTCTGGATGCATAGTATGCACAAAGTTGATAGTTGGGCCAAAGTTTACTACTGTCAATTTGTGGCCTTTTCGTGCTTCAGGTAACAGAACATCAGTTAACTGAACAAATGTGTTACTGTCTCCAGTCATCTAAGATTAAGGTATAACACAGAAATTTAAAATAGTGATGATTAAAAGTGTTCCCAGTAATAAGGAAGTATATTATTTGGGGTTGTAAAGAAATTATGGAAATGTGTTGTTAATTGTTATACATTAATTTGTGTTTCATCAAATTAGGGACCCCTAAAGAATTGAACAGTAGTGGGAACTAGTCTCGCAAGCCAGCCCCTTTGCTTGGAGGGGCTAGCTCGTGAAACTAAGTAGGATCCCTGGGGTATTTTCCCCTGTTGCCCCTCAGTGGGCATGTGCGTTAAAGTACATTTTCATGAAACCCTCTCTTCTATTCATAATATCTCTTCTCACTGAAACATGTAGATGTCCCCAAAACCAATGTTCATTAGGGTGCCGTGGTAGTTTCCTTACAGCACTCAGTATTCTCCATTGCTTGTTCACTATAGGGAAGATGTATCCAATAAGAAATATTATCAATATAATAAATATAGAATATAATAATAGTTCTCCATAAGCACTCAAGTGAAGTACAGCCATTCCCATTTCTAGGAGTAGCCACACCTCAATTGCAAAATGGTGACTGAGCTGTTGCTGTACTGTCTTTTGGCTATACTGATAATTTTAGCTATTGTATATATCATTCCTAAACTGAAAGAGCAATGGAGAATACTAAATGCTGTGAAGAAGTTACCACGACATCCTAAAGAACATTGGTTTTGGGGACATCTGCCTTATTTAGTAAGATGAAATAAATCATTTATATGATAAAATAAATTTGATTTAAAATTAATAATATCATGTTGGAGTTTTATGACTTTTCACAATAGTAATTTAAATGTATTATAGATCTATTATGCATATAGCCAGTCTCCAGGCCAGGTATTTTGCTTTTTGGCCTTATACACTTTTATACATTCCTAAAAAGGAATATAGCAGTTGAAACATTTCCCTTACCTTTATTCTGTTTAACAGATGAGCGATGGAAACAACATATTTAAAGAATTTACGGATATCCTATTGCCATTGGCTCAACAAGGCCATAAAATTGCTGTAGTAAATTCTGGACCAACATTCAATGGAGCTCATCTACTTCATCCTGACACAATAAAACTTGGAGTTGGAGCAGGTATAATACTAATTAGTTTTATAAATTTATTAACTGTTAATGAGTATAATAATTATTATCCTAACTTGGATTTAATGGAATTAGTATTTCAGTTATACTGATAGAAGTAATATATATTAATATACTAATGAGTGCTAATGGTGATGCGATTATATATACACTAATATTGTTTCGTCAATTAATTATCATACCTGTAACCTGCATATATTTTTAATAAATAGATCCAAAATTGGAGTCTGTGTACTACCCACTGAAACCATGGTTAGGTATGTTGAATAATATTATTATTTTATTAAAATTATTACATTTTTGTGGTCATAGAATTATTTTAATTGACATTCACAGGAGATGGACTATTGACTAGTAATGGTAGAAAATGGAGCAGACATCGTCGATTACTCACTAACGCATTTCATTTTGATATTCTAAAACCTTATGTTGCTGTATATTCTGAATGTGCTTCAGTATTAATAGTAAGAAATGAATAATATATGTACACTGTAAAAATGAATTTGTTATTTTAACGGACCAGTTGTTACCTCAGTTGCATGTACATTTTCAATATATAGTCAGAAACAAGAAATACGAGGATAATTAGCATTTTGTCTGGTTATAATATAGCTATATGGTAAAAAGGAATGTTACGACTACAGTCATAAATGCATATACCAAATTGCCATATAAAGAGGCTGTTATTGATAACTTCAAAATGAGATAATATGCATAGGAAGGAACAATTTGTTTCAAATTATTAGTTATAGTAAAACAATTATTATCACTAATCATGCAATCAGGAATGTACATACCAATATATACCCTACTACCATATAAAGAGGCTGTTATTGATAACTTCAAAAATATGCATAGGAAGGAATAATTTGTTTCAAATTATTAGTCATAGTAAACACTACATTGACTAGTCTTGCAATCATGAATGTACATACCCTACTATCACATGTAGAATGTACAATCATGACTATAGTCACAACATTATCCTTTATTATAATATGTAGCTATATTATAACCAGACAAAATGTTAATTATCCTCGTATTTCATGTTTCTAACTATGTATTATAAATGTACATCCAACTGAGGTAACAACTGGTCTGTTAAAATAACAAATTCATTTTTACAGTGTATGTATGCGTGTATTTAAGTCTGGAGTTATTATTCAATTCTTAGGAACAATTGCCAAAACAAGAAACTGAATCAGTTGATATCGCTCCTTTTATAAGATTATATACACTTGATGTATTACTGAGATGTATTTGTGGTCAACAAACAGATTGTCAGGTGTCTGGGTAAGATAAGAGGAGCTGGTAGAGAGACACACAGAGAGTCAGACACAATAAAAAAGTGTTGTATAGAAGTGGCCATGCATTTTTGCATTATATGTATTGTTGCTTTTGTTAACTATAACTATTTTATTAAGCCATTGCGGCATTTTAAATAAGAAGTTGCTGTTAATAATATCTTATAATGTCTTCAATTCTTCTTAGAAAACATTCTCCATATGTGAATGCTGTCTACACTATATCTGACCTCTGTATTGAAAGAATACTGTAAGGAGACGAATAATTTCACAAATTCTGTATTCACCCAATAATAATTTATTGCAGTTCAAACTCACCCAATGTTTTTTTTTCAGTAAGCATAAAACTATGCTTTGTTGATCCCAGGGCTTGGGCAATGCATTACTGATCCCAGGGCTTGAGTAATGCATTACTGATCCCAGGGCTTGAGTAATGCATTACTGATCCCAGGGCTTGAGTAATGCATTACTGATCCCAGGGCTTGAGTAATGCATTACTGATCCCAGGGTTTGAGCAATGCATTGTTGATCCTAGTGCTGGAGTAGTCTATTGCAATAATAATATGATCCTAACCAATCTATTTCATTCTTCTGTTCTGTTCAAAAACTTACATTGCAATAAAATTACTATCACTCTTATAAATTGTACAAGTGCATAATGACAGTATTAAACATTGTGATATTAAACATTAAATGAAGGATAGTGTTTTCTTTGTAATAGTTTCTTTCCTGCCTATTACGACTGGATTTATGCTCTTATGCCATCTAAAAGAAGATTCATGAAGCAATGTGAAATAGTTCATAAATTTGCTATGGATATTATTCAAAAAAGAAGAACTGAACTCAACGAGGCAAAGATTCATTATAATTATATATATTATATATTTGATATTTATAGCACAAGGAGAATGGAGTAGAAAAACGAAAAAGAAAGTGTAGAGACTTTATAGATGTTCTAATTGAAGCAGAGGTCAAGTTATATATATGTATGTATGTATATATGTATGTACATGTATGTATGTATGTATGTACGTACGTACATATCTATGCATAGTACCACATACATATGTGATAGATATATGTATGTGTATGTATGTACATTGACTACAGGATGAAGATGGGAATGGACTGACTGATTTAGAAATCAGAGAACAAGTTGATACATTTATGTTTGAAGGTCACGACACAACAGCAAATTCTCTTTGTTGGATACTTTATCTTTTGGCCAAACATCCTGAACATCAAGATAAATGTAGAGAAGAGATAGATGCCATTTTCAAAGAGAAGGATGAAATAGAATGGTTAGGATTCTAATATTTCTATCAGTGGATTCATAATCTTCTCTTTAGGGATGACTTAAAGAGTTTGGACTATCTCAAGTACTGCATTAAAGAAAGCAACAGACTCTATCCTCCAGTTCCTGCTGTTTGTAGAGAGTTAGCAGAATCTAAGACATTTGATGGATACACACTTCCAAAGGGGACCTGGATTTGTATGAGTTTTTATGTAGTCCATCATAACCCACATGTCTGGAGTGAACCAGAGGTTGCAATGTTTGTTCCTTTCATAGATGTGTATAGAATCTACTGTATTATTGATACTTACAGAATTTTGTATTAATTAGAAATTTGATCCATTGCGCTTCACTCCAGAGAATTCTAAAGACAGACACCCACTGGCTTATGTACCTTTCTCTGCTGGTCCAAGGTACATATATACTCATCTTAATAATAATCAATACATTATATAATGTATTAGGAACTGTATTGGACAAGAATTTGCACTCCATGAAGAGAAAGTGGTGTTAGCAACTATTCTAAGACATTATGAGATAACACTGGATGAGAATTATACTGTTAAACCTAAACGTCTTATTCTTCTGCATCCTGAGAATGGAGTGCACTTAAAACTGAAGAAGAGACAATTTAATTGATAATTACTGCTGTAGACTACTGATTTTTAATGCAATATAATATAATAGTTATGCATTTATAATTATAGTTATACCACCAGAGTGAGTTTATTATTATGTGTAACGATACACTCCAAAAAATAGAAATGTTAAAATAATGTATTTGTTAGTGCAGTTACAAGGACTTAACAACTAGTTGGTTGTTCAGGATAAAGTGATCTAACAATTGTACTAATTATATTAAAATACCTAAAGATAAAATTATGTAGCAATTATTATCAATTATCATGCCTAATATCTCGTATTAGATGCACAAAAAAAAGGTTTGGAAACCTAAAATGACTCAATTAAAATACTTATTCTGTACATCTAATAGACAGCATAGGGATATTGAAATTACAATTATTAGATTATAATTGTATATCCATAACAACCTACATGACCAATTAAATTCGTTCCTTGCAACTGCACTAACCAATAAATTTGTTACTTTAACAATTTTATTTTTGCAGTGAAGGAAGCTGCTCAGTAGAGGGAAAGCTACTGCAAAGCAGAGAGAGGACATGAAAAAGACAAATAATTGATAAATCATTCACATCCCTTTCAGTACATTATGCAGTAAATCAATGCAATTTCCACACAGCGTGCACCTACAGGAATATTCAAAACACAGCAAGCTAGAGAACGTCCATGTACTTCTAGTAGCACTACCTATCTAAGTTAGCTAAAATGATAGTATTGTAATTATTCAAATAGCATTTTACAGAGGTTTCGTTGTATTTAATGAATATTATGGTATACTAGTAACTTCTACAAATAACTCCTGTTACAGTTACATCTACTCACACAAAAGTAACACAAATTGTTAATACATACACAAATTATATCTAATACAAACATTTAGTGTTTACTTACATTAACAAAATCAACTGACACTTGTTGTGATTATATATTGTACTGAATAAATCACAAAATTATCATTATGTCAACGACACACATTCGTAAACATCAGCCTCATCTTGTTGTCTACGCTGTGGTTGTTGAGATGCTGTATATGCATTCATTTCAGTACTCTTCCTGTGATACATAGACATGTCACAACATATGTAATGATTTCTTTATTTCTTGATTAACCTTGAAGTTTCCACTAGTTCATACGGATCATGAGCATCACTAGAACCTCCAACTGTGGATCTGAAGAGGGAAAATATTCATTATTATTATAGTTCAATGTGATAACTTACATATAATTAAGAACTCTCTTTTGTTTCTCAGATATCTTGCTCAACATTCTGAATAGTATTACCATGAAAATAATAATAACAACAAATAATATAATAATAATAATACTCAACACTGATACACCAGCTACTAGACCAGTAGATCCAGTCTGTGAATCATTAGATGAAGAGGTCAGTGATGGAGTTGATGAATTAATCATTATAGTAACTGGAGGTGATCTCCCACTCTCGTATTCCACATTATTAATAGTGAAGACACCATACACTTTAAACACATACTCAATATCATGTTGTAATATAGGTAATCCTGTAGAGACTATTGATAATGAGAATACGATAGTTTGAAATGTCTGTTCATTAGTTTGTTTGTATTCCAGTACATAACTTGTGAGTTCAGTGTAGTTCAGAGGTGTCCAGTTAATGATTACTATATCTTCTAATATCTCAACTATTAGATCTTCTATTCCTGTATTATAATAAGATATTACAGTATGATGTGTAGGTGTATCAAGGGCACTGATAGTGCTGTATTTCCTATAGTACACACTACAAAAATAGAATATAACTAATTTATTGGTTAGTACAGTTGCAAGGAATAATGGAAATTGTAATTTAATTGGTCATGTAGGTTGTCATGGATATACATGTAATTATAATCTAATAATTGTAATTTCAATATCCTTATGCTGTCTAATAGATGTACAAAGAATTAGAATAAGTATTTTAATTGAGTCATTGTGGGTTTCCAAATCTTCTTTGTGCATTTAATATGAGATATTAGGCATGATAATTGATTATAATTGGTACATATATCTTTTACATATTTTAATATAATTAGTACAAAGTAGCTATGGTGTTAGATATATGTATCTCCTAAACAACAACTAAATGTTAAATCCTTGCAACTGTACTAATCAATATATTTGTCAATTTTATTTTTGCAGTATAAACATGTGCTGTAATGAAAACTCATAGAGCACTCAATCAGTTAAAGCACTAACTTATACTCGTGCACTATGTAAAATTACAGCTCTTGAGATGTAGTCTCAACAACCATACAGCATTCACACTTTGTTCATGCTGTGTATGCTTGTCTTAAATACTTAATAAGAGACTACAAATATACACACTTGTTGAATATACCTGGTAGCAGAGTTGAGAATTGTATTTCTGTCCATTCTCCTGGACCAGCAATAGTGTATGCTCTCACACCAATGGTATAGTTTGTGAATGGCAACAGTCCATCTATTGTGTGTTGAGTGTTTGTTATACCATTCACATATACAAATGAATCACTGTTGTCAGACTCTCTATAACGTATATCATACATGATGATGATACCATTAGGAATGGAGGGCTGATTCCATGTGATACTGATCTGATCTACATCTGATCCACTTGACGTTAGGTTTGACACTACACCAGGTTCTGAGAGACACAAACATCATATGAAACATGAACTAGTAATGAATATACTAACTGACCAGCTTGTTCTGTCTGTTGTATTCTATTATCACTTGTTGATCCAGTTCCAACATCATTGTATGCTGATACTGTTACAGTGTAGTTAGTATATGGTCTCAGTTCAGTGAGAGTGAATGATCTGTTCTCTCCTCCAGTAATATTAATAGTGTCAGAGAATGTTGTGTTTGTGTAGTAGAGTAAGTATCCAGTGATGGGTCCATTCTGTCTAGAACAAGGTACCGTATCCCATGAAATAATCATGGACCTCGCCTCAACTGAAGAGAAAGTGATGTTTTCAGGAGCTAGAAAAAAGAATAATAGTATTCCATTTTGATAGCACAGCTTTACACCAAAGCTCACCAGCATAAAGTGTGGTAGCATTCATAATACCAAATGCATGGATATCATTACCATATAATCCAATCAATGAGATAGTACAGTAACTATCGGGATTAACATCACTGAACACAAGTGGTGATGAACTAGAGGTCTCTTCAACACTATTATGTAATGATCCCTCGCATAGTCTACGACAATGACGTGTTGCAGCATAACCATTAGAAGGGATTGGATCCGGTTCAGTCCATGTCAGAGTAATAGTGTTACTAGTAGAAGTAGCTGTGAGGTCACTCACTGATGGTAGTGCTGAAGGGAATATAGTAATAATTATAGTGATTATAATACACAAGATGTTTACTATCACTTACTTAATGTCACACTCTCAATACTACTATTAACACTGGGTAGTACAGGAGTACCCTCAATACTAAATGATACCACAAAGAACTCATATGTTTGACCCTGAGTAAGTCCTGATTTCACACTATATGTTGTATCAGTGGTTACTCCAGCACTCTGAATATTATCACTACCACTGAGAGAATAAAACACCTGAAATATAAATGATGATCCTGTCCAGGAGAGTTGTACATGATCCAGACCTGTACCCAGTCTTGTTAGTGTGAGATCAGTGGGTGTATCAGAAACTGTAAAAATAGTATATTTAATAACTTATAATACAATTATACAAAGAAAAATAATCTGATTGTTTCATCACTAACCTGTTACATTTATTGATGAGTTACCCTCAGTAGCAGTGACACCATTAATAGTACCATTCTCTACTCTGGCATTAGAGACAGTACACTGATAGTTACCTCCCTCTCTCATCCTCACTGTCACTGTCACCAGTGTAGCAGTACCATCATTCACTACCTCACGAGACAAGTCATCACTTGTTTGATTTGATTTTGTTTGATTAATACTAAATGAGTTTGGTCCTGTACATGTGACATCAGTAGGAGGTCCATTTGTGACAATGAATCTCAAGTTGAATACTGGAGGATCAACATGTCTTGGTGTGGAGATCAGGGATAATGACATGTCTCCTGCTATAGGACCAGCTATAAAATGAAGTGATATATTATATACTATTACTACACAACTCATCATTAACTCACTATTATCATTATATGTACTGGTATTATACACTCCTACTACTAGTGTTCTATCAAGAATGACACATTTGTACAGACCCTCATAATCTGATGTTATTGGTGTTGTTGAATTTGTGTCTCTAAATAATACAGCCTGATTGAAATATTCACCAGCACCAGACTGAAATATGGGGTCTGGTCCACTGTAAAAATTTGTCTTCCTATTATTTATAAAGCCTCCAGTGTACACTACAACTTTAGTACCATTAGGATAGTAAAAAGTTCCACCAATCCACCGGATGTAATATATACACCAAATACCCTCAGGAACTCTATCTGTATCATCATCACTCTCAATATCAGGGAAGTGTTGAGATGGAATCATATAGTAGTCTGGTAATACTAGTTCAAGATACTCAGCCCACAAATGTGCAACTATAATAATGAATAGTAACACATGGCAACATCATTACAAAACATTTATATACCTGTTTCTTCTGATGGTATGATTTTTCCATTGGAGAATTGTTGTCCTTGTACTCCTGATAATGAACATATTACCAGTACTATTATATATAATACTGATGATGTATTCATCTCTTGACTGCTGTGTGATCAAGTAAAAGAGTAAATCAGTAGATACCACACTACACAATCAAACCAGTACACTATAATGATATCCAAAATATGTTGCTTAACCTATATATAGTTGGTTCATTAATGAATACATAACTGTTTATTTAAGAGAAAATTAATGGTCTATAGTTATTAATTATAGTTATTAATTATAGTTATAATAGTTATTAAACTTCACATCTATTACACTGCATGCACATATACATACATATGGATTATGATTATGTTTTACAATTTTAATTAAGTATGTGAAGTTAATCTGTTGCATTGTATGTAAATTGGAAGTTTAGCAACTAGCGATTCCAAGATTTACTATATAAAAAGTGGACCATAATTATCAATGTATTCACACAATATATACCTCCATTACGCACTGCTTTAATCAGATTCTCCACTACTTGAACTATAGTAATACAAATATATATAATTATTACATACATACATACATACATACAGTGTAGTACATGTTTCTTTAGTAGATGATGATTCGGTGAGTCCTCTTCTTCCTCATACAACCGAGCAACAGCCTCCTGTATGTGGTTATAAGATGTATCAAAAATGAGAGCTCATGAGAGCTGAGTAAAATACTAAAGTACCATAGTTCAAAAGGGCCCTAACCACTTATCCCGAACTATTCTAGTTAATAACAATAACAAAAACCTTTTTTACTTATAAACGAATGTATTATAATTTTACCTACTCTAGCCACAGTTTGTTTACAGAGATGGGCACTTATTTTATCTGATTATAATTACAATGTAGAGTTTCGACCTACTCAGCAGCATAGCAATGCTAACATGTTGTCTCGCCTTCCTCTACAGCAATTACAAGATAGTCAGACCGAAGAATCAGAAGTTAGTGTTTTTAATATAAGTCAGTTAGACAGATTGCCAGTTATTGTTTAATAATGACTACCACGCTACTATGATTAGAACATACTACTAGCTTAAACCACTGAAGGCTACCTTAAGCTAGTAGTTATTAATTATAGTTATACTATAATAATTATTTTGTGTAATTAAAATTAACGGTGCATCAGTTTCAATTTTCATTAATAACTTACATGTGATGTAAGATGAATTTACTTTTATATGCATGCACATGTAATATAATTATAATTTAGTATGTGATGTTGCATTGTATGTAAATATAATTTACAATATGATTCCAAGATTCACTATATAAAACACGTTTAATTAACTTATAGAAGTGGTCCATAATTATCTTTGTATTCACACATTATATACCTCCATTACACACTGTTACATAATCAATACAAGCACTGAGATAATAATTATTAAATGGAAATTGATTCAAAAATTTAAAATTATTCATTGCTGTTTTTGTCTGTTTAAATCTTCCTCTTCATCTTCACTACTTGATGAATACATGCTAATACTGGTTAAACCAGTTTTACGAGTTGTAATTGATTCATTTTCATTATTACTAGTTCTTGTATTAAGTTCATATTCATTTAACTTCTTTATAAGTTCTTCTTCTTCTGAAGACTTTGATTTATTCTCTTGTGAGATATCAGTTTGATCAGTTTCTCCACTACTTGAACTCCTGTAGTAACACAATTATTACATATATGTGACCCAATTTGAGGCTTATAGGATAATTATTAATTTTGAGATATGCCTGAAAATAGATTATATACAAATACATTATATACACACATACATACATACATATATACATACATATACACACATATATACATACATACACACATATATACATACATACAACATACATATATACATACATACATATATACATACACATACATACATACATACATACACACATACATACATACATATATACATACATACATACATATATACATACATGCATACATACATATATACATACATACATACATACATACATACATACATACATACATATATACATACATACATACATACATACACATACATACATACATACATACATACATACATACATACATACATACCATACATACATACATACATACACACATACATACATACATACATACATACCATACATACATACATACATACACACATACATACATACATACATACATACATACACACATACATACATACATATATACATACATACATACATATATACATACATGCATACATACATACATACATACATATATACATACATGCATACATACATATATACATACATACATACATACATACATACATACATACATATATACATACATGCATACATACATATATACATACATACATACATACATACATACATACATACATATATACATACATACATACATACATACATACATACATATATACATACATACGTACATACATACATACATTATTATTTATGACAGAAAAGAGACATGTGGTCCCGGCAGGGGATACGATCATGTGTCCCATGGCTGTTTGGGCCTAAACATCACTGTCTGGGGGACATGTCATCCGGGAGAGCTCATATACATATGTGTGTATATATTTGATATGTGTATGTACATTGACTACAGGATGAAGATGGGAATGGACTGACTGATTTAGAAATCAGAGAACAAGTTGATACATTTATGTTTGAAGGTCATGACACAACAGCTAATTCTATCTGTTGGATACTTTATCTTTTGGCCAAACATCCTGAACATCAAGATAAATGTAGAGATGAGATAGATGCTATTTTTAAAGAAAAAGATGAAATAGAATGGTTAGTATTCTAACAGTATTTAATATTTCTATCAGTGGATTCATAATTTTCTCTTTAGGGATGACTTAAAGAGTTTGGACTATCTCAAGTACTGCATTAAAGAAAGCAACAGGCTCTATCCTCCAGTTCCTGCTGTTTGTAGAGAGTTAGCAGAATCTAAGACATTTGATGGATACACACTTCCAAAGGGGACCTGGATTTGTATGAGTTTTTATGTAGTCCATCATAACCCACATGTCTGGAATGAACCAGAGGTTGCAATGTTTGTTCCTTTCATAGATGTGTATAGAAGCTACTGTATTATTGATACTTACAAAACTTTCTATTAATTAGAAATTTGATCCATTGCGCTTCACTCCAGAGAATTCTAAAGACAGACACCCACTGGCTTTTCTACCTTTCTCTGCTGGTCCAAGGTACATATATACTCATCTTAATAATAATCAATACATTGTAATGTATTAGGAACTGTATTGGACAAGAGTTTGCACTCCATGAAGAGAAAGTGATGTTAGCAACTATTCTAAGACATTATGAGATAACACTGGATGAGAATTATACTGTTAAACCTAAACGTCTTATTCTTCTGCATCCTGAGAATGGAGTGCACTTAAAACTGAAGAAGAGACAATTTAATAGATAATTACTGCTGTAGACTACTGATTTTTAATGCAATATAATATAATAGTTATGCATTTATAATAATTATAGTTATACCACCAGAGTGAGTTTATTATTGTGTGTAATGATACACTCCAAAAATAGAAATGTTAAAATAACATTGGTTAGTAAAATGCAAGGATGCAACTTGATTATAGTCATACACTGTTAATTCATTGAATAATTTTGGTTACATAAGTTTAAATTTTGCCATTGAGTAACCAATATAATTCTTTTGGTTTGTCTATCCTTTCTGCATGTTATTATATATTGTCAGAGGTGTACATATTTCTAATGTGAATGCTAAAGTTCTTATCAGGAATGCAAAATTATATCTTTTTGAAATGCAAACATATAAATATGTTACCATAACTTGAATCAAGTTTCAGTACTATACAGTAAACAAATAATTAGATATGTACATGTATACATGTATATAGTGACAGTGTAGAAATAATATCGTTTTGTTACTAAATACCGGTAACCATCCAAACCTAATTTAAACATACACGTAAGTTAACAAGCTAGACTGATATAAGCAATAATAATACACAGGCTATACACTATAGTACAATTAATATGCATGATTATATTAAGCTATACAACTATAGAAATCAGCACACATGCATACACTTACATACTGTGTAAGTGTATGCAAGTGCTTAAACAGTGTCATGACAGAAATCACCATTTTTTTTCTTCCATGTTTTATATAACGTTGGTTGAAATGACAAATCAATTTTTAGAGTGGACAGGTTGTTATGACTGCATGATAAAAGATACTTGTACTATAATCAATTATCATGTCCAATGTCTCATATTACAAGCACAAAGAAGGTTTGGAAACATAAAATAATTTGTTATTCTGCTTCTTTGTATATCTATCAGACATGATAGTATGTAATTATTCAAATAATATTTCACAGAGGTTTAGTTTTCTTACAGCTTTATTTAATGTATTATGATATACTAGTAACTTCAATATACAAAAACTACTTATATTGTTACAGTTACAGCTACTCACACAAAAGTAACACAAATTGCTAATAATTATATCTAATATAGTTAAACATTTAGTGTTGACAAAATCAACTGACATTAGTTGTGATTATATATTGTACTGAATAAATCACAAACATTATTATGTCAACGACACACATTCATATACATCAGTCTCATCTTGTTGTCTACGCTGTGGTTGTTGAGATCTTGTATATGCATTCATTCCAATACTCTTCCTATGATATAAATATATATGCATGTTACAACATATGTATTATTTCTTGACTAGCCTTGAAGTTTCCACTATTTCATATGGATCATGAGCATCACTAGAACCTCCAACTGTGGATCTGAAGAGGGAAAATATTCATTATTATTATAGTTCAATGTGATAACTTACATATAATTAAGAACTCTCTTTTGTTTCTCAGATATCTTGCTCAACATTTTGAAGAATATTACAGTAATAACTATATTAACAACAAATGATATAATAATAATAATACTCAACACTGATACACCAGCTACTAGACCAGTAGATCCAGTCTGTGAATCATTTGATGAAGAGGTGGATGGAGTTGATGAATTAACCATTATAGTAACTGGAAGAGATGTCGCACTCTCATATTCCACCTTTCAATAGTGAAGACACCGTACACTTGAAACACATACTCAATATCATGTTGTAATATAGGTAATCCTGTAGAGACTATTGATACTGAGAATATGATAGTTTGAAATGTCTGTTCATTAGTTTGTTTGTATTCCAGCACATAACTTGTGAGTTCAGTGTAGTTCAGAGGTGTCCAGTTAATGATTACTATATCTTCTAATATCTCAACTATTAGATCTTCTATTCCTGTATTATAATAAGATATTAGTTTTATATAAACTGGATATACCTGGTAACAGAATAGAGGCTTGTATATTCATTTATTTATTTATTCTATTTAAATATTATGCTTGTGAGGTATAAATTATTGTAAATTCTCATTCAATTATCTGTGGAGAACAAAGTTATTTGTTGACAAATTCCACGACTTCGTACTTATAATAACAAATAATAAATAGCAAATAGATTTTTAAAACATTACATATATATATATATATACACACAAATGTTTTAAAATAATTTGTTATTTATTATTTGTTATTATAAGTACGAAGTCGTGGAATTTGTCAACAAATAACTTTGTTCTCCACAGATAATTGAATGAGAATTTACAATAATTTATACCTCACAAGCATAATATTCATTATCAATACAGCATTGAAAATCCTGTAACCAAATAAGGGTTAAAATAACCGGTTCATTTTTACAGTGCACCAACAGTGCTGTATTTCCTATAATATAAACATGTGCTGTAATGAAAACTTATACAGCAGCAATCATTTAAACCACATACTTACACTCGTGCACTATGTAAAATTATGCTCTTGCAGATGTAGTCTCACAAGCATACAGCACTCATGCTTTGTTCGTGCTGCATGCTTGTTTTAAATACATAATAAGAGACTACAAATATATACATTTGTTGAATATACCTGGTAACAGAGTTGAGAATTGTATTTCTGTCCATTCTCCTGGACCAGCAATAGTGTATGCTCTTACACCAATGGTATAGTTTGTGAATGGCAATAGTCCATCTATTATGTGTTGAGTGTCTGTTATACCATTCACATATATAAATGAATCATTGTTGTCAGACTCTCTATAACGTATATCATACATGATGATGATACCATTAGGAATGGAGGGTTGATTCCATGTGATGTTGATCTGATCTACATCTGATCCACTTGACATTAGGTTTGACACCACACCAGGTTCTGAGAGACACAAACATCATATGAAACATGAACTAGTAATGAATATACTAACTGACCAGCTTGTCTTGTCTGCTGTGTTCTATTATCACTTGTTGATCCAATTCCAGCATCATTATATGCTGCTACTGTCACAGTGTAGTTGGTATATGGTCTCAGTTCAGTGAGAGTATATGATCTGCTCTCTCCTCCAACGATGTTGACAGTGTCAGAGAATGTTCTGTCTGTGTAGTAGAGTAAGTATCCAGTGATGGGTCCATTCTGTTCTGAACAAGGTAATATATCCCATGAAATAATCATGGACCTTGCCTCAACCGCAGAGAAAGTGATGTTTTCAGGAGCTAGAAAAAAGAATAATTAATTAATGATAGCATTCCATTTTGATAGCACAGCTTAACACCAAAGCTCACCAGCATAAAGTGTGGTAGTATTCACAATACCAAATGAATGAATATCATCACCATATAATCCAATCAATGAGATAGTACAGTAACTATCAGGATTAACATGACTGAACACAAGTGGTGATGAACTAGAGGTCTCTTCAACACTATTATGTAATGATACCTCACATAGTCTATGACACTGACGTGTTGCAATGTAACCATTAGAAGGGATTGGATCAGGTTCAGTCCATGTCAGAGTAATAGTGTTACTAGTAGAAGTAGCTGTGAGGTCACTAACTGATGGTAGTGCTGATGGGAATCAGTAATATAGTGATTATAATACACAAGATGTTTACTATCACTTACTTAATGTCACATTCTCAATATTACTATTAACACTGGGTAGTACAGGAGTACCATCAATACTATATGATACCACAAAGAACTCATATGTTTGACCCTGAGTGAGTCCTGATGTCACACTATATGTTGTATCAGTGGTTACTCCAGCACTCTGAATATTATCACTACCACTGAGAGAATAGAACACCTGAAATATAGGTGATGATCCTGACCAGGACAGTTGTACATGATCCAGACCTGTACCCAGTCTTGTTAGTGTGAGATCAGTGGGTGTATTAGAAACTGTATGTGACGAAAAGAAATGTAGTAATATATTTGTTATATTTAGCTTTTCACTAACCTGTTACATTTAATGATGTACTATCCTCAGTAGCAGTGACACCATTAATAGTACCATTACCTACTCTAGCATTAGAGACAGTACACTGATAGTTACCTCCCTCTCTCATCCTCACTGTCACTGTAACCAGTGTAGCAGTTCCATCATTCACTACCTCACGAGACAAGTCATCACTTGTTTCATTAATACTAAATGAGTTTGGTCCTGTACATGTGATATCAGTAGGAGGTCCATTTGTGACAATGAATCTTAAGTTGAATACTGGAGAATCAACATATCTTGGTGTGGAGATCAGGGATAATGACATGTCTCCTGCTTTAGGACCAGCTATAAAATGAAGTGATATAATATACACTATTACTACACAACTCATCATTAACTCACTATTATCATTGTATGTACTGGTATCATACACTCCTACTACTAGTGTTCTACCAAGAATGATACATTTGTACAGACCCTCATAATCTGATGTTATTGGTGTTGTTGAATCTGTGTCTCTAAATAATACAGCCTGATTGAAATTTTCACCAGCACCAGACTGAAATATGGGGTCTGGTCCATTGTAATAATTTGTTTTCCTATTATTTATAAAGCTTCCAGTGTACACTACAACTTTAGTACCATTTGGATAGTAAAAGGTTCCAACATCACTCCAATGGAAATAATGTATACACCAAATACCCTCAGGAGCATTATCTGTATCATCATCATTCTCAGTATCAGGGAAGTGTTGAGATGTAATCATATAGTAGTCTGGTAATACTAGTTCAAGATACTCAGCCCACAAATGTGCAACTATAATAATGAATAGTAACACATGGCAACATCATTACAAAACATTTATATACCGGTTTCTTCTGATGGTAAGATTTTTCCTTGTCCTTGTACTCCTGATAATGAACATATTACCACTATTACATATAATAGTGATGATATATTCATCTTGACTGCTGTGAACAAGTAAAGAGTAAATCAGTTGATACCACACTACACAATCAAACCAGTACACTATAATGATATCCACAATATGTTGCTTAACCTATATATAGTTGGTTCATTAATGACTGTTTATTAAATTATGTTAATTATAGAGTTATAATATTTTAATTTAATTGCTTTCTTCACATCTATCAATATTTTACACTGAGACTAATGCATGTACATGTTACATACATATGGATTATAATTATGTTTTATCTGCTTTAATCAGTTTCTCCACTATAGTAATACATATAATTATTACATGCATACATACATATGATGTAGTTTGTGATGTACATGTTTCTTTAGTAGATGATGATTTGGTGAGCTCTTCTTCCTCGTGCAACCGAGGAACAGTATGTGGTTATACGTAAGATATATGAAAAATGAGAGGTCATGAGAGCTGTTGTTCAAAAAGGCCCTAGCCACATATCCCGAACTATTCTAGTTAATAACAATAACAAAAACCTTTTTTACTATGGCATTACTTACGAACGAATGTATTATAATTTTCAATTAATAATTATTGTTTAGTAAATGAATAAACTGACTAGCTACCACGCTACTATAAGAACATACTACCAGCTTAAACCACTGAAGGCTACCTTAAGCTAGTAGTTATTAATTATAATAATTAGTTTGTGTAATTAACATTAACAGTGCATCAGTTTCAATTTTTATTAATAATTTACATGTGATGTAAGATGAATTTACTTTTATATGCATGCACATGTATTATAGTTATAATTTAGTATGTGATGTTGCATTGTATGTAAATATAATTTACAGTACAATTCCAAGATTTACTATATAAAATACGTTTAATTACCTTATAGAAGTGGTCCACAATTATCAATGTATTCACACATTATGTACCTCCATTACACACTGTTACATAATCAATACAAGCACTGAGATAATGATTATTAAATGGAAATTGATTGAAAAATCTAAAATTATTCATTACTGTTTTTGTCTGTTTAAATCTTCCTCTTCATCTTCACTACTTGATGAATACATGCTAATACTGGTTAAACCAGTTTTACGAGTTGTAATTGATTTATTAGTTTCATTTTCATTATTACTAGTTCTTGTATTAAGTTCATATTCATTTGGCTTCTTTATAAGTTCTTCTTCTTCTGAAGACTTTGACTTCTTCTCTTGTGAGATATCAGTTTGATCAGTTTCTTCACTACTTGCACTCCTGTAGTAATACACATATATGTGACTGAATTTGCAAAAACCAGGCTTATGGGATAATTACTAATGCCTGAAAATAGACAATGTACATACATTATATACATACATACATACATACATACAGTACATACATACATACATACATACATACATGTACAAAACCTTTTTCTTTTAGTTATGATTGAACCAGCCAGAATAGCAGATTGTGATTTTGTTTTTTTAATTACAGGTGAAATAGGTGGAGTTTGTAATGTACGGACTTCTTTAGTAGATGATTCAGTGAGTCCTGTTTTATCCTCTTCTTCCTCATGCAGCTGAGCAACAGCCTCCTGTATGTCATTATAAAGTGTAAAAAAAATGAGAGCTGAGTAAAATACTAAAGTACTGTAGTTCAAAAGGGCCCTAGCCACTTATCCTAAACTAGTTGAAAGGTACATACATAGATATTAGTTAATAACAATAACTAAAACCTTTTTTATTATGGCATTACCCCTTTAATAGTTTAATTGCCGAGCACCTTAGTGCGAGGCAACTAATCCGGGAGTGTAGTGAAATCTCGACCTTAGTTTGTATATATATATTATGTGGTTCTGTCACGCTTAGGAATGCAATAATTAAACGTACAACCACAGGCACGTTAATTCGTAGACCGCGTGTACTGTTGATGGCGTACTGCTCTAATGTAGAGACGAGTGAGGAACCTACAAGTGAGGGAGCTACAGCATGCCTTCGACGCCTAGCTACACTGAGAAAAAGAAGCAAAGTGCGGGAGCTACAGAAGAGGCCAAGACAGAGGAGAAATTAAGAGGTAGAGAACAGAAACAGCGAGATCTAGATGAGAGTGAACGAGAGGCAAGACAATCCCGTGTCTGTTAGCATCATTGCAAGGATCACAAGATGACAAATGACTAAATTCTCTCTTCTTTCCTGCCATTATAAGTGCCAAAGTCAAATAATTATACCATTGTGTGACTAAAACCACACCTTTCTGGATATTAATTGACTACAGTTTAGTGCAAGCGAGGCAGTCCTGCGCATACGTATTCCTAGTTATCTTAACTGTCAATAATGAGCACTTTTAGTATGAGGCCATAGTACTTAACAATAAGCCTAATTGTACTACAAGTGAAATCACACAATTCCTGACAGCTTTGGAACAAATATGTGTCCTGATTAGAGGGGTCTCCTCATTTCAGGGGTGAATTTATATTATGGAAGAGAGTCTTTAATATCATGTGGTGAAACAGGCGACATGCTAATTTTGCAATGTATTAGTCCAGTCCAGTGAATAGGGATTACCCAAAAAGCAATATTATAGATACTTATGTCACTGAAATAGATATTATTATATACCCTGTAAGCTGTAAGCTCTTCTTTTTCACGATTCATCATTTCTCTGAAGTGGCTGGCGTGTTGATCAACTACAAAGTTAAGGAAACCAGCCTCTTCATCATCAAGGCCTTTGTATATCATATTTTCTAAAAGAGGGAGGGTGGGGAAGATATATGAAATGATACAGCTAGATTAATAAATGGACAGATAGATCAATAAATATACTGAAAATAAATAGATGGATAGATAGATCACTGAGAAGTGAATGAATAGATAGATGGATAGATAGATAGACGTATCAATGGATGGGTAGATCAACAAATGGACTGAGAGGTGACTGAATGAAGAATAGATATATAGATGGATAAGAGAATGGATAGATATAAGAACAGGAATTTAATAGAAAATAGAAAGAATGGATAAATTAGTTATTTACTGAATTTGAACTGCTCTTCGTATTGTTCTTGAATTTTGTCTTTTTGTTCTTTCAGACGTTCATAAAGAGGGCGAGCATCATATACTTCATCGGGTCGTTCTACAGTGCATATGACATCACTAAACGTATAAAGCATAGATAGTATAGTCTTGACTATACTATCTATGAATAAAGTCAGTCATGTGACATTCACATGATTTAATTAATCAATGACTATTTTATCAGTTATATCATCTCACCCTTGGGGTCTCCTGGCTTTCTAACTTTCTCCCATTGCTCTTGTCTCTTCTTTTTCATCTCTTCTACATCCTTTTCAGAGACAAATGACATCAATTTTGCACTCCCAGTAGCAGCCATTTTCCCCCAAGGTAGGTGGAGCATGAGAGGGCGTGGTCATAAAATGGGTGGGGTCATTAGACACCCATTTTTAACCCTTTCTCTACTCAATAATATTGAGAAGAGAAAGGGTTAAATAGTAAATTTAAAATGGCGAATCGAACTGTGAAAGAAGCAAGGAGTATAAAAGGTACCAATCCGCAGTATCTTGTTGAAAAGATTATCAGAACACGGATCTATGACTGCCAGTATTGGAAAGAAAAATGTTTCGCTTTGAGTGGTCAGAATATATAAATTTAATCTACATGTGGGATCATGTATGTATCTAATAGCTAAGTCACATGATTTTCACATGACATTTTTTTGTTTCACTACTACAGCCGAACTTCTTGTTGATGAGGCAATGTCATTGGACCATGTAGGGGGTGTGTACAGTGGTAATATCAAACCGACTCCATTTTTGTGTTTAATACTGAAGATGCTGCAGATTCAGCCAAACAAAGATATTGTGATTGAATTCATTAAAAATCCAGATTACAAGTGAGTGATACTATCTATATTAAGAGGAAGTCTGCCATTTTGATTTCGTGTAGTTCCAGGGCAAGAAATGCCTACTGGCCATCAAACATTTTCTGATTATTTTAAGTTAATGTCCGACCATTTTGAGTTTATAACTAGTGGTGTGGAAACAGCCAGTCATGCAGGACATTGTACAATAAATCTAGTGAATGTCTGGTAAATTGAAACTGAGCTGTATACAAAGTATATGAGGAGCAGGACAAGAGTAGTGAAAATAGGTCACAATGTCCGGTAGTCAGCTCAATGTTTCCACACACCTGTTTACAATACATATACATGTACATGTATTGTGTATTTCATGACTAATTAAAATTCAGCATTGTCCAATCAAATTTGAGATCTTATTTCTTGCTCTGAATTATCTAAATATACCTAACATGTACATGTATATACGTCCCATAGCTAGTATGTAAAGTGATATAATATATTATATACATACATATTATAACCTTGTAATAAAGCTGTTGCTACATGTATGCGAGTTTTGTAAGATTGAATATTGCTTTGGAATGTACTTGACATACATGTATCATGATTTTGTGTCTGCGCTTGTGTAAATGGGGGCCTGAGGGTGCTCTCCAGAGTTTGATTCTGGTGGTAAAATAAACCCATTTTTGAAGGCACCTCCAAACCTCCTTCCCTCCTGTTATGATATTTAATAGTATTTTCATTATTATAGATATGTTAGGATATTAGGAGCTATGTATTTGAGATTAATAGGATCTTCAGTGGAATGTTACAAATATTTGGAACCTCTTTATAACGATTATAGAAAACTAAAATTTAAGAACAGACAAGGAAGTGAGTTAGTGTTTGTTTACTTGTATAATCACATGTATATTTATGTTTTGTGTAATTATTATATATACATGTGTGTGTGTGTGTGTGTGGATATTGTACATAATTACAAGTATTACTACATATGTGTATGTATATGTGTAATTTTGTATGTATTGTTTGTGTGTATTTGTGTGCGTGCATGCATGTGTGTATACATGTATGTGGATAATAGCATACATGTACATTGTATTTTCTATATAGAATTAACTCTTTCACATGTTGATGAGTTTGTAGATGATCTACTCAGAAATGATAGAGTTTGTGATGTTATTCTACCTAGACTACAGGTTAGATCTGTTATATTAATATCCTGATTAGAAGCATTAGTATACTAAAGATTACAAGTTAGAAGCATTAGTATACTGGAGATTACAAGTTAGAAGCATTAGTATACTGGAGATTACAAGTTAGATAGTGAATATACCAACGATTACATATACAAATTGGAATGAATATACTGAAGATTACATGAATATACTAGTTAGATGGAGACAATAATCAGTAATATTTTTATTCTCAATTTTTCATTTCAGAAAAGACACATATTGGAAGAGACAGAGCAGATTGAACCCAGGGTAAGGAATTTATGATATGAATTATGATTATTATTGTATTTATCAGTACATGGGAATTTGAAATAATTTACTATTCTTATAAATAGGTCAGTGCTCTTGATGAAGATTTAGAAGGATCTGAAGATGAAGAGGAAGAGGAGGAGGAGGAGGAGGAAGAAGAAGAGGAACCAAGACGAAGGTCACGTTCACCTAGACATCATAAACATTACAGTAGATCACCACCTCGAAGAAGGTAAGATGTAGTTGTGTGTATGGATAGATAAATATAGTAAAAGATATATGTACATACATGTAGATAGATGGTGTGTGGATTATATGATAGAGGATCGTATTATTATTATTATTATTATTATTATTAATATTATTAGACACAGTAGATCTCCTAGAGGTAGAAGCAGAAGTCGATCTCCTTATCACAGGAACAGGAGAAGGTAAATATTTAATATGCATATGTGCATGTATACATGTACATATGCACATAAGTACATGTATGTATATACATG
Source organism: Petrosia ficiformis (assembly GCA_947044365.1). NCBI lineage: Eukaryota > Metazoa > Porifera > Demospongiae > Haplosclerida > Petrosiidae > Petrosia > Petrosia ficiformis. Next base: position 1,052,881 of record OX345647.1, on the reverse strand, counting down.
TACATGTACATGTATATCTATATACATAATTATGTACATGTGTAGGTATATACATATGTATGTAATATGTACATGTATGTTTCAATACTTGTACAAGGCCATCAGTTAGTTCTATAATCATATACACCTGTAGATCCTTTAGCCATCTATCTATCTATCTCTCCCTCCTGTCTATCTATGTATGTATACAGTTATTCAAGATCGCCACAAAGAAGGCATCGTGAAGAGAGATACTCGAGACGATCTCCTTCACCTCGTCATAGGTACAGTTATAATGTGTTTATAAATAAATATTATTATTTTTAAAACCTTATCAGATATCGAAGGTCATCACGAAGTCCTGAGAGACACACTAGATCAGAGCGAGACAGAGATGATAGGAGAGGAAGAGACAGACATGATGATCATCGAAGAGGAAGAGATCACGAGAGAGATAAAGAGAGACAAAAGGACAAAGATGAGAGGAGAAAAAAGAAAGATGAGAAATCAAAACACAAGAAATCGTCTCGGAAGAAAGAAGAGAATGTGGAGGAGGACGAAGAGATTCGACAAGCTAATGAATTGAGAGCGAAATTAGGTTTGAAACCTTTAAGAGTAGACTAACACTTACATGTAGTTATAACTCAAACATTGTAAATTGTATCCAACTCTTCACTGTACTCTTTATTCTTTATTTCTGATTTCTTTCTTATTGTATGATCTATAATCTATATATCAATACCCGTGTCTGTACGGCCGAAGCTTTTTTAGCCACGCCCACATAAAAACCATAGTGATGAGGTTAAACTGCACCCACAAACAGAAAGACAGAGTCATGAACAAAGATAATATGAAAGAATGAGGCATTTAAAACAGGGAAGATAAGTACAGAGAAGATTGTACAGAGTGGGAGAGAAAGAGCAAGAGACGTAATATTTAGTTTATTCATTTATTAATGTACTAATGTATACTCTAATATTTTCATGACTATATCAATAAAAAATATTTTTGTGTAATAATGTAAATATGACATACAAATTAACACTATTATTATAATGTGATAAACAAAGACCCTATTATATGATGAGATACTGTTACCAAACTGAAGCACCTAAAACCGATAGACTATGTACATCTCCTAACTTACGAGGTGATGAATGTCCTGAATTGAATAATTAGTATACATAATTATGTATGTACATATACACTTGTACATATATACACATGTACACACATACATACATGCACATGTACATACAGTACATACATGCACATGTATATACATACATGCATACATATTTTGTTAGTGTACATGTACAGTATATGTCAATAAAATGCAGTACCATATAGTAATTGCCTTAGTTCTATTGTCAGTATACATGTGGTATAGTAACTACTATCTCACTATTGTGGTGTTCAATTGATATGTACAGAAATTACTGTTAAAACTACTATTGAACTACTGTAGAAACTACTGCGTAATTACTGTACTTATTAGTGTACATATACAGTATATGTCAATAAAAAGCCATCATACAGTACAGTAATTACTCAGTAGTTTCATTCCACACTACAGTAGTTCAACAGTAGTTTTAACAGTAATTGGTGTACTTGTCAATGAACACCACAGTAGTGAGACAGTAATTACTATACTATACTGACAGTAGAACTAAGGTAATTACTGTTACTGTATGGTGACATTTTATTGACATATACTGTAATTATAGGAATTCATAACCTACACATAACAACATACTTTTAGTACTAGCTGTAAGTTTTTTGGGTTGAAATTGATATTTATTCTTCAACATTCTAGCATGAGTATTGTAAGTAGTCATGTGACGAGGTTGATGAACCAAAGAAGAGGAGGAGGAGGAGGAGGAGGAAGGGAGGTGACGTGAGATAACAGAGTCTTGTGAAGTTTGATAAGATACTGATAAAGATGGTGGAATTTTTGAGGATCTAGAGAAAAGGACATTTGAACATATGCTAAAATTTAGTATCAATAATACTAGAACCAGTATGGGTCTGAATATGTACTGATCAGATAGTACTAGAACCAGTATGGGTCTGAATATGTACTGATCATCCATCAAGATTATGTTATACATGTACAAATGCAATATTACTAGAACCAGTATTATGAAGGGTCTGAATCCTACCTGTTAGCCATTCTTGTAGATGATAACATTGTCTGTTTAGGATGTCCTGATTTCACTGTAGTCCAAGCATGTACTAATAAAGGTCGAGATTGTCGCTTATGAAATGGTGACATATCAATAGTGGAGGATAACCTCTTCTCTACTTCATCATGTGATGGATATTTAGAAGATATATCCATTTTATTACAAGAATGGGGTTTGGATGGAGATGAGGAGAATACAGACTGAGGGAGAGATTTAGTACTCTCCCATGTCTCAAGATGATTTAGTTTTGGGATTGGTATTGTTAACTGGTCTATATTCTCATCTTCTTCAATCGATACTTGTCTATTTGTCATCCGGTCTTTTTTTGCGGAGAAAGGGTGTGTCAATTCATCTTCCTTTTCCGTTTCATGTTTGTCAATAGAGCACTGACTGAGATTGTAGTGTTGTAGTACAGTCTGCTGATGTTGTAGTGTAGCTTCTAAAAAAATAAAAATTAAAAAAATGATATAATAAATATCATCGTGTTGCCATAGAAACATGGAATACCGTATAACAGGAAATTTTCGAGGTGAAAAATGTTCGTGAATTACATTAATAAAAACCCATCCGTGACAATTTCTTTCGCGAAATTCGAAATATTACGGTTGAAGAAAGGCGAGGCTAGTCACTAGCGAATTTTTTTTCGCGAAATGCTCTTCTTCGTTGCATTCGCAAATATTTTGTACCGCGAAAATTTCCCGTTATACGGTAATTGA
>OX345647.1:745000-1045000 GCA_947044365.1 Petrosia ficiformis | reverse complement strand
ACAAGGAAGGGAGATGATGTCCCGACATCTGACATCTCTGAGGAGATAATTATAAACACGTATGTACATGTATGTATGTACATGTACATGTATATATGTAAGTGTGTGATGTACATGTATGTACATGTACATGTATACATGTAATAACTCACCCAATAAATCCTAGTTTTGCAGTATCAATAGTAGCTAACATTAGATCGTGAGGAAGATCAAACTCAAGCATTGCCTATGAGATATAGAAATGATTTAATGACAACCAATATACACATATATATAAAGTATATATAAAGTATATATATATATTATACATACATACATAAAGTATATATATATATTATACATACATACATACATACATACATACATACATACATACATACACACATACATACATACATACATACATACATACATACATACATACATACATACACACACATAGACTATAATAATAATATAATAATATAATATTATTGCTTTCTTATTTACGTACCACTAATAGAAGTAATAACATATTGCATTGTTCAGTTTCCTTGACTCTAATTTCCAATAGTCTACACAGTCCTGGTACTACAAATGAACTTTGACCTTTCCTGTTAGATGACAAACACCAATATATGAATGTATAGAGTCCACAGATAGGACTCAAACCCATACCAACATAGATAAATAGATAGATAGATGCATGTAGATAGATGGACACTCACGGATAGGTATATAGGTAGATAAATACATGTAGATAGGTAGATAGATAGATAGATAAATAGATAGACAGATAGATAGATAGATAGACAGATAGATAGACAAATAGATAGATAGATAGATAGATAGATAGATAGATGGATAGATAGACAGATAGATAGATAGATAGATAGATAGATAGATAGATAGATGGATAGATAGACTGATAGATAGATAGATAAATAGATAGACAGATAGATAGATAGATAGATAGACAGATAGATAGATAAGACTAACCTTTTCATGTAGTCACTTTCTATTTTCAAATCTTCTTCCATTAAGTCAGTTAAATGAGACAATCGTCTTCGATCTAAATCTGATAGCAGTAATAAAAATTATTATAAATATTTTATAGTAAAATACTTACCTATATTGTGTACTTCTTGTAAAGGAAATTTTGTCATCAGCACAGTAGTCTATTGATAAGTTTAAGAACTATAACTAACAGCTGAAATTAGTATTATGATAACATAATTACTAATGATGGACATTATACATGTACATTGTTTCCATGGTAACTATATAGTTATGATAGATGGCGTGTGGTTTCCATGGTAATTTATTGAGATAGTATTTCACTTTCTTACCCTTTCTCCAAAAACTCCAGTTACTAGTAAATTTTTACGTGATGATGGGATGAATACAGAATGTGCTTTACTTTTGTGACGCTGGAGAGAGGAAGACAAAATGGTGAGGAATAAGAGAATGGATATATGACAAGAGGAGAGGAGGAGAGGAGGAGAGGAGAGGAGGAGAGGAAGACAAGAGGAGAGGAGAAGACAAAGACAAGAGGAGAGGAAGACAAGAGGAGGAGAAGAGGAGAGGATGACAAGAGGAGAGGAGGAGAGGAAGACAAGAGGAGAGGAGGAGAGGAAGACAAGAAGAGAGGAGGAGAGGAAGACAAAAGGAGAGGAGGCGAGGAAGACAAGAGGAGAGGAAGAGGGGAGGAGAAGAGGAGAGGATTACAAGAGGAGAGGAGGACAAGAGGAGAGGAGGATGACAATAAACGAGATCACTCACAACAGGTTGCAAAGAAGAAGCTGATTTTTCAAAGAAATGAAGAACTCTTTTTCTCTCACCAGCTGATAAGATGCATGTAATGGATTATTACTGATATCATACAAACACTGTTTACCTGTGATTAGCTGTCCATCTAACATCCATAGGTGAGGTAGGACATCAATAACATGTTTACGATCTATGAAATGAAAATATAAATAAATGTAGTTATATACATACATAGAAACAATCAAATATACACTATAATTATATATACATGTACAAGTATACATACATACATACAATACATACATACATACATACATACATACATGTACATACATACATACACACATACAGTGATTATCAGACACTAGTCTCTCATTTCCAGTAAGTATTAGTGATAATGTATGTGCATGAGATAATTTCTTGAGCTCTTGCCAGTCAAGCTCATTGTTAGACAGAATCAGAGACCCCAGGACTGGGAACCGGGATAAACCATTCAGGCTCTTTAACTATAAAAAAGATGACAAGAGTAACTAAGGGATGACAGAGGAATGGTAGAGTACCATATTCCCTGTAACGTCTATAGTCCACAGTTCACTACAGCAATCTACATTTCTAATTGAATCAATATTGTTGTGTTGTAATATTAGAGTCTGTAACTTGTGGCATTCTTCTAAATGCTCAATAACAGCTGGTGAGATATAGAGAGAGAAGAAAAGAAGTTGGCATATGGTGACAATAATAATAATGAAGCTTTATATTACAACAAATTCTGAAATTCGGTAATCAGCTAAAGGTAATTGCGCCAAAACATTTTCTATTGCATAATTAATGATAATTAAGCGAATTATAATAATTATCAACTAATGGTAATAATTTTGCTAATTACCTGGAAGGCATGTTACCATGGTAACCACAAAACAAACATGGTGTATTTTTATCAGTAAGATACCTATTCTTTTGCCAGACAGATCAATGTACCGAGCATCTTCTAAAGCTCCAACTGCATGTTTTCGTAGAAGCTATATTATATATATATATATATAACATAATGTCAGATATCAATAAACAAAATATATATATATAATTATATATAATATATATATATATCCATCTGCAGAGCTCATAATTACAGTTGCAATTAAAACTTATAGATACACATGCCTGTACCTGTGATGTGATCTTCATGTCACGTTGTTACTTGGAAGAGTTGTCACAAAGTTGAGGATCTATGAAGAGGGTACCGCCCTTAATTAAACATTCATTGATTAATTAATTATTCATTGATATTTAATTATTCAATATTCTACATTCTAGATCTACCACTATGTGGTGTATATGAGGAGCATATGACTTTACATGTTCAATATGTTGAATAGTTACTACCCAATTCTTGTTGATATCGCTTCTGTCTTCCATGGCCGTCTCTGAAGGTACAGAGTTGCATAATAAAGTGTAAATTCTATAAGCAACATATTCTGCCCAGATAGACCAAGCCTTGTTTCTTGTTGAGCAATTTAATTTGACTCTCTTGCCTCCTTTCTCTACATTACTTTCCTTTTCGATTAAAATTTCCTTTGTTGTAATTTGCATAGTTTTATTATCATCATTATCATTATAACTAAACTCTGTCCTCTTGTTGTATTCAGGTTTACGAGTCCCTTTCAATACCTGATAATTTGCAGCACAAGAAACCTCTTCTCCAGAAAAATTAGTGTCTGTATAGTCCATAGGACTCCTTTCATATCTCTTTGAATCCACAGTACAAGGATTAGATGAACTATCAAACATCTCCTCATGTCTATAGTCCATAGGACTCCTTTCATATCTCTTTGAATCCACAGTACAAGGATTAGATGAACTATCAAACATCTCTTCATGTCTATAGTCCATGGGACCTCTTTCATAACTGTTTGAATCCACAGTACAAGGATTAGATGAACTATCAAACATCTCTTCATGTCTATAGTCCATGGGAGTTCTTTCATAACTGTTTGAATCCACAGTACATGGATTAGATGAACTATCAAATGTCTCTCCACATGTCTCCAAATTAGACCTTGTTGAAACATTACCATGAACATGTATCCAGCCTCCTTTATCAGGTCTAAGGCAGCGACAAGCCACATTCCAGCTGTCTTCACTAGAAGGTATTAATCCAAGTAGAACACGATCAGCTACCCCTTTTGGAGCCACCTACAAAAATGAAAGATGTGAAGATAATGACATCAGCTGAAATGATAAGTCAACTACAACATTACGACATGCTGTGTACTAATGCAGTTGGAATTTAATTATCTTTTAGTTATAGTCAGTCCAGTTTCTAAGTACAGTTACATATTATATTATACTAATTATATTAAGTTCTTGTGGTGAATTTAACTGTACATATGGTAGTAAAAAAATTAATCTCCCAAGAGAGCTGATATTCACACACGCAAGTGAATATTTTCGGCTTGCAATTTACATCTGGTCAGTACTGCAGTACATGTGGTCAGTACTATAGTGACAGTTACTACAGTAGAAATGTACGTTAATTAGTTTAGTTAACTAAAAGTCACTAAAAGGAGTTTTAGGTATACATTTAGCTACAACTAATTAAAACAAAATATACCAATTTATTGTCTCCTTCATGAATAACACATTTATCAACCACGTTATTAGCGACTAATCCTCTTCTAAGAGCTTGTGCAGCTGCTGGATTCCATTCACATGCGTGTACTAACTCAGCTCCTGTATGTACTAAGAGAGGTAGTGTAAAATATCCAATACCTATTGGACAAGATAGAGGGATTATTGACCAATCAGATCAAAGTGAACAGTATCAAAAAAAGTGGAAGCTTTAAAAGGTGATTGTGAGAATGATGGATATCTGCATAGACAGAAGATGAACAGGGACGGGACAGAGACAGAGAATACACGGTGTTCTCACCAGGATTTTAGCAATCGGTTTTGCAAGTAAAATGTTTGATTGATATATTCAAATTTTTGTCAAAACATATAGTGTATTCACTTCATTTATTTGAAGCGTACCAAAACTACGTTGAGTGGTCAATTAAACTTGTTTGGTGAGCTTGTACGTGTAGTTACTATAATGTATAGAGAGTGTAAATAATGTATTTACAATAGTGTAAAAGTTCCTGTTGAGCCATAAAGAGTCGGTGGTACAGGTTGAATTCCAGAGTTTAATTGATAGTGCAAAATGTGTAAATGGTGATGCAGCACCATCACCAAAAACCCAGTAAGAACCCTAATAATAACAGTGTAGCTAATCATATTTACTTTTTATTAATTTTACCTGCAAAAAGATCAACAATGACCTCTCCATTACACTGCAGTTGAGCCATTCTCATCTTCTCGGTTATATTTCCCTGACTAAACATACATTTAGTTACATCAAATACATACTGTACACCATTATCAGTATGAGTCACCCAACCATTATCACCAAATACCAGATTAGTTAGCGGAGTACGATATCTAAGTATGAACAGAATGATCAACATGTTATAAGTCAGATATATACAACAGCTTTGGTTGCTGCGTTGATACTTGATATACCTTGCAACCTCAACATACACACATATGTAATTATATATATATATATATACATAGGTTGCATAAATAGTTACGTACATACATACATACATACATCATTACATACATACATATATACATACATACATACGTACATACATACGTACATACATATATAGTTATATACATATATAGTTATATACATACATACATACATACATACATACATACATACATACATACATACATACATACATATATACATACATATATACATACATATATACATACATATATACATACATATATACATACATATATACATACATACATACATACATACATACATACGTACATACATATATACATACTCTCATAGTAATAGATACATACATATACACATACATATATACATACATACATACATACATGATAATGTCTAATCATACCCATCTTTATTGATTTTTCCATGCAATGCAATTCTAGAGCACTTCAATACATTTGCTATAGCTTGCCATGTTTTTATATCCTTTACTAATATATCCCAGACTGGTTGAGAGAATGAAGACTGTGGCATTACGACTAAATCTCCATGTCTTGACCACGTCTTTGGTAAACAAGAAACCAGAGTCTCCATTTCATCGTCTGTGAAACCTTTTTCAGCAGCTAGAGTTTTCAGTACTGTTTGTAGTGCTTGTGAAGTATCCCTTTTATGCCATATTTTGCTCAAACTGCACAGATCTGAGACCATCAGTTGACAATGCTGGAATGGATGTACGAGTGTTTCATGATCATTACCATTTCTTAATACTAAAGTACGATATGCATCAGAGATCACTGGAATAGTATAAAATCCATTTTCTATTTGTGTGATCAGTCTAGTCTTGTCATATAAACCTCTCGTTTCCAGAGCCGTCCTGTGGAAAATAATTGATAACAGTGTGGAATGTATTGTGATTTCCCTATATCTACAACTATGTCCACTCTTTACCATGTAGAGAAATTACTATTATTTACTTTGTTTTCTTTATCTCTCTTTTATCAGTTACAACAATTATCCAATTTATAGTTGCATCCTGGTTGTGATCCTCCATTTAATACAAAATTTAGGGATGGGCTGGAGAAAAAATTTCAATTAGATTAAAAAATTGATAATGATTTCTGCAAACTAGTGCAAAGATGGCGAAGAACTTGAAAGTGAATGAAGGAGACTGGATTTGTTCCAACAAAAGGTAAAAATAATTTTTCTAAACAGTACAATATAAAATTAATAGTCTGTTATTGTATCAGAAAGATGGTGAGTGTTTGATGTAGCTATTAATAAACAAAGTGTTATATTGTTGATATGGGTGTGGTTGGCCATGTGCTTATGTATATACACACATATACATATACGTACCTACCTACATGTATATCATGCGAATATATTCTCCATATTTGATGATATTACAGCTGTGGGAATGTAAATTTCTCATGGAGAGAGAAGTGCAACAAGTGTGGAAGAGGTGAGGACTTCAATATTTTTAAAATTCTATTTTCAATTCCGGGTTCTTTTCTTTTACAGATAAAGGCAAAGTTGACATTTTCAAGAAGACGGGAGCTGAGATCGGTAAACAAGCAGCTCAAAAAAGTGCAGGACTATTCAGTGCTGATGATTGGCAATGTGCAATGTAACCTAGTAACCACATGCACACAATATATGTCAATAGAATGTAGCTATAGGAATTACGCTTTGTCAGTATAGTATAGTAATTACTGTCTCACTACTGTGATATTAATGGATTAGTACACCAGTTACTATTGTAGTGTGGAAATAAAACTACTAAGTAATTACTGTACAGTATGGCGACATTTTATTGACATATTATACTTACGGTGTATGTCAATAAAATGTCACCATACAGTAACAGTAATTATCTTAGTTCTACTGTCGGTATAGTATAGTAATTGCTGTCTCACTACTGTGGTATTAATTGACAAGTACACAAGTTACTGTCAAAACTACTGTTGAACTACTGTAGTGTGGAATGAAACTACTGAGTAATTACTGTACTGTATGGTGACTTTATTGACATACTGTAAATTGAGGCTGGAATGATGGAAATGTTTACCTTTGAAGTTTCTGCCCTATCGGTTTTACATGCATTTGTTTTTACAGTATCTATAAAAAGCCTCAAAAACTGGACTAGTTAGTAGGTGTTGACAAGTACAAGTACTATTCTTCTTGTTGTTTCTACTCGGATTTAGCATTGCATGCTCAAATGAGAAATGGTACGGAAGTAGTTAGCAACACAGCCTCATTTTTATAGAACATGCTAACAATATTAACCATGTGTTAACTTGTACAGATGTACATGTGCAAACGTTGAAATGAATATGACAGCTTTACCACAAATATCAGGTTTCTAGCTAAAGAGTGGAAGAGTAGTGCTGTATTACTCTATGCAATGCCATTTCCCTTTGCCACATCAAAGGAATGCAATTAAATCACTTTGATTTGTGTCTTCACCACTCTGTTGAAGTGAACACTGAATACAACACATGTAATATTCAGATATACATGTAACATTCGTACACCTCAATGCCAGGTTCCTATAAAGAGAGTTGAATCCACCTAATGCTCTTTCCTATTTGATTTCTAAGTGCTAACTAAACTATAACTAAAACCCCTTTTAGTAAGGCATTGTGACTTAGTTAACTATAACTAAAACCCCTTTTAGTAAGGTATTGTGACTTTTAGTTACCTAAACTATAACTGAATTACAAGTCTACTGTAATAACTATAACTAACTAAAATGAAAAATGGCATACTTTTAGTTAACTGAAACTATAACCTTTTAGTAAGCCCACGATTGTTTTAGTTAATTAAATATAACTAAAATTGTGATAATGTAGACATACTATAATTATAACTAAAAGTGGTCATTATTATCATACTGAAACAACACTAATACACTTAATGCTATTATACTAATTATGATATACATATTTGTATTAGTGGAATGCGCTAATCTATTACATAGTGGATCGACTGTACATATTTGGAACAGACATTCTATTTAATGCACATTATTGATGATAGTAATCAAATATTTTAAGAGATATATTTTTTATATTGTTTTAAAGGTGTGGCAATGTTAATTGGTCGAGAAGGACGGAATGTAATGTTTGTAAACATCCAAAATTTAACAAAGTAGAAGCTCGAACAGGCATGGGAGGAGGATATTGTGATCGTGATAATGTGGAATATATCGAGAGAGAAGATTCTGATGATGAGTTTGATGAGGTAACTTAATTTCATAATAGGTCCATAAATTAATTATTATGTTATGATTTGTGTTGAATAGTTTGGACGCAAGAAGAAGAAATTTCGTAAAAAATCTGAAAATGGGTCTAAGGTATGCAAAATGACATGTACATGTACATGTACATGTACGTATAGCTGTTTGTACATGTACATGTACCACCTATACACGTGTATATTAGTTTTATATACATACATGCATACATACATGCATACATACATTTGTACATACATACATAAATACATAATTACATACATACATGTACATGCATACATACATACATACACATACATACATATATACATACATACATACATACATACATACATACATACATACATACATACATACATACATACATACATACATACATACATACATACATACACACATACATAAATACAAACATACATACATACACACATACATCCATATGTTTAGTTCATTATTTTAATAACAGTATTATAATGGTGAAGACGAAGAAAAGATTGGTAATTTGTCAAAAATCAATATGGAGGATGATGATGATGATGAGGAAGATGATGTGGATTTGTCAAAATATGATTTGGTTGCTAGTGACGACGAAGAAGACGTGACCAGCAGTGGAAACAAGAAACCAGTGGTTGGGTAATGGTAATTTATGTATCACATTTTTTTTAATGATAGTATCATTACTTAGTTAATTAGTGTATTTTTTATTACTTCATCTGATATTAGAATGTCTGATGATCAAAAGAAACGAAAGAGGTCTGATTCACGTTCCACAAGTCCCCATTCCTATTCTTCTAAAACAAAACGTGATCACAGGTCAAGATCAAGTTCTTATGATCGTCACAAAATGTCACGATCAAGATCACGTGATTGTCATAAGAGATCAAGATCAATGTCATATGATAGCCACAAGAGGTCACGATCACGTGAAAACAGATCAAGGTCAAGGTCATATGATCGTCACAGGAGGTCACGATCAAGATCACGTGATCGTCATAAGAGATCAAGGTCAAGGTCATACGATAGCCACAAGAAGTCACGATCACATGAAAAAAAATCAAGGTCGAGGTCATATGATCGTCACAGGAGGTCACGATCACGGTCACATGATCGTCATAAAAGATCAAGATCAAGATCACGTGATCGTAAAAAATCAACTTCTAGCGATAGAGGTCATCGCAGGAGAAGATCATCTGACTCAAGTTCTGGTTCAAGATCTTATGATCATGGGAGGAACAGACGAAGAAGTCAACGATCACGTTCTCGTTCTAGAGAACGACGTCGTTAGATTATTCTCATTGCACAGTTTGGTGTGAGGTTGATATAATACCTTACTAACAATTGACCAACTTAACACTAACCGTAGACTTTGTCTATGAAAATTCATCTTCCTTTTTTGTATCTTCTCCATTCATCATATTTATCAGCCATTCATTATTTAATCATCCATTCATTCGTCATTGACATACACTCCTCCTCCTCCTTCTCATCCTCATCCTCATCTTCCTCCTCATTCATCTGTCATTGTTATTTACTGATCCACTGACCAACAATACACTTCCATACACTATCCATCTATCTATCTATCTATCTATCTATCTATCTGTCCTTCTATCTATGTGTACATTCATCACTCATTTCATCAGTTCATTGTCAATCTACATGTACATGTCTATAGTCAATCTACCCTTCATCTGTCACATTGTTTCCATCCATCCATATATCTCATGTTTCCTTCATCTATCCATTCATTCATTCATCTATCTACTCCTGTTTCCTCTTCATCTATCCATTTATTCATCCATCTATCCATTCATCTATCCTTCATCTATCCATTCAGTCATCCATCTATCTACTCCTGTTTCTTCTTCATCTATCCATTCATTCATTCATCTATCCATCTATCCATTCATTCATTCACCTATCCATTCATTCATTCGTCTATTTATTCATTCATTCATCTAGCTACTCCTGTTCCCTTCATCTATCCATTCATTCATTCATCTATCCATTCAGTCATCCATCTGTCTACTTCTGTTTCCTCTTCATCTATCCTTCATCTATCTACTTTGTGTTCCCTTCATCTATCCATTCATTCATTCATCTAACCATCCATCTGTCTATCTCCACATGCATATCAGTCCATTAATTTCTTCCCATTCTCAATCAATGAGTATGAGAAATTAACAGCATTGATAATAATCTAAAATATATAATTGAAACGACATTTCTTTCATCTACAGCTCTACGCACAATTCCATTACAGAGACAACACAGAACATATATGTATAGGTAAATCCCAATGATGTTTTAATATCCCAACATTAATTAACTAATGGATTTATAATTTTATTTGTTGAATTGTTATTTTGACACATCTATAGATTTTGTGTACTTCAGTGAAAAATATATTGACTTTAGCATGTAGCTATGAAATCTAGATCATATTACAAAACATCTGTACATGTATATATACGAGACTACATGTACATGTATTATACACATGTACATGTATGACCACAGTATATGTTACATGATACTAAGTTAGTATCATCTTACATATAGTACATGTATAATTACATGTACATGTATAATTTAGTCTCTTATGTGGTAACAGTTAACATATACTCTGGATATACATGCATGTGTATAATACATGTACACACACACACACACACACACACACACACACACACACACACACACATACACACACACACACACACACACACAAGGAAAACATGTTTATGTATCTCGTAGACATATTAAAGTGTACATGTATGTATACATGCATGTTGTGATGTTTATACATTTTAATATAAACATTCATATATTAACATAACATGACATGTATTATATTCTCTATTCCCATGCCACACCCCCTATTCTTTGCTTCTACCTATTGACCTCCCCATATTTGATATTCATAGTTTATGAATATTCACTATGTTTTGTTGTGTTCAATACTTTCACATGGGATCACCACAGCTTGAAAACATCAACTTAGTTGTTATGGGTTGCTATGGAGATTGGATTGTGAATGCAAAATTGGGATTTTTGGATACTTAATGGATCATTATTTGAATATAGTTATGTAGTAAGGTTTTTATGGATATAAGTCTCTAGTCATCGGCACATTTAACGAGTCAGGTATCTGGTATTCTAGACGCAACTTTCTTTGTATATTATAATTCACATTATAACTAGTTACATAAAATGTACATGAAAATTCATGTGCCTAGCATGCTAGCAATAGGCGTAGAAACGATTAACAAACACAACAAATACAACAAACAAACAAGCAGCCACGACGGCTTATAAAATTCATAAAACACAGCCACAAAAGGCTTAGAAAATGTAATTATATGTGACTTGGGTATGAAGAGGTGTGTAGTCAAATGTTTCCATTTAAGGACTCAAACTATGTGTCCATTTTGCTTTGAAAATGGTCTTCGATTCCAATAGGTTCCTTAGAAACTGGTCAGTTTCTGCATGTAACATTCACTACTATAAATAGTAACAATACCACATCCAATCTACTATTTATAGTAACAAAACAGCATGATGTAATGTACAGTGGTTGAAGGAACCAGTCACACTATATAATCAATAAGAAATGTACAACAATCAAACAGTAAAAGTATTACTGAGTAGTACATACTCATCATTGCTATTCTACTGGGACATATCAAATTTTTAATTGATCATGTGATAACTAAACAATATAATAAATTATAATGAAAAAATTAATGGGTTATAAAAAATAACAAGGTAATAATAAATATTGACTGTAATCGCAGTACATGTATATGAATATAAAATGGTATAAATAATAGTGATATTTATAACAGAACGTTGAAAATACTTGTGATTTGGGGATGATAAGTCTATAATATTTTTGTTAGTTCGTCTATGGATAATAAGGTAGTCCTGTATTGTTCTGGACTGAAACTGATGTTACTGGTATAGGATTGAGACCATATTCATAAGGTGAAGAGATTTGGTATTTTGGCAAACAGTTTTGGAACGAGTCTTCATAATGTGGGGGTGGGTAATTTGGAACAAAATGTGCTGAAGTGAATGTTGGGGATAACTCGTTATAATCAATATGTCTTTGACCGTTGTGAAGTGTGTTAACTTGTCCTAGTGATAGTGGATTTGTTGATAGTATTGGGTACATATTCGTTGATGTTTGAAGGGCAGGATGATATTGTGCTTGATGCACGTGCATTACAGGCGATTTGGAATAACATGGTGACGATGTCTGACCTATAATGTATTCAGGTGAGAGAGGTTGCAAGTATTCGTGCGAGTATAGCTCTGATTGGTTTGGGTTGCTGAATTCATTGTGGGGTATCTGGGGGTGTATAAAAGGCTCTGGTGGTTTTGTTTCAATCAGTTCTAATGGTGGTGGTTGCTTCTGTCGTGAGCCTGATGTTTTTGTATGTTTTGTTTCTTGTCGTTTTGGTGTATTGTTGAAGTGAAGATCATGGATTTGTAGAACACCATTGAGTCTACTTGATACAGAGTGATCATTGCGTGGCTATGGAAATACAAAATTAAGTATATAGACTAGACATTAAAAATTCATGAACAAATTTTTGAATTATACTGTAAATACAATGATAACATGAAGAAAGCTTGATTACAGAGCTTAAATACCGAGATGTGTCTGTGTAGTGATTGCGTAAATGTTTCTTACCTTCTTTCCTTGAGTGTGTGTTCGAGCATGTTTTCTTAGTGAACTTGGATCAGTGTAACGCTTTTCACATCCAGGATGTGAACAGCCATAAGGTTTCTAATTTGGAGAAATGATATTCGTATCCAGCCATGGTTACAACATTAAAACTGATAATGCCCTGTTATAATTAGTACTCAAAATAGCCATATTTATGTATTTTATTACCACGTATTTTACCTGTTCATAATGAGTTTTCTGATGCTTTGACCGATCAGAGGAATTTGAGAATGATTTTTCGCAACCTGGAAATTGACATTCATATGGCTTTTCACCCGTATGTGTACGAATGTGAATTTTGAGATTCTCTAGTCTTGAGAATGCCTTTGTGCATCCTAAA
The DNA here is from genome assembly GCA_947044365.1 of Petrosia ficiformis. NCBI lineage: Eukaryota > Metazoa > Porifera > Demospongiae > Haplosclerida > Petrosiidae > Petrosia > Petrosia ficiformis. The sequence goes on along the minus strand of OX345647.1, from coordinate 1,031,343 downwards.
AACTGAAAGAAAATGTTAATATGTAAATGAATGTCTGTATAGCAATGAATCTCGGATGAAATTATTGATTATCAGAATGTGTGTGTTCTTTAATTAATTAGCTAATTATTTTAACAATATTCATAGTTATGATGACCATATATATACGAGCTGACTGAAAGCACGTCACATGTACAAATACATTTTGCTGATGTATGGGAATAACTAACACTCTATTGTACATTCACACTCCATACATTGAAACTCGATACTTGATTCTGATACTTGATTCTGAGTTTATCTCCCAAATGGACTATATAATTATTTCTTGAAGTCAAAGCAAATTCATGGTGGGTAAACCAATGTGGTAAAATATATTCATATTTTCACAAAAGATGTGAAAATGACATTCAGTATGAACAAATGTCCAAATATGAATGGAGCTATTCTAATAATATTCATTGTCTCGAGTGATAGTATATAATTAAAATCACACCTATTCAGTGAAATTAAAGTAGTCATCAAAGAGATTTTGTGGAATCTTTAGGAATTGAGATGATTATATTTTCTTGTTTACTTCACTATAATTTTAGTACTCAAGGGGCATTACTTTTTGTGACTTTATGTGTAATAAACACTTAAACTAAAATATCCATAAGAGAGAGAGTATAATATTTTTGGAATATTAATGTAGCTTGATTATTCCTTATACATTAGCATCACCTTCAATTTTGTCTCCTTATTGTCTTGTTAATATGGCTACTGTTAATTATTATTACTTACTGTGCATTTATTTGGTTTCTCTCCAGAATGTATTCTCATATGTATTACGAGTTTGTATCTTGCATTGAATGGTTTTCTCTGCCGAGGACAGTCCCTCCATAAGCACACAAACTCTTCCACTATCCCTTTCTCCATGTGCGTCCTGTCGAGGTGCTGTACGAGATCATGAATAGATGCAAATTGGAAGCAACAAAAATTCCATTGGCAAACTATTGGTTCTTCACTGGTTGCATCTGTATAGTCACTTGCAGATGAAGTAAATTTACACGTTGGCATAGAATCCATTACTTCTGCTGTTTGTACATTTAGATTGTGTTTAGAGATTGATGAATTCTGTACAGCTTGTGAAACCTGTGGTCGCTCACTGAAGGTAATCTTATTTGTAATTGTTGTATCAAAAGTTCCCTGAGAGAAATTTTCATTTTGTTCTATTGACGTTTTCCGCTCTTTGATTGTGTATTGTGGACTACTTTGGCCGACCAAGTGTCCTATGGCACCAGTTTGATGAGGAGAAATAAAAAAACCAGGGGAAGGTTTTTGACCGAGTAAAGCTATCAAGGAACTTGAAGATGCTTGGATAATAGAACTAACATCTGTAAAATCTGAAATTGAAGATGTTGAGTGTGCTCGTTTGCGAGATGGTAAACTTGCAGAATTTGGATCAACGTTTGGAGGAATGTCTATAGTTGATCCTAAATATGGTGAAATGGAATTTGGCAGAGGGATCATAGGTGAAGGATGCATTTCTTCCAAATGTGGGTTGCTATCGCTAGAAAGTGGCAGAAAAGGAAGTTTCTTGTTAAATATAAAAGGTATTTGCGAGTCATTTGAAGTAAACTGAGTTGCTGGTGACCATGGATTTGTAAGCATGATGGAAGATATATCAGAGAATGTTGGAGATTGTGCTGAGTGATAGTGACCAACAGGTAGATGCAGAAGTTGTGGAATTGCAGTGGAGACAGGTGGGGCTACAAGCTTTTGTGATTTGCCAATTGATACTGCAAATACTCCATTATGTGTATCATTATACGAAGGAACCATAGAAAAAGAATGTGTACATGTTGGAAATGTTTGCTCCAATTTGCAAGATGTTGATAGCAGGGGTTCACTGAGCTTCCTTTGCGGTGGACGAGGAAAGGAAACCTCCTGGTTCTGCATGATTCCTGGACCTGTAGGCATACCACTACCTAGTATATTCCGTTGCTGTGACAACTGGGGTAAGCGATAATCTTGTGAGGATGTAGGTAGGAGACCTACAGGGGGGGATATAGGACAGGGCGTGCCTGCAGTAGTACAGTCTAGCTTTATGGGCGGCACCAAAGTACTTTTTCGCTGCCTATTAGTAGGATCGCTGGACATGGTGCTTAGTTGATAAGTGATTCTGTGTTGTTCTTTACAAAGTGATTTTTGGTTGCTGAGTGCACCTGGAAAGAAAGGTATAATTATACATAAATATTTCGATTCGTAATTAGCTCTATCATATTGCATAAAACACGATATTCAAACTTTATATATGTATAAAGTTTATATATATATCTACTGCATGAAATAACTCACTTACATTTAGCAGACAAGATGCTTGAAGTCGGAGAAGTAATATTCTCAACTTTGCACTTATATGTAGACGCGCATGTGCGCTGAATTAATTACATGCGCGTAACATAGTAGTCTAATTTTTTTTGTGACGTCACTAATGAATATGGTTGATTATGGCTACAGCAAAAGATGAAAACTCAACTTTAAAAAAGAAAAAGCCATGTAGAGTGTGTGTTGATTTCAAAACATGGACTAAGACACAGGATGGGAAACACACCGTGAGCACCATTTATTATGTATGTGATGTAGTTTTAATAATATTAATCTTTACTCGTAGTCCGCCTCTTCGAGTGAAAAGAAAGATCGCTTATCTGATGTCAAAACCCAATCTGAGTGTCCAGTTGATAGTGAAGAAATGGGACGAGCTACATGGACATACCTGCACACAATGGCCGCATATTATCCTGACAGTCCTACTACCGAAGAACAGAAAGACATGAAAAAATTTTTGAATATATTTTCTCGTTTCTATCCTTGTGACTACTGTGCAGAGCATATGAGAGAATGGTAAATAAAATATTATCTGTTCAATTTTACTACACATGGCTTTCAGAAAATCAATACCTTTGGAAAGTAGGATTGGGCATTTTTTGGGACGAATGCTGCTTTGATTATTGTAGATTAGATATTCTTAAGTACAAACAGAACACAAACTGAAATTAATAACTTCGTTGCTATAGTTTCTCCTCCTAACTGAGTGGGTCAGTGATATGTATGAAACCTAATTTATTGTTATAATCCATGTTGTATTAGTAAAATGACAATAATATTTTTGTTTGCATATTGTGATGAGGTGGCAGCGATATGATTATTCAAGCATACATCAATTGCAACAATTATGACATTAATTGCAATGAGCCTATGAAGTAATTATAGAATGTAATACTATAGCAGGTTTAAAGACCATCGCTCATTTTGTCTTCTCTTATATTGGAATTTAGTTCTCAGCAACAAATTTTATTTATTATAATAGCACTTGAAATTGCTATGGAAAATGTTTGCTGTCACCAGTCAAAACTGGTTTCAGTGATTTCAGTGAGATTTATCATGCCTGCATTTTCCTGGGATCAAGATGAATCATGTGATAGACAATTAGAAACTAGTTAATATTTCACACATCAGAATTTGATCAAATACTGACAGCTATTGTATTAAGGTAGATTTCTTCTTTTGAACTTCAATAACACAAAAATCAAGAAAAAATATTTATTAACATATACACCCTTTTTGTGTAGTGTATGGATATCAAAATCAAAACGTATGCAATGAGGTTTGGATAATGCAACAAAATTAAACTAACCACTTCCATAATTATGACCTTTGCTGATCGCACCTCACATTGAAAATAAACGCTAAATTCTATGAATAGGGCTGAAAGAGGAAAGTGAAAAAATGATGGTAGTGCAGTGGTGGGTGAAGTCAGCGGTCCTGGGTTCAATTCGCAGTTGACTATCAAGATTTTTTCACTTTCCTCTTTCAGCCTTATTCATAGAATTTAGTGTTCAACCTATACATGTACATGTTTGGTATTTTTATATGTATAGTTATTACTATTATGGAAGTGCCAACATGACGATACAAAGCTATGGGTACTATGGGTACTATTGCTTACTACAGGCTTCAAACTAATCCACCTAAAACCGAAAACAGAGTCCTATTTTCTAACTGGATGTGTGATATGCATAATGATGTGAATAAAAGAATTGGAAAGAAATTGTTTGACTGTTCTAAAGTGGACGAGAGGTGGCTGGATGGATGGAAGGATGGATCTTGTGATTAAGGTTTTTGATTCATCTCAGTATTAATTATATTCTATATTGTATAGTCTAGTTCATGAGACTAGTATTTGTATATACATTTCACCATTTAAAAATCAATAGTTCTCTCTTCAGAAAACAATATTCATAATTATTTATAAATGTTAACGAACTAGATTCTGTTACCAATATGAGCCAATATTGATCTGATTATGTGACTGTTTTTAAAAGTACATCATTTATTTAATTAGACGTGTCCTGTCTCTTAATGTATTCATTGCTTTATGGAGTCTTTGTTGGACAGCGTTTCGTCCTAGTACTTCCATTACCTGTAGCAAACCGGGTCCAGGCTATGAAAATAAAAAGTGAAGAGTATACGTGAAGTATAGTGTTGATTTAGTCTGACATTACTGACCACTTTTAGTTATAGTATGGCTAGTTTATCACAATCATAATTATAGTTATAGTTAATTAACTTTTTAATTTTTATTTAGTTATGTCACATAGGGAAGTTGTATATCCGGAATATTCCTGTTTTCTATTCCTGTTTTCTATCAATTAAGTGAAATAGATATAATAATTAGTGTTGTTTTAGTTTGACAATGGTACCACTTTTAGTTATAGTTATAGTATGACTAGTTTCTCGTTTAGTTACAGTTTAATTAACTAAGGTAATATTAGGCTTGCTAAAAGGGTTTTAGTTTTAGTTAACTAACTAAAAGTGCCCATTATTGGCCAATTTTCATTTTAGTTAGTTATAATTATTGCAGTAGACTTGTAATTTAGTTATAGTTATAGTTATAGTTAACTGACTCAAAATACCTTACTAAAAGGGTTTTAGTTATAGTTAACTAAAAGTCACTAAAAGGGGGTTTGGTTATAGTTATAATTAACTAAAACTACACTGATGTAAACTAATTATTTGTTTTAATCTTACCATTCCACCTGTAATAGAATGACGTACTAATGCCATTAACTTTCCATATGGAAGTTTCTGTTCATCAGAGAATTGTTGAAGTACTAATGAGAGATTATCATTTGTAAATTCACAATGGCTCAGATAAGATACTAACTTCTCCAATATCATATCTATGAGTAGAGAACAAAACTAATCTTCAGTTAAACATATAACATGATTGAATACAAAATAAATTTATCATTGAAGGCTGAGGGCAAAAATGGCCTAATTCACAAAACAGTATAGACTAGAGAAGAAATCCAAAATATTCCTCATTTCGGTATATTCAATTTTTAGTCCACTTGTGCAATATGGACAATTTCAGTAGTCGATTTTTCAGTTAGATCACTCAAGCTCTCAGCCCCTTCAATTATTATTAAAATAAAGATGTTGAAACCTCCATTTTGTATTTGTAGTAATGTTTTCCTATTCAAGTTTGGTTCGATCCAGAAGTATGGAGCTTGTTCTGGAATGTTGCGTATCATGCTAGTTCTCTCCTACAATGTTAAAATCAGTAGTCACGTTTTGGCTCTAAATGGAAACTAACTTGTATAATAATTATGATTTGAGAGAGATATTCTGATTTCAGTTTGTCATCATCAGGTGATAGACTATAAAAGAGAAATATACTATAGTCTGTTCACACATTTATGATGATCTCAAAATTAGCATGTGATGTACTATAACATAGTGTATAGTATAATGTCATAAGATTAATACATGATTATACTGTAACTCAGTAATGAAGTAATGGATTGAAATTTGACATACAAAAAAAGAATGGAAAGGATAATTATATGAAGGTAAAAAAATTGTTGGTCATTCCAAACTAAAGTTATGAACATTTTTCTGAAGTCATGGTGAATGTTTATTTAGAAATAATGAGACTCTTTAACTGAGCTTTACACATTTTTGAAGAGCACACAATGAAGTAATTTTCAAATTAAAACAAATGGATGTCATTACTTGAAATTTTGATGTTTCAATAAAATATGCTTCAGCTCTTGCACAAACTCTTGCATCTTCCTTGCATCCTCGCACTGTTGTTGAATGTGTTTGGAGTTGAGCCAAGACAGTCTTTGTTCATCAACAATGGCTGCAGACCTAGTACAATGGAAGTGAAGGCAGAATGAAAAGGTCTTGTCTTTGAGCACAGTTATAGTTACAATCGCTATAGTTACAATCGCTATAGTTACCAATCAAAAATATGCAGTATCTGTAATCAATAAAGGATAAACTACTCCATGATTTTACTGCCTGTTATAATAAAAGACTATCATCTACTGTTAGTCATTACAGTAATAATAGGTTGTAAGTCAATCTTGGACTGTAACAGTACCAGAGATATCTTGATATTCCGGAGTTACCCTCTATTGTAATTGCTCTTATGCTATAATTAATGTATTAATGTCATTGAAAGAATACGATTCACAACTCGTAGGTTTCAAAACAGAATCTTACTTATTGATTCCTTGCAGATTGAAGTTCTCTATCAGTTCTTGCATGGTGAATATTTCTTGGTTAGTTTTTGGACTCCATCCCAACAGAGCAACAAAGTTCAACAAAGCTTCAGGTCTGAATCCTCTTTCCTGTAGTAGTACAAGAGAACTGTAAATACATTGAAACCTATCGGAAATAAGTACACATTAAAAACCAAATGATTAACTAGTCATTAGACATAATACCAGAAGATAGATGGATGTATCTTACTTTGTATTTATACACATACACATCTTGATTTCTCTTTGACAGTTTACCTCCAGAACTATATACAATGAAGATAATGTGTTATCATATCAATATATAGTTATAATCAATAATGAAGCAATGGATTGAAACTTGACACACAAAAAAAGAACAGGGAGGATAATTATATGCAAACTATGAGGGTAAAAAGATTGTTGGTACTTCCAAACTACATTTTCAGAGGTCAAGGTGATTGACCTTTAGATTCAAGAATTGTGACTGAGGTGTACTCTGTACCTTGACATTAGTAATGGTAAATGAACAAAGACAGGTAGAGTCCAGTTAAAGGCTTTGTATATTAACACATGTTTCCCAGTGGATGGAAGCCACTCCTGAATAATGATAGCAAAAAGAATGTCAATGTTCATTGAAACGTAAGCTAATAAATTAAAGATGGTGTTTAATACATAATTGAATACATTCCCTATAAGTTAAAAATAGCTCTAAATTGGCTACTGATACTTGTTCATGTTTCAATGCCTAAAGTGGTCAAGTATTTCTCTGCTCAACTCCACTTCTGGTGAGTACATCAGAAGATACCAAAGACCCATTTGTGTTTTGATATCTATATTATTACTGTATATATATATATACCTCTCCACGTAATACATGTGATATCTCCATCATGTGATCATCGACAACATTAGCTAGATGATATGTAGGGTATCCATCGGACTTCAAGAGAACCTAACAGTCGATTAATAAAATTTCAACAATATAAACTAAATATACATACTTGATCATCAATTTCACTGTTGTTAAACTGTACATTACCATAAACCAGATCATTGACAGCAGTCTCACCAGATATAGGAATCTAGAATATGAACAAATGAATATAATCATAATTATGAACGTATAATATGACTGGCCTTAGTCTCATGGATAATGACATTATGAATGAACACTTATCCATGATTGGTTGGTACGAACCAACTAAATTTGGTATGCAGAAATAGCCATTATTTCTTTACATAGATACCAAATTTTATTTGTTACTTGCACAAAATTACTGAATAGCGAGCATTCAGAACCAAGCACTTGTTAAAATGCACCAAGAACTGTTTTTGATGTACAGCAATATAATATAATTGTCATTTTATTCTCAACTATACCTTCAGTCGTACAACTTGAGGTTGTCCCATTTGCAGTTTATCCTGGACTTGTTTAGAGCTCAAGTGACGGCACAAGCCATCATATCCTCCTCCTTTGCCTTCTTGGGTTCTCAAAGATTCCAGCCTCTTTTTACTACAAAAGCAATAATATGCTTTATCTCTCTGTTAAAAAAGTATTATAATATACAATATGAAATTTAACTGAGTAACTACACATGTAGTCAGCGATGTGGAAATAGCAGGACATTGTTTGGTAAATCTAGTGAATGTCTGGTAATCTATATATGAGGAGCAGGACAAGAGTAGTGAAAATAGGTCAAACTGTTTTGTATTTGGCTCACTATTTCCACACCCCTGTGTAGAGCATATACTATAGACGATGTTTTAAGGATGTAAGGAAATCTATATATACCTGTATTAAATCCAGTGCATATTGCTGATATATATTTAGTCTTTGTGACTATAAAAATAACGAATGTAAAATTAGATATGACAATTAATATACCCCCCGGAAATTTTGTGGTTCATGATCTATTTGCTTATTTGCGAAATATCGAATTGCATGCATATACGTTATTATCATTCTAGACTGGTGAGCTATACCCTCCTCTTAGCGAAGGGTGTAGCATACCAGACTCCTATGATATCATTCATGAATTCGTTTCAGTTTATAAAATTTGCCCTTAATGGTGTGTCTATAACAATATACGTAAATTCACTTGTATGTATGGTGCAAATCGTCCACCAGTTGATGGTCCCTCGTCGAATTTAATTCCCAACCATTTGAATGTATTTTGTATGTTTTCCAATGATCCAGGTACTTCTCTGCTCTGCAAATAAAAAAGTAATCACGTGATCACCCACATGCAACCTTTTGCTCTGACATACCTGGTCTGTGTCCTCTATTCTAAGAATAAACTTTCCATTATTAGCAGCTGCATATAGATAGTTGAATAGAGCTGTTCTGAGTCCTCCTAAATGTAAAAGACCAGTTGGACTTGGAGCAAAACGTACTCGAACACTCATTGCTTTAGAAAGTGAACAAACCCAGCCACACCCCCAGAAAAAATGGATTTGAAATTGGCTGCTAATCTTACCTTTCTCTTCAAAGAGAGGCCATTTTTGGAAAGATTCGAGGCTGCTGCATCTTGTGGTTAGGCTGGAAGATACTTACACATAATCTAATAATACATTTAAGGTTGTTGCACTCACATTATATAGTAGTATCCCCTTTTTAGGATTCACTGCAGTTGAGTGTGGCTCTGAAATATATGAAGAAAACAAGGAAAAAGTAGTAGATACAAAAGAAAAAGCAGGAGTCCAAGTGGTTTTGTTAAACAGTCCAAAAGGTCAGTATCAGTTATTGAAAGATGCTAAGTTATTGTTTGATTCAACAGGTCTAGCTCTGGTTGGAAAAGAAAATGAATTCATGCAAAAATTGGATTTAACGATTGAATATACAACTGCATTAAAATGTCAGAAGTGCGTACTTTATATAATTTATTTCTATAATTTAAAGTTCTGTTCGTCTATTTCTCACCCATCCCTCTTAACTTCTGCATGGGTTGTCCCAGTTCTGTCTACTCTCATTTTGCCTACTGGAGGACAAAACGTGGCGTATTGCCTCTCCGTTGAACAATGATTTATAGGCCATGATCGCCGCAAATGGTAGGCACAGCACACCTGAATGTCATGACTATAGTAGTGCAAAAGTAGTCGTTTTTGATAGGATTGGCTGCTGATATCAAATATGCAAATTGTAGTCTATAAAAATGGAATGTGAGACTAATGCTGCAACTGGATATTTCATAAACAGTTGTATCGGCGACATGTATATATCCCATTCTTTGAATGGAGATATTGCCAGTATATAATATAAATGCTAAATTCTATTAATAAGGCTGAAAGAGGAAAGTGAAAAAATGCTGGTAGTCACTGGGAATCAAACCCAGGGCCACTGACTTCAGCCACCAGAGCTCTCACAACTGAGCTACAACAACCAGACAACCATTCATAATCCTCTATATACTGCACATGTGATACAAGTATATAATATGTTTTATATCATTTATTATTACCTAGGATACATCTTGTTGCTGGTCCTTTATCTTGTCCAATGGATTGGTCTAACGCTGAATGGCAACAAGCCAAGGCTACATATTTAAATAATGTGAAGCATGCAGGAGAACATTGCTCAAAAGTGAAAAATACATGTATAATTTATTGTTCAATAGTATATGATCGAAGGCTTTGACTAACTGATGATGAAGTTTAGGGCTTCTGAGCATGCTATATGTTACAAAAAGCAATGCTTTTGCAAAATATTATATTATATTGTATAGTTATAGGCCTTCTACAGTTGCCACTAAATAGCTAGCTGGAAGTTTGTAGCAAATGCATGATCACAAGCCCAGCAACTTTATCAATATTCTGTACATGAAAGACTGGAGTTGCACTTTTGCAGAACCCATTTTTCAGGGTACACAGAATAGTAGACATCTTTATTATGTTTTGCTAACTTATATGACAAACTTTACTTATCATAATATGAAATGTTATTATACTCTCGTAGTTTGGAATCACTGTAACTCTTGAAGCAATATCAGTCATTCCTAACTACTTTCTTCAGACTCAAAAGCAAGGTACTTGCAAAATAAAAAAACTCTATACCTAGTTAACATGTACTTATATCATCAACACATTGATTTTCTTCTCCATTAATGAAGCTGCTGATATTGTGAGGCAAATAGGAAAAGAGAATATTACAGTTCAGTTTGTGAGTTGCTGTATGGTAATTTTCTTGTGTAATAAACTTTTATAACTTTTTTTTCCTAGGATTTCTATCATGCTCAGAGAACTGATGGAAATCTTTATGAATTTATTAAAAATAATATTGATATTATTGGTGAGTAACGAAATTAATTCTAAACCAGATCCAGATGGTATGGGCATGTGACTTTTTAATACATATTATAATTATGGCAATTATATGAAATTCAGTTTCCTCTCTATCTGTCTGTCTGTCTTTTTTTGTGCTTTCTCTCTCTTTCTCTCTGTCTCTGTCTCTCTCTCTCTCTCTGTCTCTTTCTCTCTTAGGCCATATTCAAGTGTCTCAAGTTCCAATTAGACATGAACCAGATTCTGATGGAGAGATAAATTATCCATTCATGTTTCAGTCACTACATTCTTTAGGATACAAGGGATGGATAGGTTGTGAATATAATCCAAAAGGTATGATATCTTGCTTAAACAACTAGGTGGAAATAAGTACATTAATCCTTGTACATAACCAGAGTTCTCATTAGGCTTTTGGTGATGGTGGTGCACCACCATTTATCCAGTTTGCACCATCAATTAAACTCTGAAATTCACCCTGCACCTCCATCTCTTAATGGCTCAACACAGACCCAAAATTTAGTGTCGTGCATCAAAATGAGTGTCTGAAATGGTGTGTCAGTTTATGTTACATAATTTCACAATTTTTACATAATGTATGATACTGTGAGGTGTAGTGCTGTGTAAAAAAGGTATTGTCAGAGTTCTCTCTTAAAGGGGCTTCCTGGACTCCCTCTATTTTTCAGTCTTAAAGGAGGCTTCCTGGTATCCTAGAATATGGTCTATTTTTCAATTTCTCTACTATGCCATCTCATATTTTGGTAATAATTATTAGTAATACATAGGACATAGTTTGCTGCATAGATTATGTCTATAGGATTGACTAAACTATGAATAATTAATTAGATATAAATTAATGGATGATCTTTGACTGCTGGAGATCATATTCTAAGACATATGTGATAGACCCAGGAGATGGAGGGAGGGTTTATATATCAGGAAAAGTATTACCAAATTCTGTCATATATTATAGTAATTTTTCTATATTCTTAGGTAAAGTTAAAGATGGATTAGAATGGGCAAAATCATTTTTAAAATGACAGCAACTATTTTTTGTATATTATGATTTTAAAAGTATAAAACTTTGCTAACTATACAAATACAACTCGTGTACATAATATCTGTGATACTTAAATACTTTTAATAAATAAAAGAAACTGTTTTAATACGCTTCTTCGGTTTTATTAACGGAATTCATTAAATGCTTTTCTTTAATTGAATTTTGTTTATTTGATAAGGAGGTTGATTGATCATGTGACTTGTTATCTTCACCAACTTCATCGAGAACTTGTAGAATTCTTTGAAGAGAGAATCTATGCTCAACTACTTCATGAAACAACCGCGATTTTGCCTCTAGTTTCATTAAAGTTTTATCCTTTTCATCAGCACTACTCAAAAGAGTTTCCAATTGACTGTCTTTTTCTTTCAACTGCTTTCGTAGCTCATTCTTTTCTGATTTGACAACAGACAACTGTCTCTGTAATTCTATATTATTCTTCTGTAAATCCTCCATATGCATTGCATGCAGCTGTAACTGAGTTTCCAAATCATAGATACGTTGATGTAACTGTTTTAAGTGCTCATTTGCCTCTTTGATGTTAGTCTTTGAGAGAGAAGTCATCATGCATACATGTACACATACACACTCAGCCACGCCTTCTTTGGGTGCGCTTTAATTAGAATCAAACTTTGGCTGGAAGGAGAGGTGGTCTATTATTCTATGGCAGTTGAATCACACAATAGCAAGGGAGTTACTGAAAGATTGCAAAATATAAAGAAGGATGTATTGAGGGCATTAAATTTAGAGTCGTGTTTATCTATTGATATAAATGGAAGGATCGGACCATTACTAGGAGTTGTCGAGAGGAACATAAAAGACATCTTAAGTGTAATGGAATCAGATAAGGTTTGGAATTAGTTATTTTTTGAATATTAAATATATACATCTTCTGATTTCAGATACAAACAAACATAATAGGAGATTCTTTATCAATAGAAAACGAGATAAACAAGAATCCACAAGAGATAAAACAGGAATCCATATTGGTAGATTTTGATGATCTGGTGGAAGAAGAAATGGACAATGAAAATGTCAATTCAACATCGAAAAAGAATGAACTTCATCCTCAGGCTGAGAATACAGTACATGAAAGCCTGAAACCTGAACTCATAGAACAGACATCAGGATCCATGGATGTTGACGATCTAGTTGAACTGGAAGAAGAGATGGGTAGAGAGATTTGTAATAACGGCATGAAACCAAATAGTACATCAGATATTCATTCATCTCTCATTAGTGTTTTTGATAAGCTCATATAACGCACCATTGGCCCATATTGGCACTGCACAGTTCTCTCTTTGAGCCAGTGGTGCAGTTAATTATGATTATATTGTCACTAACAGCATTAACTCTGTCGATTGGCTCAAGATGTATTCCCAATGGTGCACACACTAACCATTGTTGAGCCAATTTGGCCCATGCTTCAAAACGTACCAGAAACCCTGTCTCTCATATATATGCATATGTACAGTGTTTCCCCCAGGAGGAGTGCACCAGTGGTACATGATGTTTGGTCAACAATGTTCAATCAGTGTTTTGCACTACCACCCTTCGGGGGAAACATTGGCTCAATTTATTATGTAATATAGATAATTGTTTGCAAATGTGTATAGTTTTATAATGTTTTATTTCTCACTTATTTTGTAGATAAGGAGTTATCTAATGAAGATTCTTATGACGGGATGAATACCATAACAGAACCATGGGAACAAGAATTTGATAGTTTGCTGGATGAAGAAGCATTGATAGCGTTGGATAATTCATGTAAAGAGAATGTGGAGGAGATTGTAGTAATATCAGATGGAGAAGAAGAACCTGTAAAGACATTACAAGAAATAGCTGATGAGGAAGATAAGGACGTTTATGATCCAGCAATACTTGGTATGAACTTTTCACTCCTTTTCTCCAACCTTTATCTGTCTTCATCATTCTTTATGATGAGAGTAATGGAGATGATGCCTTTATGAACACCATGATCACACTCCCCATCCTTTCTTCTTGTCTCTTGTGTCATTCTCTCATAATCTTTATCCCTATATTCCATAGGCTGTCCTCCACCTACTAAATTACATATCGACAAACTAAAGGAGTGTTTTGGTCATTCAAAATTCAAACCGTAAGTCCATATTCATAATTACATTTACACTGACATAGCAGTTCATGAACATTCATAATTCTGGCATTTTCTGTATATAGCTTTCACTACATAAATAACTTAATCATATGGTTTGTTATGTTTCATTTAGTGAACAGTGGTGTATAATTTATTCCATTCTCAACAAAAAACAGGACAACTGTGCTGTCATGGCAACAGGTACATGTACTGTACATACTAGCATATATGTATGAGTTGATTGCATATCTCTCTTTTTTGAAACTCCACACTTTGTCATTCACTTCTCTATCCTTCCCGAGATCTCACCACACTCTCCCTATGAAACAAATAATTTAATAATTCTTCTCCATAGGGTTTGGTAAGAGCTTGTGTTATCAGTTTCCAGCTGTATTCACCAATGGCCTCTCAGTTGTAATTTCTCCTCTAATCTCTCTGATGGAAGACCAAGTCACTCAACTTAAGTAAGGAAAATATTCAGGCCATTGTACATACAGCATATATTATCATTTCCAATCCTGTATATGTTATATGTAAGGTTAAATTGGGCAAGGTACATGTACATGTATACCTGTGTACATGTACATGTATAATGTCCTCCTGTTAGTGAGTGTTGTATCTACATATGTACATATGTACATGTATATATACATATGTACATATATGTACATGTATATATACATATGTACGTACATTTACATATGTACATACATGTACATGTACATGTACATATGTACGCACATATACATATGTACATACTTGTACATGTACATATGTACGTACATGTCTATGTACATACATGTACATGTACATATGTACGTTATATGTACATACATGTATGTACATACATGTTCATATACATGTACAATTTGTACAATTTGTACATATGTACGTACATGTACATATGTACATACATGTACATGTACAGTAAATATTTATTTCATTCTTTAGTGTGAGAAATATTCCAGCTTGTTTCCTCGGTTCTGCTCAAACAGAGAATAATCTCTTACTCACAAGCATAGAAAAGTGAGAATAGAATGTATATATACATGTACATGTACATACATACATACATTACATGTACATGTACATACACACGTACATATACATGTACATGTACATACACACATACATGTACATGTACATACACACATACATTACATGTACATGTACATACATACACACATACATATACATGTACATGTTCTATAATATACAAATATACACTCATAGAGGTGAAATAAAAGTATTATATATGACACCAGAATATGTTACTTTACGAGGAGACCTACTGAAGACCATCCATCGGTCAATAGGTAAAGATTACTATTAATTACTATCATTGTACATGTATAATTATAATTAATTTTAGGTTATGCACTAGAGGTATTATGTACATGTACATATATATTAGAGGTCATTCACATTCACTATGGCCTCAGAAAAATGTTCATAAGTTTAGTTTGGAATGACCAACAATCTCTTTACCTGCACCATTTTCATATAATTATCTTTCCCATTCTTTTTTGTGTATGTCAAATTTCATTATCGAGTTACAGTATAATCATGTATTAATTTTATGATATTAAACTATACACTATATTACATATAAAGTCATCACATCCTCAATTGAGAGGTCATCATGAATGTGAACGGACATTAAAGTTTCTCTTTTCCTTTTCATATTCCTTTCTTCCTTTTTGTTTAATGTTCAGGTATAATTCTTATAGCTATTGATGAAGCCCATTGCGTGTCCCAGTGGGGTCATGACTTCAGGGACTCATACCGGAAACTAGGTACCATTAGAGATTTCATACCAAATGTGAGGAAGTACATGTACATGTACATGTACATGTACATGTACATGTATATCATTCTTACTATAGGTTCCAGTATTAGCACTCACTGCCACAGCCACACCAAATGTTAGGAGAGATATCTGTTCCTCTTTGCGTCTCAAGAATCCATTAATTAGTTGCACAAGTTTTGATCGGTTAGTAATTAACGAGAGAATATCATTATATTTACGTACATGTACATGTACATGTAGGTAGGTAGGTAGGTAGGTAGCTAGGTAGATAGGTACATGTAGGTAGGTAGGTAGCTAGGTAGATAGTTACATGTACATGTACATGTAGGTAGGTACATTGTAGGTAGGTAGGTAGGTACATGTACATGTAGGTAGGTACATGTAGATAGGTACATGTACATGTAGGTAGGTAGGTAGGTACATTGTAGGTAGGTACATGTAGGTAGGTACATGTAGACAGGTACATGTACATGTATATAGGTACATGTACATTTAGGTAGGTACATTGTACATGTACATGTAAGTAAGTAGGTATAGGTATATAAGTAGGTATGAAGGTTTGGGATTCAGGGATTTCTGTTTACGAAACAGTGAATGAGTTAGAAACCGAGACTTTGTGTCTCAGGAATGAAGTTTAGTTTATACCTGGTACATGTATATTCTCATCTCCACAGACCCAATCTATATATTGAAATAAATCAGAAATCAAGTATGTTAGATAATGATTTCAAATGTTTGCTTGTTTCTTCTAAGAATCCTGCTACTGGAAGGTCACATGATAATCACATGACTTAAGATAGTAATATTTTACTTTTCACATATAGAGTTGTATACAGTTTTGAGGGACCTACAATTGTATACTGTCGAAAGAAAGCTACCACTGAATCAGTAACTAGAGTACTACAAAGTTTGTCTGTGTCTGTGCTACAAAGATACTATCAATGTGTCTGTCTATGTGTCTGTCTATGTGTGTCTGTGTCTGTCTATGTATCTGTCTATGTGTGTCTGTGTGTCTGTGTCTGTCTATGTGTCTGTGTGTCTCTGTGTCTCTATGTCTGTCTGTGTGTCTGTATATGTGTGTGTGTGTCTGTGTGTGTGTGTGTGTCTATGTGTCATTGTGTCTATTTTTGTTTATGAGAGGTTCTTATGATACTTTATTAGATTTGGGAGTTTCTTGTGATACTTACCATGCTGGTCTGTCTACAGGTAGGAGAAGTAAAGTACACAACCAGTTTTTACGTGATGAAATACAGGTTATCTATCTATCTATCTATCTATCTATCTTTGTATCCTCTCATACATATATCATCATGCTATGTACATATACATGACTATCAATGGAACTATTTAATAATCACATACACACACACTTACATGTATACACACAAATACATATACCCATACACACACATGTTCTCTCTCTCTCTCTCTCTCTTGTACACACACACGTGCATGTACATGTACATGTATACACACAAATACATGTACATACCCATATACACACATTTTCTCTCACACACACACAGTGTGTAGTAGCCACTATTGCGTTTGGCATGGGTATTGATAAACCAGATGTTAGAATGATTGTCCACTATGGAGGTATGGTGAGAGGAGGGTTTGATGGATGATAATGGATATTTCCATTCTTACACGTAGCTCCACAAGATATTGAGTGTTATTATCAAGAGATAGGAAGAGCTGGAAGAGATGGGTTAGTGAAATCATGTCATAGTGATATTTGTATGTACATGTACTAGGTAGGCCTGAAAAATATTGTATATACATGTACACCTCTTTCACATAACCCTACAGAAGTATATCTTCTCTGTGTTTTGTTTTTACTCTAGATATACTTACATGTATATAGGGTTGTTATGAGGAAGTGGGGTTTGCTAATGTACATGTACTTGTACCAGCTTAGTCTACCTTTTTAGTTTTGATACCTCTTTATGCCATGCTCGTTCATTTATCATTTTTTAAATATTATTATTCTAATTATATTAGGTCTCCTAGCAAGTGCTATATGTTTTATGCTAATATAGATTTCAACTTGAGCAGGTATGATTTAAAATCATGTTTTTAAATCTAATTTCTTATTGTTATTGATTAGTAGTGATCATTTATTGATTTTAATTGATTTTAATTGATTTTAATTGATTTAATTGATTCTAATTGATTTTAATTGATTCTAATTGATTTAATTGATTCTAATTGATTCTAATTGATTTTAATTGATTCTAATTGATTTAATTGATTCTAATTGATTTTAATTGATTCTAATTGATAATTCTTATTGATTCTAAATGATTTCAGGTATTTTTTGAAAGACTTGAAAAGCACAAAATTTAAAGAACATAAAGAAGAGATGCTACGAAAACTAATAACTTTTCTAAGTTCATCTGAATGCAGAAGAAAGTGTGTTGTTAAATGTATCTATCTAATCTGTTTATCTATCTATCTATTTTCCCATGCATCTATCTATCTGTCCATCCATTCATCCATCTATCCATCTGTCCTTCCATCCATCTATCTATCTGTCCATCTATTTATCCATCTATCTATCGTCCATCTATCTCTCTGTCCATCCATTCATCCATCTATCTATTTATTCATTCATCCATCTGTCTATCTGTCGATCCATTCATCCATTTATCTATCCATTCATCCATCTATCTATCCATCTATCTATCTGTCCATCCACCCATTCATCTATCTATCTATCATTTATTCATTTCATCTACATGTATTTCTCTCTCAGAATGTTACTTTGTCATTTTAATAAAAATCTTTCCACAAAAGATTTGGGAGGTCATGATCAGTGTTGTGATAACTGTCGTAGAAGGTACAGTGTACATCACCGGAGACTTGAGTAGCCTATCACCTGAAATACATACATGTATATGTATATGTGTAGTCCCATTATACAGTGTATAGATGAATGTACATGCACTTATCTATCTATCTATTCATTCATATAGCTGTCAAGAGGTCATTATCAATATTGTTTTAGGTGGTACATGTACATGTATATACATAAACATGTACATGTATGTGTATGGATGTACATGTACATGTGTTGTGATATGTGTTGTTTCATTTGTGCAACATGTAGTTTGCTGAGCACATGATTTTCCATGTACATGTACATGACTACTCCACCCACAAGTCTTTATCTCCTATCTAGATTAAGTAACATGTCCAATCCAACTGATAATTCTGAACCTCTGAATTACAACGAAGAAGCCAAGCTACTTCTAGAAGTGGTCCAGGTAACTTCTGTACGATTGCTTGTCTAATTGTTATGTCGTTTTTAGCTATCTATTTATCTAAATCTATCTATCTATCTATCAGGCGACTGATGGAATCTTTGGAATAGGTATCCCCATTCTCATTCTGAGAGGATCGGTATGTGTCTAGTAGGAATGGAGTGTTCATGTCTAATAATTGTGTTTTTTATTCAGAAAGGTCAAAGGGTTCCTGGACACATGTTGAAAAGTCATTTACATGGAAAAGGATTGTAAGTGGAAAACATGTACAGTGTACATATATGTACGTGTACCCATGTACATGTACATGTATGTGTACCCATGTATATGTACATACTGTTATGTATTGTATGTATACATGTACATGTACATACTATTATGTATACATGTACGTATATGTATACAATACATGTACATATACATTTACATGTATGTATACATGTATGTATACATGGCATGTGTTTCCTTTAATGAATACGCAGGAAACGTTCAGAGAAATGGTGGAAATCATTTGGTTAGTTTAATTAGTCAACCAGACATGCTATTGTACATGTACATACATGTAGGTAGTGTATTGATATCTGGTGGATATTTGAAAGAGAAGAGTGTAGAGTTTGGATATGGCTGTACAGTACACATAACAGGTTAATATGCACTTAATTAACTATTGTGGATTGACTTCATGTTTAATGTTCATTAAATACACATGTACATTCCTGTGTAACTATAGTAACTGCTCTGAAAAGTTACATGTATATGAGTACATGTACTTGTATGTTTTCCTGGTTTCTGTAGCAAGTACATGTATACATGTATGTATCAAGAGTTTTTGATATGTTTTGAAGCATGGGCCAAATTGGCTCAACAATGGTTAGTGTGTGCACCATTGGGAATACATCTTGAGCCAACAGTTAATGCTGTTAGTGACAATATAATCATAATTAACTGCGCCACTGGCCCAAAGAGAGAACTGTGCAGTGCCAAATAAGAAGCTCTTTGGGCCAATGGTGCACCATATGAGCTTATCAAAAACACTGATATGTATACTCGTACATATACATGTACATGTACATGTGTGGCCCCATATGATTCTCAATGACATGATAATAATGGACACACTATAATACATACAAGCCTTTTATAAATGTATTATATTTAGCTAAAGGTGAACGATGGCTGTCTCAGTCAGATCCTGACGTACATGTACCAATCCAGATCACTCCTAGTAATGAGATGTTAGCATTAGAAAAATATTTAGCAGCTGTTAATTCTAACTCAGTGATACCATCAAGTATTAACCCTAAAAACATGGCATCTGGAACCTCTGATCTGGTAAGACTAACTAATCAGGCTAAATTTATTTCATCAAGTAACAACATATGAGTATCTCATTTTATTTCATATGCAGGTTACTGAGACACATGCCCTACAACCTCTCATCATCCCACCAACAGATGAACCTTCAGCTTATAAATTGATAGTAACAGAGATACCTCGCCCTATATCAGGAACTATTGTACCTGTTAAAAACAAAGAAATAAATGATCTGGAGGTATGAACACTAGACTATGGCTACATGCATTGTATATCCACTGGTATTGTACTTGTATTGATACATGTACATGTACATGTACATGTACATGTAAATGACTAGATGTATGTCATACATGTACATGTACATGTAAATGATTAGATGTATGTCATACATGTACATGTACATGTAAATGATTAGATGTATGTCATACATGTACATGTACATGTAAATGACTAGATGTATGCCATACATGTACATGTACATGTACATGTACATATATATTACTATATGTACAGTTATAGAACTCAAAGGAACGTTCAAGGAGTGTATAGTATTGGTTAATACTACAATGTTTATTCATAATGATATTCATAACTATTTTTTTCATTATACATATGACTATACAGAGAGCTTTGTATGAAGAGTTGGTTGCCTATAGAAATGAGTTTGCTCATGAAATGGATATTCCACCATTCCTTGTTGCTTCAAACAAACTCCTTGGAGACCTCACCCTCAGGAGACCAAGTAGTTCGGAAAGACTTCGAGAGATTGATGGAGTATCTGAACAGTGGGTATCAAAATTTGGAGCTAAGTTTATAGAGAAGCTAAAGGAGTTTCAAGGGAAATGTCCACAACTGAGTTTGGATGATTTTCCAGAAGAAACAGATGGTGCGAAAGAGAAGACAGTTAAGGTAATCGCGTTACACATTCAGTGGATGTGATATTGATTATACATGTACATGTATATTGGGGGCTTGGAGCAACCATGAGTGAGCCCCACACTAGGGAGTTGGTGCTGAAATTGCTCTATATGTGTCATACATAATACTGTATGTTGCATTTAGCCGCCCAAGTAATACCACATGTTCTATTTAGCTGTGTAATTAATACGAGTTCTGGAATCCAGTATACAGTTTAAGAAATGGACACCATTAGTGATCATTTTAATATTGTGTAGTAACTATGAATATAATATAACACAGTTTTGATATAGTGTCTGAAGGTTTAGTAATTTATTGTTGTCTCTTTTATCTTATACTTATTATACTATCTATAATGTTCATATGATGAGCACAAATAACTTTATTTTGTTATTTTAAAATACATCACTTGAACAGGTGACAATAAAAAAAAGATTTAGAATTGTGTCTCATGTCGGAGAAATGATTGCTCATGACTACAGAGCGTTTGAACAAGAAAATAAATCTCCAGTAATGTCCATCAAGTAATGATGATATAATAGTCATCATTCTCTTTCTGTCTAATAAAGGAGTCCATAGCTAATGAAAGGAATATTAAAGTACAAACTGTGTTATCAAACTTAGCTGATGCACTTGAGGCTGGATATTTTATTAATTATAGAAAAGGTTCTTTATTAACACACTATATGTATGTATGTATATATGTATGTGTGTATGTATGTATGTATGTATGTATGTATGTATGTATGTATGTATGTATGTATGTGTGTATGTTGTATGTATGTATGTATATATGTATGTATGTATGTATGTATGTATGTATGTATGTATGTATGTATGTATGTATGTATGTATGTGTGTATGTTGTATGTATGTATGTATGTATATATGTATGTATGTATGTATGTAACTATGTATGTATGTATGTATGTATGTATGTATGTATGTATGTATGTATGTATTTATGTATATATGTAGTTGGATTAACACCTGAAGTGGAAGATCTTATTATATCTACTATCAGAAAACCTCCTATATCTTCTGGTGAGAATATTTTACTTAATTTTCATTGTATATAATTATAATTAAAAATTGCCCAATAATTAGAAAACTAATCTTTTTGGTTAGCGTAATTACTAAACATTTCAGCATTGGTTATTAATAGTTATTAAACAAAACTAATTTAAAACAGACTCTTGAATGGACATATGAGAACGGATTTTCTCATTTCTCTCAGATGTTTCATCTCTGAAACGTATTAAGGAACAGCTTCCTGAAAATATCGAGTATTGGCAGATTAGAATGTCTATAGCAGTTCTCATGATTACTACCGGGTTTGTGAGACCGGGTAAGGAATTGGAACCTACACTACAATCTCCATCTCTCACCTTACCCGATACAGAGGTTAGTTGATTGTAGGTTGGGCGATAATTCAATATATCACATAATATTAATCACATCATATGATTTTGGACTGCCAATATTATCACAATGGCAAATGTTGTCTTAATTAGTTATAATATATGCAGTTGAAAAATACTGTAATTCTTAATCTTGAACTATATACTCTCAAAACAAGGATCAGAAGTGTCATCTTTTAAAACAATACCGCTATTTTTCCTATCAAGACAGTATTAATGAGTAGTTGCAATATTGCAAAACACTTAATTTTCAATATCGGCCAACCCTAAGTTGATTGTACATACTACAAACTCACATTTGCTAGTGATACGACAAAAGACATTGTGTTTATCAACTTAATTGAAATATCAGTTTAACCATTATATTTGCAAGACATACTTACTAGTATATGCAGTGTTTCCCCATGATAAATATCAAGAGTGGGGGAGTGCATCAGTGGTACATGATGTTTGGTCAACAATGTTCAATCTGTGTTGTAAAACTGTGTTTTTCAGCATCAACGTTGAAAGTGAAGGGTGGTAGAGCCACCATAGTCCACCCTTTGGGGGAAACACTGATTATAACTTGAATGTATCTTGCAGTGATATTCATGTCTGTCTTTCTCCACTGCAGTCTAGTCAGTCGTGTTTCTCAAACTCACAACCTCCCATAAAATTTTTTAAAAAACAAGGAATGGCCAGTTCACAAGGCAAAGGAAGAAAGAGAAAACTTCCTTATTCATATGGCAGCAAAAACGATTGGAAACGAAAAACAAAATCAAAAAAGTTTTGGTGAAGTCATTGGCAAAGATGTACTTCATTTCACTCAAATTAAAGATCATTCTACCATGCTAGATATCAAAAGATTGTATATTCAATTACCACATGACTATTCCAATGTACGCCAGAAGTGACTGATCTGATATACAATATCACTATCTATCTAATTCAGTGATATTGTATATTATTAATATTTTATCTGATTCTCATAAACACAAAGTTTTGAATGATGATAGTAATATATCTTTGTCCAAGTTATATCCTAGAAAAGAAAAGAAAAATTAAATCATATTAAAGTACTTATACTGGTACAGTATGTGTAACTATAATACATGTATATCCAGTTTGGTGGCCTTGGTTTGACGTAATACTTGCATAAGTTGCAGAATTGTTCCAAGTCAACATTTCATAAGTAGTGTTGTTTTAGTTAACTAAAACTAAAACCCTTTTAGTAAGCTCAATATTACCTTAGTTAATAAACTATAACTAAACTAAAAGTTTGAGAAACCAGGCATAACAAGTTTGTCAAACTAAAACAACACAATTTTAAGCTATTGTATATTTAACATATCTGCATAGTATACAACAGAGTAATGAGATCCACAAAACTATTTATATACTTAATACATTCGGTTAATGTAAGATCCATACATTCATTATGATGAGGTGTTAGTTATTTTTCTTCCTTTTATCACTCACCAATGATTACTAATCTATTAATTCTTTCTTCTCTATCTTCCCATTCTGTTGTTTCCATTTTATCATATAATTCATACACACCTTGTAATATAACTCTTTTAGTAGTAGACACCAGAGAAATAACACCCTGTGTTTATGATTGGATGCATTCACTATAGAGTCATGCTGTGTGTTTAGTTAACATACTTTTAGCCTTAGGATTTGCATGTGTTTGCCCGTTATATTTTTCATTGATTTCTCCCAAAGAAGTTCCTATGGAAAAAAATGAATAATTGTAAAGTGATATCTTTATACATATCTGTGGTCATACCTGGATCCATTCATCTAGTCTCTCCTCGATAACATCACCAAGTACATTGAATGTTACCGTGGTGACAGCCTAAGGAATCAAACTTCTATACACATATAATACAAATTTATTTTATACAATACCTCATCTAAATGGTGACTATGATGTGGAGTTAGTTTTGCTTCACTGAACTGTATTGTATCGATTTCTCTATGTGTAATTAGTAATTATGGATGAATATGAACTTTGAGACTTACTTGTTCGATGTTGCATATGCATTGAGATCTAATATGTCACTTAAGTTGACTCTGTGAACACAAGACCATTACTATATGTACTAACTATGTGTATCAGTGTTTTTGATAAGCTTATATGGCGCACCATTGGTCCAAAGAGCTTTTTATTTGGCACTGCACAGTTCTCTCTTTGGGCCAGTGGCACAGTTAATTATGATTATATTGTCACTAACAGCATTAACTCTTTGTTAATTGGTTCAAGATGTATTCTCATTGGTACACACACTATCCATTGTTGAGCCAATTTGGCCCATGCTTCAAAGCTTATCAAAAACTCAGATGTGTAGCTATAATTCATTCATTACCTTGATCTTACAGTCTCAAGTTGAGCAGCCATTGAATTGATATCACTATGGCGGATTGAGGTTCTGTATATGGTGACTAGTAAATTATCATCATACCTGATTTTTGATTCTAATTGGTTAATCGAATCTCTTGTCATCAAATCGCATTTGTTGATTATAATAACATCCGCTAATGCAACTTGTCTGAGGAGATATTGTTTAAAAACAGAAAATAAAAGGAAATTAAATTATATTTCAATGATAACATGAATTATAATGTATTCCAGTTGTACCAGTATACCTTACAGCTTCATTTATAGGTTTCTCTGGCTTCTGTTCTTCCAATTGCTGCGCATGTATATATACATCAAGTAATCCAGTATAATGTTATTACATTATGTCATTACCTGCCTACAGTGTTTAGCATCTACAACAGTGATAATACCTTTATATGGAGAAAGATTCATGTTTAAATTTACAATCAATCAAAGAGTGATAAGGATCATGAGTGTCCAGATATGTACACTTATAACTATGAACTGTAATATATACAGCTATGGACTAGTATATATTCCTTATGGTATTTGTGTTGGCTGGTATAATAATTGTTGATTTGCTGCAAATAATAATGACAGATACTTCATGTCTATAGCTATCTTCAAGCGTTACTATTCTTATTCATATTTCCTTACCATCTAACATTATCTCACTTCCTAGACCCTCATCCAACCAGAACATGCTAGCAATAGGTCCTGGATCAGCTAGTCCTGTTGTCTCTAGTAGAATATAGTCAAACTTACCTTTACGTTTCATAAGGCTTTCTATTGCTGTTACTCCAGCATCTCTAAAAATAAGAGTATAAATTTGTCTCAAACAACTACATTCATTAAGAGTACTGTAAAATCCAGCCTCTCATATAGAGTCTTCTGGCAGGGTATTTATAGTGGAGGTCGGATTCTAATTTGCATTTAATGGTGTTTATTAATTCTGTCTCATTAGCTGTCTATACATACATACATTATCTGAGAGGTGGTCAATTCATCTGAGGTCAGTTATTGACAGCTCATTATAACTTGCATTCTCTACTTAAAAGATGTTTGCATCTTATTGCAATTAAAAATTATGTTCTTTTCGTATTCATTATATAATTGTTTTAGTACATACAATCATTAATTTCTCACTTTACTGAACAGCAAAGACATCCATTTCTCAGTTCAAGCCATTCTTCGTACAGTTCTCCAGACTGACCAACAGCCATTGATTTCTCTACAGCACTACCTTCTCCAAACTCATTAAGAATAACTGCTATTTTTTTATTATGTTGTTCAGTTAAAATGTAATTCAAAAGAGTCGTTTTACCAGCTCCTATAAAACAGGAATTACATCATTGAAAGCAGGAGGATTTAAATTATCTAAGTATGATATTCATTTTATATATTTATCACAATACTAGTGACAATATCTTGATGACTAAGTGACCATACACAGGAAAAGGTATTTGATACTCAAAACGGTTTAGATCAAACACTCATAATTAGGGTCAGCGATCAGCCTTATGAACAAATGAACTTTCAATTCTTGAAGACAAGTTATGTTGACTTACAAGGCAACTAAAAACGAGTGGTTAATCTCAACCATATGTAAAATTTTGATAATCAAATATGATCCTCAAGGACCTCAACAGTCATGTTATATACATGATCCTGGTATTCACATTATCATGTCTGAAACTAAAGATATTACATTAATCTTTACCCAGGAAACCAGTGATTATAGTAACAGGAATCTTTTTATTAGTAGCAGATACATCTAATGATGAAACAGGTGTATCCTCAGATCCATCACTGAGCACTAGAGGTACTAACATAGGACATTCTTCATCTTCCATGACGAGTGGGCGTGGCCAGAATTCTGCGATGATTTTTTTTTTTTTTTAGTGACGCCCATTTACTTTTTTATTTACGAAAAAATCAAACTACAGAACAAAAAAAAATTATCCAACTTCACTATTACTACTATTACTACTACTACTACTGAAAACATTATAACTGGAATGTTAGTACAAATTTTCCAGTTATTAGTTCCAACACAATTATTTAATCTCAAGACCTGATGATGTTACCAGGTCGACATTCTGGATCTGTGAATGATGTGATATTAATGTCACAGCTTTCATCAACCCAAAGTCGTCTCCTCTCAGAGAGGAAGGAAGCTCTCCCTGATTTTACCCAGTTACGAATGTGGTTTACATACTCCTCAGCAGTCAATGGAAATGTAAGTGAACGAACAGCAATCTTAACTCTGTATGTGAAATAAGAATTTGAATAGCGACAAGTGAACTCATCTTCAATGATTGCAGACTCATTAAAGTGACAATCGCACTGGCTGGTAATAGTATAGATGATAGCTGTTTTAATATCAGTCTGGATCAGGTTTAGTTCATCTAACTAAAGAAATTGTATTTAAATGTATTGTATATAAACTATAATATATATATACATACAATTATAATATGTGATAACTTACACTCCATGTAGCGCAGTCATGTGTTCTTCCAATTCTCAACTGAAATAGTTGTGCAGCTAAATTAATAAACCAATAAGTAATTTATTGTGATTGTGTTGTAAAGAATTCTAATTATTACTAAGTAGAAATAATTATACTTCTCTACAACACAATCACAATACATTATTATTTCTACAAACACAAACATTTTCACTAACTAGCTCGTTCTGTACGTTGTGTTCTATTATCACTTGATGGTCCAGTTCTAACATCATTGTATGCTGACACTGTTACAGTGTAGTTAGTATATTGTATCAGTTCAGTGAGAGTGTATGATCTGTTCTCTCTTCCAGTGATGTTGATAGTATCAGAGAATGTTGTGTTTGTGTAGTAGAGTAAGTATCCAGTGATGGGTCCATTTCGTCCAGAACAAGGTACCTCATCCCATGACACAGTCATGACTGTGGTCTCAACTGCTGAGAAAATAATATTCTCTGGAGGAGATGTAGGTTCTAGAGAGAGATAGAGAAATACCACCATGAAACCTCAGTTTTATTTCACACTACTAAAGATAACTGACCAGTAGAAAGTGTGGTAGTAAATCCATTAGCAAGTGCATGGACATCATCACCATATACTCCTTTCAATGAGATAGTACAGTAACTACCAGGATTAACATCACTGAACACAAGTGGTGATGAACTAGAGTTCTTTTCAACACTGGTACCATTATCTGCTGATACATCACATAGTCTACGACACTGAAGCATTGCATTGTAAGAAGTGATTGAATAAGTTGCGATCCATGTTAGAGTAATATTATTACTTGTAGAAGTAGCTATGAAGTTACATACTAATGGTTGTACTGAAGGGAATCATTAATATAGTGATTATAATACACAAGATGTTTACTATCACTTACTTAATGTCACACTCTCAATATTACTATTAACACTGGGTAGTACAGGAGTACCATCATTACCATATGATACCACAAAGAACTCATATGTTTGATCCTGAGTGAGTCCTGATGTCACACTGTATGTTGTATCAGTGGTGTTTACTAAACTCCGAATATCATCACTACCACTGAGAGAATAGAACACCTCATATCTAGGTGATGATCCTGTCCAGGAGAGTTGTACATAATCCAGACCTGTACACTGTCTTGTTAGTGTGAGATCAGTGGGTGTATCAGATACTGTATGTGAGGAAAAGGGACGTTGTAATATATTCGTTATATTTAGCTTTTCACTAACCTGTTACAGTTAATGATGTACTACCCTCAGTAGCAGTGACACCATTTATAGTACCGTCCTCAACTCTGGCATTAGAGACAGTACATTGATAGTTACCTTCCCCTCCCATTCTCACTGTCACTGTCACCAGTGTAGCAGTTCCATTATTCACTACCTCACGAGACAAGTCATCACTTATTTCATCAATACTAAATGAGTTTGGTCCTGTACATGTGACATCAGTAGGAGGTCCATTTGTGACAATGAAGCTCAGGTTGAATACTGGAGGATCAACATATCTTGGTGTGGAGATCAGGGATAATGACATGTCTCCTGCTTTAGGACCAGCTATAAAATGAAGTGATATATTATATACTATTACTACACAACTCATCATTAACTCACTATTATCATTGTATGTACTGGTATCATACACTCCTACTACTAGTGTTCTATCATCAATGATACATTTGTACAGACCCTCATAATCTGATGTTATTGGTGATGTTGAATCTTCATCTCTGAATAATATAGTATATACGAGCTGTTTATCAGTCTGAAATATTGGGTCTGGTCCAATGTAATCATTTGTTGCCCTATTATTAGTAAATTCTCCAGTCCATACTACAACTTCAGTACCATTAGGATAGTAAAAGGTTCCATAAGTTCTTCTCATATGATGCATACACCAAATACCCTCAGGATAGAGACTAGTACCCTCATCACCATCAATATCATCATTCTCAGTATCAGGGAATTGTTGAGATGTAATCATATAGTAGTCTGGTAATATTTTTTCAAGATACTCAGCCCACAAATATACAACTATAATAATATAGTATTGAGAATATAATACATAACATTTTCATAAAGGTTTACCTCCTTCTGGTGGTAAGGGTCTACTTTGTACTCCTGATAATGAACATACTACTAGTACTATTGTATATACACACACTCTCCACATTTTTGTACAGCAGATTATTCTTGGGGTGAGCCTGCAACATAGATCATGAAACTGGAGTGATTTCTCTATTATGTTAGATCTATGTAGGTCTTATAGACTTTTCAATCACTATAAATAGACCAACCATGTCCACTATATTGTTTATATAAGCAGGAAGACAGTTATTTTACTTCAATAAGTAAATGACATATATATAATTATATATATATATATATATATATATATATATATATATAGCAGTATTGTAGTGTTTATGGTTTTAGTTTAGGTCAACATGAGATATTATTTTGTGTGGGTCAATTCACAAGTCATGTAGATTAAAAGACTATCACATATCTTCAGTACATTATATGTACTAAGGGATGTTACAATTAGTTAAAAATAAGTATTAATCAAAATTAATACTAATTTATTATAGATAAGTCATTCTGATGCGAAGTGGTATCCTCGATTTAAAGATTTCTCTGGTGGTGGCTAACATGAATGGATGAATAAATATATTAGCAGGGTGGACCAGTAGCAAAGGTCTATACTAAGATATTGATCTTCTATCTCTTCTAGACATAATATTAATGATTGACGTTCTGCTATTCATAAACACATTTGATAGCACAATAAACAGCTGTCATTAAGTCATAATTATGATATACTTTACACTCCATTACCTGTCAATTACTATCCACCATATTTGTGTTTACATATTAAACAGGCTGTTTATTATTTTGATTTATATCAACATAAGATGTACATGTGAGCTCATAAAATAACATCTTACTTTGACATCAATATTGCTATTACTAAAGTGATATTCAAAGATCGAGTTGTTACAGATAAGTGAGTCTCTTGATATTAAACTATTACGTATGGTGGTTGTGAAATCAAGCAGTCTTGTGCTAAACATTAAGTCATTTTTAAAAAAACGTAATCATTTTTAGTAGTGTGAACCATTCATTTTACACTATTGTCAAATATAGTTTTGTATCTTAACTACCTCATCAGTTAGTAAGCATTCCATCTTTTAGCACAGTATTACAGTAAGATAATTTATATTCATACTAATGGACATTCATATCTCCAGCATTAAGTGACATGCGTAGATCTTACATACATTTCATGTTAAAGCACAATTATTAGAAGCCACTGAAATAGAAATGAATTAATATGTACATAAAATAATACAAGGCATAATAATATAACATGCGTTATTATAATTACATAACATGTTAAATGTACTAATCTATATCAAAATCAATGACTATATCGGTACTGTGTGTACATTAACTACCATCAACAATGAATACATCAGGTGAGTCAGGATAAAACGGAAGTGCTTTTAATTATGTCTCTATTTGTCCATTTTCAATGTATTGATAACATGTAATCTGTAATTATTAACATATAAATACTATTTATACATGCTCATGTGTATTAGAAATGCACAATTATGTTAACAACAGAACACATACATAATTAGTAGACTACTTGCTGATTGGTCTGTACATTTGATAATTAATCATATCAAATGTACATATAATCGTTAAATACATGTAATAGTCATAGGAAAATGTTTTTTAAATGGGGGCACCATGATAATAACTATCACGTGTACCAAACTACTGGCTCACCAAAATTTAAGAGGGGCCACCAGCCCCTGGAGCCCCACCCCCCATTCCTACACCACTGATGACATATAGCATAATTAAAGTATAACGAGTTAACTGTTAATTAGTTTCAAATCTCTTGATGTGTGCTTTCAATTATCTTTCCTTATTTGTATGTGATGTCATTAACATAATTATACATATACGTAGTACACATGTCCATGTATAATCAGTATTTATATACATATTGGAAACAGATGAAGTGTTGCAGTACATTAAATTAAAGATGGACAGGTTATGATGAGTAGTCACATGATAAGTACATGTGATTAGTCATATGACCTGTGTAAAGTCATATGACCTGTGTAAAGTGTAAAAAGTAATGCATATCGACTATATATATATATATATATACATACAATTATAATATGCGATAACTTACACTCCATGTAGCACAGTCATGTGTTCTTCCAATTCTCAACTGAAATAGTTGTGCAGCTAAATTAATAAACCAATATTTAGTAATAATTATAATTCTCTACAACACAATGACAATAAATTATTATTTCTACAGACAAGAAAATTTTCACTGACTAGTTTGTTTTGTACGTTGTATTCTATTATCACTTGTTGGTCCAGTTCCAACATCATTGTATGCTGATACTCTCACAATGTAGTTAGTTTGTGGTATCAGTTCAGTGAGAGTGTATGATCTGTTCTCTCCTCCAGTGATGTTGATAGTGTCAGAGAATATTGTGTTTGTGTAGTATAGTAAATATCCCATGATGGGTCCGTTCTGTCCTGAACAAGGTACCTCGTCCCACGAGACAGTCATGACTGTGGCCTTAACTGCTGAGAAAATAATATTCTCTGGAGGAGATGTAGGTTCTAGAGAGAGATAGAGAAATACCACCATGAAACATCAGTTTTATTTCACACTACTAAGAATAACTGACTAGTAGAATGTGTGGTAGTCAATCCATTAGCAAGTGCATGGACATCATCCCCATATATACTATTCATTGAGATAGTACAGTAACTATCAGGATTAACATCACTGAACACAAGTGGTGATGAACTAGAGGTATTTTGCATAAAATCGTTAAATGATTCCCCACATAGTCTACAACACTGACGTGTTGCAGTGTAGCCATTAGAAGGGATTGGATCAGGTTCAGTCCATGTCAGAGTAATAGTGTTACTAGTAGAAGTAGCTGTGACGTCACTCACTGATGGTAGTGCTGAAGGGAATCAGTAATATAGTGATTATAATAACTTATTTATAACTTACTTAATGTCACATTCTCAATACTATTATTAACACTGGGTAGTACAGAAGTACCATCATTACCATATGATACCACAAAGAACTCATATGTTTGACTCTGAGTGAGTCCTGATGTCAAACTGTATGTTGTATCAGTGGTCTCTACTAAACTCTGAATATCATCACTACCACTGAAAGAATAGAACACCTCATATTCAGGTGATGATCCTGTCCAGGAGAGTTGTACATGATTCAGACCTGTACCCAGTCTTGTTAGTGTGAGATCAGTGGGTGCATCAGAAACTGTATGATTATAGTATAATAAGAATTATAATCATGATCATCCATGAAAAAATCACACTATGATAATGGATGTTATTTCAACAGATTTTATTGGGTATAATTGTGAGTTTCACATATTTGATTATAATAGTAAAATTTTAAATTTTCTGGTGTACCTAAAGTATACAACCTTATTAGTATTTGTAGTCTTCACATTCATTTAAAGTACATTGAAATATTTACCAAAAGTAAATTATATAAAGTATATATGGTTGCTTTGAGGAATGTACCCACACTTATTCCCATTAGTAAATTAATCAGCCATGAACAATGATTTACATCATTAAGTAATTAGTAAATGAACTCAAATGTTCACACAGAACAATCATTTGCCTAATTAACTAATAGTGTGGGAAGGTATTTATGGCTTAAGAGCATTGAATTCCTAGAAGCTGTCTAATATTGAGAGTACACACTCATATTCACTAACAGATAGAACATACAAGCAAAAACATATAATTTTGTATGATACTGTTTTAACCAATGAAATTGATCTTCCAATATTCATTAGTAGTTTGTTTTTTGAGAATGCTCTCAAAACTATATTTGACTATACTTATCTATGTATATAGCATATATGTCTGATATTCTAAATATGATGTTCATATTTTGTATCTGGAGTTGGTCACATACTAATTAATATTCTTTCACTAACCTGTTACAATTAATGATGAACTATCCTCAGTAGCAGTGATACCATTAATAGTACCATTCTCTACTCTGGCATTAGAGACAGTACACTGATAGTTACCTCCCTCTCTCATCCTCACTGTCACTGTCACTGTCACCAGTGTAGCAGTACCAACATTCACTACCTCACGAGACAAGTCATCACTTGTTTGAGTAATACTAAATGAGTTTGGTCCTGTACATGTGACATTAGTAGGAGGTCCATTTGTGACAATGAACCTCAGGTTGAATACTGGAGGATCAACATATCTTGATGTGGCCATTTGAGAAAATGACATGGTACCTGCATCAGGACCAGCTACATATAAAATGAAGTGATATATTATATACTATTACTACACAACTCATCATTAACTCACTATTATCATTGTATGTACTGGTATCATACACTCCTACTACTAGTGTTCTATCATCAATGATACATTTGTACAGACCCTCATAACCTGATGTTATTGGTGTTGTTGAATTTGTGTCTCTAAATAATACAGTATATATGAGCTGTTCATCAGTCTGAAATATTGGATCTGGTCCAGTGTAATCATTTGTTGTCCTATCATTACTAAATGTTCCAGTCCATACTACAACTTCAGTACCATTAGGATAGTAAAAGGTTCCATAAGTTCTTCTCATATGATGCATACACCAAATACCCTCAGGATAGTTACTATTACCATTATCACCATCAATATCACCATTCTCAGTATCAGGGAATTGTTGAGATGTAATCATATAGTAGTCTGGTAATATTAGTTCAAGATACTCAGCCCAAAAATGTACAACTATAACAATATAGTATTGAGAATATAATACATAACAACTTCATAAAGATTTACCTTCTTCTTCTGTTGGTATGGGTCTACTTTGTACTCCTGATAATGAATATACTACTAGTACTATTGTATACACACACACTCTCCACATTTTGTATTCCTGTTTGTTCTTTTAAGTGTGAAATTCCCTCTCTCTCCAAAATATATAAAATATCAAATATGACATTTGTTATTATAAGTACATACTTATGTACATGCTAATTACTCTTAACTTACGAGTTGTACTCCAACATTTGACAACAAGATGTACTTAATTACTGATAAGTAAACCACTGCATCGTGATTTCCAATCTGTGGGACATAACAACTTATATATCATTATGAATAGCCACACGACCAGCCTGACATACTCTTTGCAAACTGCCATAAAGTCTATACATAAAAAAAATTGTACTTTATTTCAAGCTGTGATTCGACAGCAATAGGCTTCAAGCAAGATGAGGTGTGTTTCAGTGTGCTGGAACATTGTCAAATTATTGGACATGTGATGGGAAATTGTTAAAACTTTTTCCCATGTTGGAAAGGTTGGATATAAAAGTAGATATGGAAGTGGTTAATTTTAAATACCCTAAGTAGCTAATGCATATTTATTGTTGGCATGTAACTGAGTTAACCAAATTGAAATATGAAGTTCACATTTCATTATAGCTTGTGTTGGACTATAAACATTTAATAATTGAGTTTTAATGCACAACCTCATTCCTAAAGGACATTCACACAAATAGAATTATACTAACCACTTCCATATGACAACCATACATTAGTACATTTACTTCGTCTTTTGCTCTTTAGCGACATAGGTACTTATTATGTAGAGTTATAATAACGACAGATACTTCATGTTCATAGCTATCTTCAAGTGCTTGTTCATATTTCCTTACAGTCTAACATTATCTCACTCCCTAGACCCTCATCCAACCAGAACATGCTAGCAATAGGTCCTGGATCAGCTAGTCCTGTTTTCTCTAGTAAAATATAGTCAAACTTACCCCTACGTTTCAAAAGACTTTCTATTGTTCTTACTCCAGCATCTCTAAAAATAAGAGGATAAATTTGTCTTAAATAACTACATTCCTTTAGGAGTACTGTAAACTCCGGCCTCTCATATAGAGTTTTCTGGCAGGGTATTTATAGTGGAGGTCAGATTCTAATTTGCATTTAATGCTGTTTATTAATTATCTCAGTAGCCGTCTATTCAATATTATGCACGTGGTGTTATATAATTTATTTATTTCTCTTCTTTTGTATTGTATGTTAGGGCACCTTTACATTAGCATTTAGTTGCTAGTTGGCTAATCTTCATAGAGAAAAAAATTTTTCATGATGAACGGGAATGGTCAGAAATCGGATTCGATAATTATTTAGTGACACCCATTTACAGAAAGTTTTCATTTACAAAAAATTGAATTTCTCAAACTACAGAACAAAAAAAATTCTCCAACTTTACTATTACTACTATTACTACTACTACTATTACTACTACCACTACTGAAAATACTGTAACTGGAATGTTACTAAATTAAAACAAATTTTCCAGTTATTAGTTCAAACATAATTATGTAATCTCAAGACCTGATTATGTTACCAGGTCGACATTCTGGATCTGTGAATGATATGATATTAATATCACAGCTTTTATCAACCCAAAGTCGTCTCCTCTCAGAGAGGAAGGAAGCTCTTCCTGATTTTATCCAATTACGAATGTGGTTTACATACTCCTCAGCAGCCAAAGGAAATGTACGTGAATGAACAGCAATCTTAACTCTGTATGTGAAATAAGAATTTGAATAGCGACAAGTGAACTCATCTTCAATGATTGCAGACTCATTAAAGTGACAGTCACACTGGCTGGTAATAGTATAGATGATAGCTGTTTTAATATCAGTCTGGATCAGGTTTAGTTCATCTAACTGAAGAAAGTGTAAAGCGTAAAAGGTAATCTCTAAATATATAATACTTACACTCCATGTAGCACAGTCATGTGTTCTTCCAATTCTCAACTGAAATAGTTGTGCAGCTAAATTAATAAACCAATACTTAATTATAGTTAGTAATATAATTCTCTACAACACAATCACAATTATTATTTCTACAAACACGAAAAAATTTTCACTGACTAGCTCGTTCTGTACGTTGTATTCTATTATCACTTGTTGGTCCAGTTCCGGCATCATTATATGCTGACACTGTCACAGTGTAGTTAGTATATGGTATCAGTTCAGTGAGAGTGTATGATCTGTTCTCTCCTCCAGTGATGTTGATAGTGTCAGAGAATGTTGTGTTAGTGTAGTAAAGTAAGTATCCAGTGATGGGCCCATTCTGTCTAGAATGAGGTACCTCATCCCATGAGATGTTGATAGATCTAGTCTTAACTGATGAGAAGATTATGTTCTCTGGAGGAGATGTAGGTTCTGAAAGACACAAACATCATATGAAACATGAACTAGTAATGAATATACTAACTGACCAGCTTGTTCTGTCTGTTGTGTTTTATTATCACTTGTTGGTCCAGTTCCGGCATCATTATATGCTGACACTGTCACAGTGTAGTTGGTATATGGTCTCAGTTTAGTGAGAGTGTATGATCTGTTCTCTCCTCCAGTGATGTTGATAGTGTCAGAGAATGTTGTGTTAGTGTAGTAAAGTAAGTATCCAGTGATGGGTCCATTTTGTCTAGAATGAGGTACCTCATCCCATGAGATGTTCATAGACCTAGCCTGAACTGATGAGAAGATTATTTTCTCTGGAGGAGAAGAAGGCTCTGAGAGAAATAAACATCAAATTACTTATGTATTAGTAATGAATATACTAACTGACCAGCTTGTTCTGTCTGTTGTATTCTATTATCACTTGTTGGTCCAGTTCCAACATCATTGTATGCTGACACTGTTACAGTGTAGTTGGTATGTGGTCTCAGTTCAGTGAGAGTATATGATCTGTTCTCTCCTCCAATGATGTTGATAGTGTCAGAGAATGTTGTGCTTGTGTAGTAGAGTAAGTATCCAGTGATGGCTCCATTCTGTCTTGAGCAAGGTACCTCTTCCCATGAGACAATCATGGACCTAGCCTCAACTGATGAGAAAGTAATGTTCATTGGTGGAGAGGTAGATGCTAGAGAGACAGATAGAGAAATACCAAATGATCATGAATCACTACTGAAATAACTGACCAGTGGAAAGTGTAGTAGTAAATCCATTAGCAAGTGTTCGGGTATCATTACCATATACTCCTTTCAATGAGATAGTACAGTAACTACCAGGATTAACATCACTGAACACAAGTGGTGATGAACTAGAGTTCTTTTTAACACTGGTACCATTATCTGCTGATACATCACATAGTCTACGACACTGAAGCATTGCATTGTAAGAAGTGATTGAATAAGTTGCGATCCATGTTAGAGTAATATTATTACTTGTAGAAGTAGCTATGAAGTTACATACTAATGGTTGTACTGAAGGGAATCATTAATATAGTGATTATAATACACAAGATGTTTACTATCACTTACTTAATGTCACACTCTCAATATTACTATTAACACTGGGTAGTACAGGAGTACCATCATTACCATATGATACCACAAAGAATTCATATGTTTGACCCTGAGTGAGTCCTGATGTCACACTGTATGTTGTATCAGTGGTTACTCCAGCGCTCTGAATATCATCACTACCACTGAGAGAATAGAACACCTCATATCTAGATGATGATCCTGTCCAGGAGAGTTGTATATGATCTAGACCTGTACACTGTCTTGTTAGTGTGAGATCAGTGGGTGTATCAGAAGCTGTATGTGACGAAAAGAAATGTAGTAATATATTTGTTATATTTAGGTTTTCACTAACCTGTTATAGTTAATGATGTACTACCAATAGTAGCAGTGACACCATTAATTGTACCATCCTCTACTCTGGCATTAGAGACAGCACACTGATAGTTACCTTCCCCTCCCATCCTCACTGTCACTGTCACCAGTGTAGCAATTCCATTATTCACTACCTCACGAGACAAGTCATCACTTGTTTCATTAATACTAAATGAGTTTGGTCCTGTACATGTGACATTAGTAGGAGGTCCATTTGTGACAATGAAGCCCAGGTTGAATACTGGAGGATCAACATATCTTGGTGTGGAGATCAGGGATAATGACATGTCTCCTGCTTTAGGACCAGCTATAAAATGAAGTGATATATATTATATACTATTACTACACAACTCATCATTAACTCACTATTATCATTGTATGTACTGGTATCATACACTCCTACTACTAGTGTTCTATCATCAATGATGCATTTGTACAGACCCTCATAATCTGATGTTATTGGTTTTGTTGAATCTTCATCTTTCAACAATACAGTATGTGTGAGCTGTTCATTGAGCTGTTCATTAGTCTGAAATATTGGATCTGGTCCAGTGTAATCTGGCTCATTATTACTAAATGTTCCGGTGTATACTACAACTTCAGTACCATTAGGATAGTAAAAGGTTCCATAGGTGTTGGACATATAATGCAGACACCAAATACCCTCAATAAAACTATCATCATCACCATTCTTCTCAGTATCAGGGAATTGTTGAGATGTAATCATATAGTAGTCTGGTAATACTAGTTCAAGATACTCAGCCCACAAATGTACAACTATAATAATATAGTATTGAGAATGTAATACATAACAACTTCATAAAGATTTACCTTCTTCTTCTGTTGGGTCAATTCTATGTTGTCCTTGTATTCCTGATAATGAACATACTACTAGTACTATTATATATACACACACTCTCCACATTTTGCACAGCAGATTATTCTTCTACTTGGGTGAATCTAGAATAGATCATGAAACTGGAGTGACTTCTCTACTATGTTAGATCTATGTAGGTCTTATAGACTTTTCAATCACTATATATAGACCAATCATGTCCACTATATTGTTTAGTAAATTAAAAGAAATATATATATATATATATATATATATAGCAGTATTGTAGTGTTTATGGTTTTAGTTTAGGTCAACACGATATATTATTTTGTGTGAATCAGCTCACAATTAAGTCGTTTTACATGTAGATTAAAAACTATCACATATACGTTAGCAATTTATATATATATATATATATGTATTATATGTACTAAGGGATGTTACAATTAGTTAAAATAAGTAATAATCAAAATTAATACTAATTTATAATAGATAAATCAATCTGATGCTAACCTATTCTTATGAATTGAAAGTTGCAACTTTGATTCAAAGATTTCTCTAATGGTGGCTAACATGAATGGATGAATAAACTCATTAGTAATAAAAGTGAACCTGTACACTATTAATAATTATAACTCCTTTTTTTCCATGCATTTTATTGGCCTAGCTAAACGTCAATGTGTCTTTGTTGTGTCCATACAAATATGGGCTCTTTAGTGTGAACTTCTGTTAATGTTTTGTTTATAGTAGATAGTGTTTGTTGAAGCAGTTCAGTAAACCAAAGCAGATGATTTATATCTTATACATTTCATTGGACTATGAGTATGTTAATTCCTAAAACTTTAAAAGTTTATGTTATACCATGTACAAGGCTGTCGATTGTTTACACTACTACAATTAAGTGCTTCCAAACTTTATGTTGAGTATTTAGGAAACACAACCTGTCTAATTTGTTGAACAACAATTCAGTTTTTACAGTGATATAGCAAGGTCACATGTTTACCATGCACTGTAATATATAATATGTGAGAGCCTCTCAAAGAAGTTAATACTATAGAAGATGCAATTTGTCCTTCTATCAGAAACGTGATTATTATGTTTCATATATATATTCATTATGATGACTGAGCTGTTGAGTTATTTTCTTTTTATCACTCACCAATGATTATTAATCTATTAATTCTTTCTTCTCTATCTTCCCATTCTGTTGTTTCCATTTTATCATATAATTCATACACACCTTGTAATATAACTCTTTTAGTAGTAGACACCAGAGAAACAACACCCTGTGTTTATGATTGGATGCATTCACTTTAGAGTCATGCTGTGTGTTTAGTCCATTTGCAAAAGGTTTTATTTACGAAAATGAGAACAAAAAAAAAAAATTCAACTTTACTATTACTACTGCTACTACTGAAAATACTGTAACTGGAATGTTACTAAATTAAAACAAATTTTCCAGTTATTAGTTCAAACATAATTATGTAATCTCAAGACTTGATGATATTACCAGGTCGACATTCTGGATCTGTGAATGATGTGATATTAATGTCACAGCTTTCATCAACCCAAAGTCGTCTCCTCTCGGAGAGGAAGGAAGCTCTCCCTGATTTTACCCAGTTACGAATGTGGTTTACATACTCCTCAGCAGCCAAAGGAAATGTACGTGAATGAACAGCAATCTTAACTCTGTATGTGAAATAAGAATTTGAATAGCGACAAGTGAACTCATCTTCGGTTATTGCAGACTCATTAAAGTGACAGTCACACTGGCTGGTAATAGTATCAATGATAGCTGTTATAATATCAGTCTGGATCAGGTTTAGTTCATCTAACTGAAGAAAATGTAAAGTGTAAAAGGTAATGTCTAAATATATAATACTTACACTCCATGTAGCACAGTCATGTGTTCTTCCAATTCTCAACTGAAATAGTTGTGCAGCTAATTAATAAACCAATACTTAATTATAGTTATATAGTAATAATTATAATTATAAATAGTTATACATTCTCAATAATTATACACACACAAACTAATCACTGACTAGCTCGTTCTGTACGTTGTATTCTATTATCACTTGATGGTCCAGTTCCAGCATCATTGTATGCTGACACTGTCACAGTGTAGTTGGTATACGGTCTCAGTTCGGTGAGAATGAATGATCTGTTCTCTCCTCCAGTGATGTTAATAGTGTCAGAGAATGTTGTGTTAGTGTAATAAAGTAAGTATCCAGTGATGGGTCCATTCTGTCTAGATTCGGGTACCTCATCCCATGAAATGTTAATAG
The DNA here is from genome assembly GCA_947044365.1 of Petrosia ficiformis. Classification (NCBI taxonomy): domain Eukaryota; kingdom Metazoa; phylum Porifera; class Demospongiae; order Haplosclerida; family Petrosiidae; genus Petrosia; species Petrosia ficiformis. Next base: position 989,854 of record OX345647.1, on the reverse strand, counting down.
ATCTAGTCTCAACTGATGAGAAGAATATGTTCGCTGGAGGAGATGTAGGTTCTGAGGGACACAAACATCATGTGAATTATGTATTCAGTAATCATATACTAACTGACTAGCTTGTTTCGTCAGTTGTGTTTTATTATCACTTGTTGGTCCAGTTCCAACATCATTGTATGCTGATACTGTCACAGTGTAGTTGGTATATGGTCTCAGTTCAGTGAGAATGTATGATCTGTTCTTTCTTCCAGTGATGTTGATAGTGTCAGAGAATATTGTGTTTGTGTAGTAGAGTAAGTATCCAGTGATGGGTCCATTCTGTCCAGAAGGAGGTACCTCATCCCATGAGATGTTGATGGACCTAGCCTGAACTGATGAGAAGATTATGTTCTCTGGAGGAGATGTAGGTTCTGAGAGACACAAACATCATGTGAATTATATATTTAGTAATGATATACTAACTGACTAGCTTGTTTCGTCTGTTGTGTTTTATTATCACTTGTTGGTCCAGTTCTAGCATCATTGTATGCTGACACTGTCATAGTGTAGTTGGTATATGGTCTCAGTTCAGTGAGAAAGTATGATCTGTTCTCTCCTCCAGTGATGTTGATAGTATCATAGAATGTTGTGTTTGTGTAGTAGAGTAAGTATCCAGCAATGGGTCCATTCTGTTCAGAACAAGGTACTTCATCCCATGAGACATTCAAAGATCTAGCTTCAATTGATGAGAAAATAATATTCTCTGGAGGAGATATAGGTGCTGGAGAGTGATACCAAAATGAAATTTCAGTTATATTTCACTATTATAAAGAAAACTGACCTATGGAAAGTGTGGTAGCAAATCCACTAGCAGGTGAGTAGACATCATCACCATATAATCCAATCAATAAGACAGTACAGTAACTACCAGGATTAACTCCGCTGAATATAAGTGATGATGAACTAGAGGTCTCTTCAACAATGTTATCTAATGATTCCTCACATAGTCTACGACATTGACGTGTTGCAGCATAACCATTAGAAGGGATTGGAGCAGGTTTAATCCATGTCAGAGTAATAGTGTTACTAGTAGAAGTAGCTGTGAGGTCACTCACTGATGGTAGTGCTGAAGGTAATCAGTAATATAGTGATTATAATACACAAGATGTTTACTATCACTTACTTAATGTCATGCTCTTAATACTACTTTTAGCACTGGGTAGTACACGATCATCATTACCATCAGATACCACAAAGAACTCATATCTTTGACCCTGAGTGAGTCCTGCTATAGCATATGTTGTATGAGTGGTGTTTACTAAACTCTGAATATTATCACTACCACCAAGAGAATAGAACACCTCATATCTAGATGATGATCCTGTCCAGGAGAGGTGTACATGATCCAGACCTGTACCCAGTCTTGTTAGTGTGAGATCAGTGGGTGTATCAGAAACTGTACATACGTATATAAAAGATGATCATTCATGAAAACCAAACAGTTATAATTGATAGTTATTTATATACAAATTTTATGGTTATAATAATAATAATTATACATGATTAACGAAATTAACCACTACATTTAACCACTAATTAGTTTACATTACAAAAGATCTTCATTTTCCAAAGTCCCTCCCTGTGTAGATTTCATCTAGCAATAGCCAGCATTAAATAAAACATTCTTTTGTACAAGTAATGTGATAAAATCTCTGCAAAAATAACCATTACATTGGTTAGTACAGTTGCAATTTAGTTTATCAATTGTCATAGAGGATGTTGTGACTACATGCATGATGTTACTACGACATAATTTGCACAAAATATTAAAAGATACATTGGTTATGTGTGTGCAGTTTTCCAAACCCCTTTTGATGGCCAGATACATGTATTTTAGTAGTAAACTTATACTAAATTGTTGATATTAAATATAAGTAGACAGAACCTAAAATTATACTGCTTCAACTAATTGAATATAATTAGTACAAAGTAGCTATTCCATTAGATGTATCTCCTGAACAACCAACTAATGTAATTATTTAATCCTTGTAACTGTACTAACCAATAAATTAGTTATTTCAACCATTAATTTTTGTTTTTTGCAATGAGATAATCATATATAAGATTGTCATTGAAACTAACTATAACTAACTATAACTAACTAAAAATTATTTTGGGATGTCAAAAACTAACTATAACGAAACTAAAAGTAACAGGATTGATGAGTAACTAACTAAAAGTACGGCACAGACAGTCAGCTGTTGAGGGGACACATGCCGCCCCAACATCCCTTCCTTGGCTACCCCATTGGCAAATGAGTACATTGAATCATAACTCATGCATCTTGTTTAAAGGCTATCACTATTGAAGCACTGCTTGCAATCGAGTACAATTTCAGGTAGTGGCTGCTACAACATGGAGTTATGAATCACTAAAATGTGCTAAATTAAGTACACACAAACTGTACTCTTAAGGTAGAATGGCCTTGTGCCTTTAAGTATTCTTTACATGTGGGTTTATATTAATACATGTAGAATTTTACTGATATTCTTTTAAACTGTAAAATTAAATATCAAACAATAATGAATACTAGTCTCACATAACCAGCCCCTTCACTTATTTCAGTTCATGCCAGTGATTGAAGCCACAAAAATATTCTATACTTGCTTTGCGTTCCTCTTATAGTATATAGGACTTGCGTATTCTTGGAGTGTAAAGTTGTTCCATACACATTATATAAATAACATTTATTTATAATATTATATTGTCTGCAATTGTTTTCTTGTCAGTAATAACAATTGCAATCCGTACACTTCATGTCTGTACCGCGAGTGGATTCACTAGCTAAGTAATTTGAATTGTCCATTCATATTCACCAACAATTTTAATGTGATTATTTCATTATACAATTATGAACTTGTATTATCCTATATATTCACACACAAGCTTATCAAGTTAAAATAACTATAGTATTTACTGGTTAGTACAGTTGGGCACACAAGCCCCACCATTGTAAGAGGCCACTCCACTATTTTGACAGTACAGTACAAAATGAATACTCAATCTCCCACCTACCTTCACAGCCAAGATACCTAATAGTGCCTCAATAATTGGTTAGTTACAACTGGTATGAAGTAGTTTTGGCAACCGCAACCAACTAATTAAATTTCCAATATTTCTCAATAAATTAGTTACTTAAACAATTTTCTTTTTATAGTGATGCATGTATAGTGTAATTGTTGCTCATGAGTTTAATTGTCCCCAAGAATGGAATTGTAATACAAGTGTTGTTGTAACATTTAACTTTTAATGAGTATACAGGCTTTCATTTAGAAATTTGTAGAGTAGGGTGGCGTTCTATCAATTAATGGTGAATTACCTTCAAATCGATTTTAGCTATACTTATATATGTATAGAGCATATGTTTGGTATTCTAAATCTGACTCTCATATTTCATGTCAATTCTTTGGGATTCTCATGGATGGTCACATTTAATTATTACTTTTCCACTAACCTGATACACTTAATGATGAACTGCTATTAGTAGCAAGGACACCATTAATAGTACCATCCTCTACTCTGGCATTAAAGACAGTACACTTATAGTCACCTTCCTCTCTCATCCTCACTGTCACTGTCACCAGTGTAGCCATACCAACACTCACTACCTCACGAGACAAGTCATCACTTGTTTCATCAATACTAAATGAGTTTGGTCCTGTACATGTGACATTAGTAGGAGGTCCATCTGTGACAGTGAAGATCAGGTTGAATACTGGAGGATCAACATATCTTGGTGTGGAGATCAGGGATAATGACATGTCTCCTGCTTTAGGACCAGCTATAAAATGAAATGATATATTATATACTATTACTACACAACTCATCATTAACTCACTATTATCATTGTATGTACTGGTATCATACACTCCTACTACTAGTGTTCTATCATCAATGATACATTTGTACAGACCCTCATAATCTGGTGTTATTGGTGTTGTTGAACCTGTATCTCTCATTAATATAGTATATGCGAGCTGTTTATTAGTCTGAAATATGGGGTCTGCTCCAGAGTAAGTGTTTGTTTTCCTACTATTAGTAAATGTTCCGGTGTATACTACAACTTCAGTACCATTAGGATAGTAAAAGGTTCCATAGGTGTTGGACATATAATGCAGACACGAAATACCCTCAGGATAGTTATCACCATCACCATCCTTCTCAGTATCAGGGAATTGTTGAGATGTAATCATATAGTAGTCTGGTAATATTATTTCAAGATACTCAGCCCACAAATATACAACTATAATAATATAGTATTGAGAATGTAATACATAACAACTTCATAAAGATTTACCTCCTTCTGGTGGTATGGGTCTACTTTGTTGTCCTTGTATTCCTGATAATGAACATACTACTAGTACTATTATATATAATACTGATGATATATTCATCTTGAACAAGAAATCATTAACAGTGATACTCCTGAATTACAGTACACCACAAAAATAGAATTGTTAAAATAACTAATTTATTATATAGTTAGTACATGTACAATTACATGGCATAGTAATTTAATTGGTCATGTAGACTATTATGATGATTTATATGTACTTGTACTAAGTATAATCTAATAATTGTAGTGTCCATTTCCTTATGCTGTATAATAGATATACAAAGAAGCAGAATAAATATTTTAATTTAATCATTTTAGGTCTCCAAACCTTCTTTGTGCATCTAATATGAGATATTAGGCATGATAAATATTATTTGATAATAATTGGTACATATATCGTTTACATATTTTAATATAATTAGTACAAAGTAGCTATGGTGTTAGATATATGTATCTCCTAAACAACAACTAATTGTTAAATCCTTGCAACTGCACTAACCAATACATTTGTCATGAAACACTAAACTCCCCCAAATTAATAATCAAATATAACGACTATAAATAAATTATACAATGATTTATTTATTCTGCTTCTTGTACATCTAATACCTGTTGCTTGTTTTATATCATCTATAGTGACCCCTTCTGAAATTTCAATAAGTATCAGACCCTTCTCTTTAAACACACCCTAAACACAACATGTACATACATAATCACATGTCTGTTTATACATATGTACACATACCATTTCAGTAATAATACAATCCACACAGTTCTTTCCTGTTAATGGTAGACTACATTCATCTAATATCTTATGACTACCATCCAATAATATATCACTGATTAGTTTTATATCATATAATAATAATATCTTTGTTGTATGTTCCAAGGTAACACTCAGATACATAGCTCCACCCATTCCTTTACAATCTTACCCTATATCACCATGGTAACATGTACATGTACACTGGTATATTAAGATACATCTATACATATGTACGTACTCTATAATATTACACCATATTAAACTACTAAGAATATAGTAAATAATATCATTCACTATTCACAATCAGGAATCAATTAAGTATATATTTTGCAAATCGTAAACTAAAAACAAAATTCATTTATCAAAACATGTAAATATACTGATATCGTCACAAGTTCAACTGACTAGCCACTACTATGATAATGTATATATAATTTGTTTAGTTAAACAGTTTCATAAACATCAGTTTCATCTTGCTGTCCTTCCTGTTGTGTTTGTGAAGATGTTTCTACATGTCCATATGCTTGACACTCTTTCATTTCGATATCTTTCCTATAATGATATTATATTACATGTATATAATATATCATATGATTATCATATAATTATACTAACTTTGAATCTTCCATTATTTCATATATAGGTTCTTCGACAGGTTGAACTGCGGATCTGAAAAATGATAATTATATATATTTTCAATTATTAATATGTCTATCACAAACTTTTGCATTTCTCTTGTATTATTTTTATTCTTTTCAATAAACAGTAATACCACAAGAATAACAACTATTATCACTAAAAAGATATTAGTAATACTCAACACTGATATACCAGCTACTAGACCAGTAGATCCAGTCTGTGAATCATTAGATGAAGAGATGAGTGATGGAGTTGAACAAGTAGTAGATGATGGAGTTGAACTAGTAGTAGATGATGGAGTTGAACTAGTAGTAGATGATGGAGTTGAACTAGTAGTTGAACTGTCCATTGTAATCATTATAGTAACTGGAGGTGATCTCTCACTCTCATATTCCACATTATTAATAGTGAAGACACCATACACCTGAAACACATACTCAATATCATGTTGTAATCTAGGTGATCCTGTAGAGACTACTGATACCGGGAATATAATAGTTTGAAATGTCTGTTCATTAGTTGGTTTGTATTCCAGTACATAACTTGTGAGTTCAGTGTAGTTCAGAGGTGTCCAGTTAATGATTACTATATCTTCTAATATCTCAACTATTAGATCTTCTATTCCTGTATTATAATAACATATTAATAATAGTTCTATATACACTGGATATACCTGGTAACAGAGTAGAGGCTTGTATATCTGTCCATTCTCCTGGACCAGCAATAGTATATGCTCTTACACCAATGGTATAACTTATGAAACTTGTTAATCCTGATATGATATATTGTGTGTTTGTTATACCATTTACAAAAAATAGAAATGAATCACTGTTGTCAGACTCTCTATAACGTATTTCATACACAATGATGATACCATTAGGCATAGAGGGTTGATTCCATGTGATACTGATCTGATCTACATCTGATCCACTTGACATTAGGTTTGACACCACATCAGGTTCTGAGAGACATAAACATCATATGAAACATGAACTAGTAATGAATATACTAACTGACCAGCTTGTTCTGTCTGTTGTGTTCTATTATCACTTGTTGGTCCAATTCCAACATCATTGTATGCTGATACTGTCACAGTGTAGTTGGTATATGGTCTCAGTTCAGTGAGAGTGTATGCTCTGTTCTCTCCTCCAGTGATGTTGATAGTGTCAGAGAATGTTTTGCTTGTGTAGTAGAGTAAGTATCCAGTGATGGGTCCATTCTGTCCAGAAGGAGGTACCTCATCCCATGAAACACTCAAAGATCTAGCCTCAACTGATGAGAAGATTATGTTCTCTGGAGAAGAAGTAGGTTCTGAGAGACACAAACATCATATGAAACATGAACTAGTAATGAATATACTAACTGACTAGCTTGTTCTGTCTGTTGTGTTCTATTATCACTTGTTGGTCCAGTTCCAACATCATTGTATGCTGCTACTGTCACAGTATAGTTAGTATATGGTCTCAGTTCAGTGAGAGTATATGCTCGTTTCTCTCCTCCAGTGATGTTGATTGTGTCGGAGAATGTTGTATTTGTGTAGTAAAGTAAGTATCCAGTGATGGGTCCATTCTGTCCAGAAGGAGGTACCTTATCCCATGAAACAGTCAAAGACCTAGCTTCAACTGATGAGAAGATTACATTCTCTGGAAAAGAAGTAGGTACTGAGAGACACAAAAATCATATGAAACATGAACTAGTAATGAATATACTAACTGACCAGCTTGTCCTGTCTGTTGTGTTCTATCATCACTTGATGGTCCAGTTCCACCATCATTGTATGTTGCTACTGTCAAAGTGTAGTTGGTATATGGTCTCAGTTCAGTGAGAGTGTATGCTCTGTTCTCTCCTCCAGTGATGTTGATATTGTCAGAAAATGTTGTATTTGTGTAGTAGAGTAAGTATCCAGTGATGGGTCCATTCTGTTCAGAACAAGGTAATTCATCCCATGCGATATTGAAAGACCTAGCCTCAACTGATGAGAAAACAATGTTCTCTAGAGAAGAAGTAGGCTCTGAGAAAGAAATATCAAAATGGAGTTATAAAATTCATAATAAACCTGAGGAGATATTTATTCATTAAACAGTCATATAAACTTTTATTTATTTTGTACTAAGCCCATAGTCTATCACACACAATTACTAAAAATGTTAGTGTTGTCCCACCAGTGTAATGCCTGTGTTTCCTCCAGGATAAACATTAAGGGGAGGGGACAGGCTGGAAGGGTAGGGTGCTTCTTGAGAAACATTAGAGTTGTACATCTCGCTGAAAATGTGCCCACCCACACATTAAATTTCAATTAAAACTTGAACGAGCACCCACACAAATTATTCAACCTGATACCCAGATCCATTCTTTATCTGTTGGCCAGTTCTAATTTATAATATCATTTTGTCAACTCACCAGCAGAGAGAGTGGTAACAATATTACCACTATCAAACTCAATGTGCTCAGTACCAAATCCTCCAATGAATATTGCGATTTCGCAATAACTACCAGGATTTATACCACTGAACACAAGTGGTGATGAACTAGAGATCCTTTGTTCAAAATAATTAAATGATGCCTCACATAGTCTACGACACCGACGTGTTATACTGTAACCAATAGAAGGGATTGGATCAGGTTCAGTCCATGTCAGAGTAATAGTGTTACTAGTGGAAGTAGCTGTGAGGTCACTCACTGATGGTAGTGCTGAAGGGAATCAGTAATATAGTGATGATAATACACAAGATGTTTACTATCACTTACTTAATGTCACACTCTCAATACTACTATTAACACTGGGTAGTACAGGAGTACCATCATTACCATATGATACCACAAAGAACTCATATGTTTGACCCTGAGTGAGTCCTGATGTCACACTGTATGTTGTATCAGTGGTGTTTACTAAACTCAGAATATCATTACTACCACTGAGAGAATAGAACACCTCATATCTAGGTGATGATCCTGACCAGGAGAGTTGTACATGAAGCAGACCTGTACCCAGTCTTGTTAGTGTGAGATCAGTGGGTGTATCAGAAACTGTGTAATTATAATTTTAAATGTAATGATGTGATCATATATGAAACTTAACACAAATTTATAATATGAGTGTTTTGTTATTAAATGCGTTTTTAATCAACTTTGCTCTGTACCAATGTATATAGACAACTTCAAAAACTTGTATGTTTATAGTGAGACATTTTATAACTTTCTCTAGTTTTATTATAAATGAGTTTAATTATCTTCAAGAATAGAAATGTAATACAAGTGTATCACTACAAATATTTATTGGTTAGTACAGTTATATGGAATAGTATAACCTAATTATTAGTCATATATACAGGTTATTATGTTTGTATGGTGACATAAATTAATTATAACTGCACCAATTATAATGTGTAGTATCAATTTCCTTATCTTGTCTAATTAGATGTACAAAAAACATAATAAATATTTTAATTAAGTGATTGTACATATGAATTGGTACAAGTGTATATAATAGATTTGGTTTGACTTGAACTCAATATTTTAATAATAATCAGTTAACTAACTAACAACTCTATTCTTATCTCTTATTCTAACTTAAAGAAATAAAGCTAACTCTTATGTACTATACAACACTGTTAATAGACAAAGGTACAATAATAATACTACATGACATGTGTTAAATATATAAATAAACAAGAAACCAAAAAACACACAACACACACATATAATTATGTTAATTAAATTGTAATTTGCATTCTTGTAACAGTATACGAACTATACATTAGCTATTTTATCAATTTTATTTTTGCAGTAAGATAATTATACTGACTTAAATCAATTAATGGTCTTTTTTAATTATCTCCAAACCACTTTTATCTATATATACATATGCTATATCAGTCAGTTACTAACATATTTAATTATTACTTTTCTACTAACCTGATACAAGTAATGATGTACTATCCTCAGTAGCAGTGACACCATTAATAGTACCACCCTCTACTCTGGCATTAGAGACAGTACACTGATAGTTACCTCCCTCTCTCATCCTCACTGTCACTGTCACCAGTGTAGCAGTACCAACATTCACTACCTCACGAGACAAGTCATTACTTGTTTGAGTAATACTAAATGAGTTTGGTCCTGTACATGTGACATCAGTAGGAGGTCCATCTGTGACAGTGAAGATCAGGTTGAATACTGGAGGATCAACATATCTTGGTGTGGAGATCAGGGATAATGACATGTCTCCTGCTTTAGGACCAGCTATAAGATGAAGTGATATATTATATACTATTACTACACAACTCATCATTAACTCACTATTATCATTGTATGTACTGGTATCATACACTCCTACTACTAGTGTTCTATCATCAATGATACATTTGTACAGACCCTCATAATCTGATGTTATTGGTGTTGTTGAATCTTCATCTTTCAACAATACAGTATGTGTGAGCTGTTCATTAGTCTGAAATATTGGGTCTGGTCCAGTGTAATCATTTGTTGCCTCATTATTACTAAATGTTCCGGTGTATACTACAACTTCAGTACCATTAGGATAGTAAAAGGTTCCATAGGTGTTGGACATATAATGCAGACACCAAATACCCTCAATAAAACTATCACCATCATCACCCTTCTCAGTATCAGGGAATTGTTGAGATGTAATCATATAGTAGTCTGGTAATACTAGTTCAAGATACTCAGCCCACAAATATACAACTATAATAATATAGTATTGAGAATGTAATACATAACAACTTCATAAAGATTTACCTCCTTCTGGTGGTATGGGTCTACCTTGTATTCCTGATAATGAACATACTACTAGTACTATTGTATTCACACACACTCTCCACATTTTGTATTCCTGTTAAACACACCACAATAGATAATATTAACCAGTAAATGGTTAATAAATTATAATGAATATACTACAGCATGCCCACACACTTTTTAGGGTACTGGAGATATTTAAAGTCTGTGAACTAAGAGTTAGGACATTTCTCTTCCAGACACCAGCAGATTAAATGTACGTACATGGTGCCAACATGTATACAAGTCGTTTTGTTTGGCATAGTTGCTCAGGGGAAGCTATGCATTCAACTTTATCTCAGGGAACATTTGAGTATATACGAGTCAAGGGTATTGATACATGTAGCACTTATTAATGGGCTGATACAGACACTCAAGGTAGTTAAGGCTGCACACTGAAATTTGCTGTTTAGTTTTCATGTCACATCTTATTACCTGATATGAACTGTTATAGTACGAGTCAGACTGCTTTGTGCATGTTCATGATGTTATAATAGTGGGAGAAGTATATACTGACATGTAAACTGTTAATATGATTTTCCAAGCTGTAAAAGTCATCTTACATTATCAGTTTATTTAATAACTGTGAATAACAACAACTAGCCTGACTTACTCTTCAACACCTCAATTCAATGATTAATGGGATACTATGCTTATATATATATTACTATGCTTATATATATATTATTATGTTAATTGGCATGCTTCACAGAAATTACTATACTACTCATACATATATTGAAATGTCAACAACAGGACCTTTGGTTACTGTAAGTACATGTTAACATAATAATATATATAGTATATATAATGATGAATTCGGGTGTGATAGAGTAAGCCAGCTCTAGTGTTAGAATACAAAGGGTTCATTATATGGTCTCTAAATGTGTTGACCTCGTGTAAGTGTGGTAGATCCACACCTTTGGCTTTGCCTTGGACACTTGCATCCATGGCCTGGGGTTCAACAGATTATGTAGAATACAAACAGTGACACAACTGCTCTAAATAAATACCTGATAGAGATCTAGATAAATTATATATATTAGGCATTTAGAGGAGTTGTACTATTTCTATTCTACATTATAGAAGGGCTGTATATTACCTATGTACAACATGTAGATATATATATAAATTGCATGTACTGTAGTAGATATAATCATGGTTAGATGTAGCTAGTACAGATTGTGATTTGATAGATGGTGATTTACATGCCAATACTTACTTTGGTAAGCAATATTAGTTGTAGCACAAATATTGTTATAGATTTATAGGTGTAGTTGTCACCAAACAGTTGAGACACACTTTATTCTTTCTAAGAAACATTTGATAAGTGTAAATCACAGAATACCAGCTTATGTGCACTGCATGTAGTGTTATCAATGTGTTGTCCCAAAATTAATTTATGAAGCTCAGCCTCTCAAAAAAAATGTCTCTGATAAGACTACCAACTATTATACTTTCCTTGACTGCAGTGTTCATCATATTAGGAGTAGAGACAGCATTATGGAGTAACATAGGACCACATACGAAAACTAAAGTGATCAGACATCACCTCCATGGTTTAATTCGTGAGTTTGCAAACTATCATATATATATAATTATAAGTTTGAGCAGAGAAGAATAGTTTAATTGTAGTCAGACAGTGTTCTGTCACACATGAATGAATCCACGGATCAAGTGTAGACTGTAGAGCGGAACAGCACCTCAGGTAGGCATGGTAAATGATACAGATTATAACCGTGATGACAAGAATCTGGGATCAAGGACACACCCTTTCAAAATATTCAAGGGTGCCGTTCTTTACACTTAATTTGAATCCAGGCAGAACCAGTCAGGATTTTGACCACTCCATGCATCTTTCCATGTAGGTAGTCAACCAGTTGCTACTATAAATAGAAACTGTTTTGTTACTATAAATAGAAACAATTTCCATTCACTACTATAAATAGAAACTGTTCCCTATTATTAATAGAAAAAACTGTATCCCACCCCTTACATCTAATGTAATGGTTACATGAAGAAGTTAATGCCAAAGGTACAATAGCCACCAGATTAGTTTAAACCACCTTGTGCATATAGAAATTGTACTCAGCTCCTACACCATAGTGGATATACTGATCTTTTCAAATTTTAAGGCATAAAAAATTTCCAAAATATTGAATTCATGAATATAAATTTTGTAAATGATGCGAATTGGCATGTGACGCTTTGATGTTTTGGAAATCGAGGCGAAAACTGCAAAAAACAAGAAAGTTACATGCTTAGAAAATTTCCCGATTAGAATTTTGAAAATTAGCATAACTATTTATTTGACTATGACCTTAAGTTTCATCATTATTAATATAGATTAATGTTAATCATTTCTCCAACAGAAATTTTCATACTTCTTGGTGCACGGTACATATGGAAAAGACTAGCAGTGTCACTAAAAAATCTTCATTCATCATTATGGCTATTTAAATTGCTCTTTCAAGCATTCCTAATAACAATACTAGGTCTGGCAAATTGTAGTGTCGTGATGTTATATGTATTTATTAGTTCCGAACCAAACTGGCTAGCACTAATGGGGAATTATTCTCTAGGGATCGAGATATTTATGGGTACCAGCTTTGTAATAACTGATGTTAGTGGTTATGTGTTGAAGATGGTGTTCATGGACAGAAGGTCAGCTATTAGTCCTGAAACTAAAAAAGCAGATATCCAGATTCGCACAGTGATAGCTCTAATAATGACTGTTATTTTGTGCTTTGTTGGAGCTGTTGGAGCCTCTAATTTACAAATAGAACGTGTATCAATACCAATCAAGGGGCTAGATCCTCGTTTAAATGGAACCACAATAGCACAAATCAGTGACATTCATCTTGGTCCTTTTATCGGAAGGTCACGAATGAAGGTGATAGTTGAACGCACCAATCAGATTAGAGCAGACATTGTAGTAGTGACAGGAGATCTTGCCGACTCTACTGTGGATTTGATAGGGAAAGCTGCGGAACCATTGAAAAATTTGAAAACCAAATATGGAGTCTATTTTTGTACTGGTAAGCATAGCAGGGTGCTTCACCCTTTTATATAGAAATAACAATTAAATTACCAAATTATGTTAACTATAGTTGCAGTTATCAAGGGGTTAGCATATGTATAGTGTATACAGCTTCTTTGTGCTTCGCCTTCCTAAACTTATGTAGATTGTTATGTGGAAGTGGTTAGTTTAATTTTTGTTGCCATCATCTTGTTTCTTTGCTTTTTTGGTCTTCATCACTCATGCCTTTTCATTTTTTTATTGTTTTATTTATTTTCCTTTATAATTGTATTTTATAATCTGTTTAACTGTTAATTAAATGACATGCTAAATCTATTTACCTAACCATAACTATGTTTGATGTTGAACTTTATTTTGCTTCTGGTTAATTATGGAATATCCCTAATCCTGTTGTTATTGCAATGGCATATTGAGATTGTTGGATATCTTGCCTTAGAAATGTGTTGTAGAATGTTTGCATTCCAAACCGAGGGGCTATATAGAATCTTTTAGTTAATGTCATTATGCAACGCATCTCCGTAAACTGTTTATTACTTTCTTTAGGTAATCACGATTATTATACAGGTGATGTTGATAACTGGATTAAAGAACTCCTTCGTATCAATGTAAAACCTTTGATTAATGACAGGGTTTGCCTCTTAGCTCCAGATGACTCGAATTGCAATGGAGGATTTTACATAGCTGGTTTAGAAGACATTCAGACTAGAAGGCTTCAGTAAGATCATCAGGCCTATTAAGAGCCTATTTGGGCCCAAGGACAAAGACTTAGCTCATTAATTATTCATGAAGGGTGTGGCTAAATAAGATGTTACCCATTTAAGCATACTTAAAGGCACACCTTTCAAATATTTATCACTAAAATGAAAAAGTTAATAGATCTGACAATAAAATGAAATTTGCTATTGCTCAGTCGAAGATGAAAATAATAACTGCACTGAATAATATAATGTAATAACTATTATAATTGGTTTAATGGTATATTGGGCCCGCCCCTGTTCCCCTCTTAATGGCCCTCTACTTTGTTTCTTATAATGTAACCTTTCATTAGATGATTACTCATATATATATTATATATATATAAATGTATATATAATTATATAATATATACTATATTTTGACCATGTGGGATGAGAAAAGAGTTGGTCATTCTGCTTTTAATTAAACACATTTCGGCTTTACATGCATGCGCTCTATTTCGCAATTTTGCTTTAGAGCATATCTAAATATCTAGGTTGACACCAAATGTAGTTGACTTTATAATATACAAGTATTTTAAGTGTTTATCTGCATACCTTGTTGTCACAGTTGAAGTGTATATTACTACAAGTTCCAAAGTTTGAAGTTCCATCAGAAACATTGAACATAGACACACCAGCAACTATACAAGATCCTCCAGTGTGCAAAGCATTGAACAAATAGTTTATTAAAAGACTGATATCAGCTTGTAATAAACTAATTGTTAAATGTTATGACAAAGTAGTGACTAGTCGACAAACAAAGTAACACGATACTGTAGAATCTATTCACTATTCACTGACTGCATTGCCGATAACTGAGTACAGAGTTGCATATATACAGCTGTATTAGACAGCATTGTATTCAGAAACAGACAGCTTTGTAATATAAACAATAGACAATATACTGAAAGGTGGTTTTTGTATGCAAATAGAGACAGACATTAGACTATATCAACAAAATAATTATAATACAAAAAATAGCATCAGTTGAAACAATGGTTCTTCAATGTATATAATCATTAGTACTAAAGTCTGTCATGGTGCTTTTGTATTTGAAACATTTATGAATTCTACCACTATGAAACAATGCTTATTATAGTGCAAGAATGAGACTGCATCAGTAGAATGGGGTTGAGCCTTAGATCAACATAGCATTTAACAAACAAATGTTATTTCTACTTTCCAGAGTGCCTAGTAAATATGGACAGACTTTAGTTAAACTACATTGATATAACTATTATGCTTTGTACTTATCCCTAAGGTATGGTAGCCATTCTATGGACATACATCGTGCTCTATCAGGAAGAACTAAAGGAATACCCACAATAGTCTTAGCACACCAGCCTGCTGCTGCAGCTGAAGCTATAGAATGGGAAGATGTACGACTAGTCCTCTCTGGACATACCCACGCTGGTCAAATATTTCCACTGATGATACCAATCTACTTGGTTAATCCATTCTTGGCTGGTTTGTATGAACCTTATCCTAAAGTGTTTGTGTATGTAAATCCAGGAGTTAATTATTTCACTGTGCCTTTTCGACATTATCGACCAGAAATAACTCACATTACTCTATTGAGTGTATAACTGGTTGTATAACTAGTTGAATAACATTTCAAATTTATTAATTTTTACTCTATACTGAGTTCATAAATAAAATGTGAGTTATATAAATGATTACTGTTTAGTTCCTGAAATGAATCTTATGTTAGTAATATTAATTTGGGTCAATATTCACAACTGCTTTTCCAACACAGTTATGAATGTCATTTCATATTAGAAGAGAAACATGACTATAGCTTGTAGATTTGAAGTAGATTTAAATTGCCATTCACTACATAATGTAATTATACCATTACACTGTACATCATACAATGTAGGTATATATTTTAACAGTGCATGGTGCAATTATCTGGATCATGTTATTTATAGTAATGAACAGTTACACACTGAAACTGCCTCAAGTCATTCCCCCACATCAAAACTGAGGTGCGGATTTTCCTGTTGATGCACTTTTGCAGAAGATAATTATGTATATATAGAAAGCAAGAGGCCATAGTTAGGATGAATAACTCAAGAATGTTTACAATGATTGGCTATGCACATACATATAAATATAATAAGACAGTGTAGCCTATGGCACACCATTGGCCCAAAGACCTTCTTATTTGGCACTGCACAATTCTTTCTTTGGGCCAGTGGCGCAGTTAGTCATGATTATATTATCACTAACAGCATTAACTTATAGTTAATTGTCTCAAGATGTATTCCCAATGGCACACACACTAACCATTTTTGACCCAATTTGGCCCAAGCTTATCAAAAACTTTGATATGAGATAATAATTTATAATAAAGATAATATAATGATGATATAATACAAACACTGTTTGAATTAAGTACGTGCATGATAATTATGTGTCATTATAAATATAAACTAGCAGCGAATACAATGTCTCTTTTAATTTTTAGAATACCTGTATGATAGAGATGGAATAGATAAATGATAGTTGCTGAAAGGATAGAAAATGGATGAATGAATGTTGGATGGATGGATGAATGGATAGACAATGGATGGATGGATGGATGGATGGATGGTTGGATGGACAGAAAGAATGATGGTAATTGGAGGTTGAAGGGATTTGAGGTTGAAGGGATTTGAGGGGGGAGAGTACCTCCAGCAAATTTATTTTCTAGTTCAGTATTTCCAATAGTTTTGGCAGCCTGACACATCTGCCTCAATACTTCCTCAAGTCTCCTGATACACCTAATAATACTACCTTCAAATACATCAGTCATTTTGCAAATCTGAGAAAATGGTGCTCCCTGCACAAGGATAAATAAATGACAGAAGGATAGATAGATTGAGTATACACTATATAGATAAATAGATGGATGAGTATAAACATTATACATGTAGATAAATGGGTAAGTGGATATGTATATAGATAGATATACTGGATTAATTGACTCACAGAGCACCATGCATGTACAACATCCATTAGATGTGGTCTAAATGATTCTACATATTCTTCTTCGTCCAAATCAAGTTTAGCTTCAATAGCAACACGAGCTATTTTACGAGCAGAATCCTGTACAGTATAGGAAGACAGCAAAAACATTTATCTACACTATAAGATCAAACAGAGTTGTATTAAACATTGATCTATTTCCCTATCTGTCCATCTATTTATACATATACATTATACATCATGTAACTGAGGTCATTCACATTCACCATGAACTCAGAAGTGCAAATGACCACTATCTTATATCTTCACTGTTTCATATAATTTTCCTTCCTGTCCTTTTTTTGTGCATGTCAAATTTCAATCCATTGCTTCATTATTGAGTTACAGTATAACCATGTAATAATCTTACGACATTAAACTATACACTATAAAGTCATCACATCATAATTTTGAGGTCATTGTGAATGTGAACAGACTTCAGTCCTTCATACTCTCACACAACTATACTATTATCAGATAATGAAGATCACCCACATGTATAGTACCTGCATCACTCTAAGAGGTCCTGACAACTCTTCTGTCAATTTAGGCATTTCATCAGCCTAGGAAACATTCAATCTAATTGTTATCATAGAACGTGCATTGTTTAACAAACCTTTTCTTGAAATACAAAACAAGAGAGAAGAGCCACGCACTGTTCCACAGACAGATCATTGAAAGCTCCATTAAAAATCATTTCAGTTAACAGAAGCTCCTCGCCTCTACAAACAGCATTAATAGATAATATTGTAATATAATTAATCAGCTAGTACGGTATATATAATTATGATGTTCTTCATAGCATTGCTTAGCTTGGTGCTATCTATCAATTTAACGTAAATCTCTTTAAATAGATCGAAATGCTGGTCTTCTTACAAAGAACATCATAAGTATAATTGTAATTATTATTTATAAAGACAAAGTTTTAAGCTTTAAACTTACGTGTCAATTTCACATGCGACTCTACCTTTGAGTTCAATAACATCTGCTGCATTAGCATAGCCTAACCTGAATGTAAGGATATTATCAAAATACCTTTTAAAATTACTACTAATACATATTTCATAGTGTGTATGTACATGTACATACTATAGCATATATGTACACATTATATAGTGTATAAGTACATCATATATTTGTCCTAACAGATGATTGAAGTGTTCTCAATACAAACATAGCACCTGGATCAAAGCGTTCTTTTTTGTTGTGTTATTATAAACCTCTCATAATCCTTTGCTTTGAAGTGGACCGAGTGGTCACAATGCACTAGACTACAAACACTTCATTAATCATCCTTATACTAACACAGTACAGAGATGTGTGCATGTGGTGTTCGGCATTGGTCTGTACCAACCAGTATTACAATAAAATGGCCAGCTCTACTGCTTACCCATCAGCAGCAATCAATAGTGAATACATATAACAATAATCAATGAAAATTTCCAACCACAACTACATATACAGGTATTTCAAACACATCTATAATCCTCTTCATACCGACGTAGAACTCTTTTACGACACTTTAATTCATCCATTTGCATTATAGTTTGAGCTTTCTTTAATTCCTTCTTGGCTTCTCTTACCTCAGCAGCAATCTATAAGATTAACACAGTGTGTATATATTTATAACTAAGGCTTTGGTTTGCTAACTTCCGCTTTCTTTTGACAAGAGCTATATAAGTTATCAAGATCAGGATGTTTGTGAACTGCATTAGAAACAAGTCGATTTTCAAGAGCTTCTATTTTCTGAATAAAAGGGAAATACGTAGGTACATAATTATATACATATAATCTTATATCTCATTAACTACACTTCACATACTAGCTACTGAATGTATATACATGTTAGGTACATTAAGATATTCAGAGCAAGAAATAAGATCTCAAATTTGATTGGACAATGCTTAGTCATGAAATACACAATACATGTACATGTATATGTATTGTAAACAGGTGTGTGGAAACATTGAGCTGACTACCAGACATTTTGACCTATTTTCACTACTCTTGTCCTGCTCCCCATATACATGTACTTTGTATACAGTTCAGTTTCAATTTACCAGACATTCACTAGATTTATCAGACAATGTCCTACATGACTGGCTGTTTCCACACCACTGGTTATAAGCTCAAAATGGTCGGACATTCTGATCAGAAAATGTCTGATAGCCAGCCAGTAGTTATTTCTTAAGTAGATAACTTAACGAGGTTACTAAATTAATGTTTACTTTCACTATCTTTCTGAAGTCCTCATCTTTGATGTGCATATCAACTACTGGATCTAGGAGAGGTAACCCATGAGGGAACCTCTTCTGTACTTCCTGTGGAAACAGTAAATAATTTAATTGTTTTAGTATGACAATAATAACCACTGTATCAGTACTGTATAATCATTAGTTAATTAACTAAAAAATTACTAAAGGTTTTAGTTGCAGTTAAAAAGTGCCCATTATTGGCTAATTTTCATTTTAGTTTGTAATAGTTATTGCAGTAGACTTGTAATTTAGCTACAATTTAGTTAAAAATTACTAAAAGGGTTTTAGTTTTAGTTAACTAAAAGTGCCCATTATTGGCCAATTTTCATTTTAGTTTAGTTATAGTTATTACAGTAGACTTGTAATTTAGACATAGTTAAGGTCATAATAAAGGGGTTTGGTCATATTTACAGTGGATTTATTTATAGTTAGTTATATTAAACTGGACATACTTGTATGGATTTTCCAACCGTGAATCTGTTGTCTGCTCCTCGTAAATCTTTCGGTAAAAAAACCCTGACTGAACTTACTTTAGCAATGTAATGCAACATTACCGGAACAACCTGACAAGTAATAATGTCCCATAAATATACAAAAATATACTGAAGTTTATACTGACTTGCATTTCTCCTTTGTCTCCAGGTGGAGGTGGGAGGGGTGCAATCTTGGGGGCAGTTTTACATGATTCAGTAGAACATCGTAATAGAACTTCAACTACATATACAAAATCTGTTCCCTGTACATTAAATAAAAGTTAATTAACTAACTAGTAAACATGTATCCAAAATAAATAGTAGAGTGGTACTATGGCACTCCCAAACCTTTAATTTTAAAATTTATGCTAAAAAAATACTGTTTTTAAACCAAATGTCATATAACATTGATGCACTCCTAATATTTTATCTTGGGAGAAAACACTGCAAGCTATTAGAGTTTATAACGACTTCTAATAGTACATACACTATAGAAAATTCGTTAAGGGGAGACGAAACGTGAATTTGAAAGATTTTGAGGGGCGACATACACAAAGTTATCGTAGTGTGCTTATTGGCAAACAAATTCCAAGAGGGGGCAAACTATATCAAGAGAGGGTGAATGCACCACACCCACCCCCCTAAATGAAACCCTGTGTTAGTACCATGAGCATTTTAGTTAGATAATGATGTCCTTGTTATGTTTCCAAAGTGGTTTTGATCAATAATATTATCTGTTAGAACCGTGAGGATTTTAGTATTCTCTCAAAATTCGAATTTTTACCCTGATGTTTTCATTGCCCCCCCCCCCCCCCCCCCCTCCTAAATGAAACCCTGCTATAGTATGTACAGTACATGTATTACTAGTTATATTAAAAACTACTTTTTGATTTAATTTCTTCTGATAGTTGACTACTGCACCCCAGCCAAAGTCATCTGCTTCATGTACTATTTTGATAAGCCTGCCTGGTTGAAGAAATGGTACGATATATTTCGGTTTAGTGATATATTGCTGTGGAAAAAAAAAAGAGAATGAGATGAAAAATAGAGGAAATAGTTGTCATGGCAACTCAGAAATTGTGTTCAAATTGACTGGTTAATGGGGTAGGCCAAAACTCCCTTAATGAGGCACATGTATGTATCAATGTACATGTACATGTACATGTGTATATTCTAAATTGGATGTACATTATTATAAAGGTCACCTGGATTTGTGAATCAAGTTTAGCCAGTTGCTGTCGTATTCTGTAATAATTAGTAACGCTTTCTTCTTTGTCTATAATTACTGCATCTCTTTGCTTTTCAAGAATCTTAACCTCTGAATGAGTAGATATGATAAGATAGTAATACAAATGTGATTGAATAGAGTATAATATCGAACTGATTGAAGACATTTCACAAATTCATAGATAGATACTGATTGAAAAACATGGACAAATGGATTGATATGTGCAGATACATGTAGATGGCATACAGCAGAAGGAGTATAATATCTCACTGATTGAACAATGGATAGATAGATACATGTAGCAATAGAATAGAGTGTACTATAGACAGGTGGTAATCATACACATGAATGGAGTGTAATATCTCACTGATGAATAGACAAATGAATAGATAGATAAAGGGCATGCAGTAGAATTGATGTAACAAGAGACAGATGGATATATACATATATACATGTACATATGCATGGTCTAACCATTTGACATTGCCAAACTTACTTTCTTCGAGAGATGGGATAGTGGAGTTATTCTGAAACTGATAAAAGGATCTTTCTAACATATACTCTGGATTAATCTCTTCGACTCTCAAAAGATTTAATACCATATTATATGTCAAATGAAAAGCACTGTTCAATGGATCAGCTGTACCCTATATACATGTATATATTGAATAGATTGATGAAGTTATCATACTTGTAGATGGCAGTTTTTATGGCGCATAGGGCCATCTGTATCATTGCTTTCCCACAAGTTCGATGTATGTTTATACTGTATATATGTTTGTGGTCACTTATGCGAGTATGCGTTGTATACGTAGTTAAAGAAGTTACGTCATTCCGGAGGGCTCGATCAATTAATGGGCGCGGTGCATAAAAGAATGCATGCTCAAGCTCTACAGACCAGCAGAAGTAGCTTACGTAGAAACTGGAACTAATAGCTAGCTATTTTACTTGAAATATAATCCTAAAGTTCTACAAGGTCCTATAATAGGCTGATATGTTTCAGACATGATAAAGTTAGCTATGAGTACTGAATGCTGGACACCATAAAGCAGTCATAGGGATACTTTTTCTGTTACTAATGGCTCTCACTGGCCTTCTATGGCCAGTGCTGTACCCTTCTACATATGTTACTAACTAGTACACTTCGTAATTCCCTGATCATTAATGAATTGAGATTGAATAACCTTTAGTAAAGCCTTTCCAACTGTTGAATCCATCTGTTCATCAACCATGAACATTACAATACCCCTCTCATCAAGGCCACGCCTACCAGCACGTCCACTCATTTGTATGTACTCACCAGATGTAATCTAAAAATAGAACAGTTGAAACACAACTATGGATGAGTGTATTTAAATACATCCTTACCCATCGAAAATCTTTTCCATCAAATTTACGAGCACTTGTGAATACCACAGTTCTTGCTGGCATATTTAGACCCAGCGCAAAGGTTTCAGTAGCAAATAAAGCCTTTATCAGACCCTCTGAAAACAATATCTCTATTGTTTCCTTAAGAATAGGGAGAAGACCGGAATGGTGGATACCAATCCCACGTTTTAGAAGAGGAAGTAAGTGTACCACCTGGAGTTCAAAGGTCAAATATAATATAACTTTCCAGAAAAGAGCAGAGCTATATAAAATGAGTATGATTGACTGACTTGAGGAAGTTGTTTATCATCATCTGATAAACAGTCGATAGCATTAGTAAACACCTCTTCAACTAGTTCTTTCTCACGAGAGGAATTGAAGTCCAGTTTTGACATTTGAAGAGCCAGAGCTTCACAGTCTCGTCGACTAAAACTAAATATAATTACAGGTTGTAGACTCCGTTCCATTATCATCTTCACTACCTTGAAACAGCTGGAACCACCTAGGTAAGGGAGAAGAATGTAAAACAATATGAAGAGATACAGAGAGTACAGCACAGTGCACCAAAATAAGATTTGATACAACTTCATTTTTATCCTATACCTAACTACATGTATGTATGTACATTAAATATATTCATAATTCTGTGCTTTCTTCCCTTCAATGAAAGTGCAATACTGAAAATCATAATGATGTTGGAAGTGTTATTAATAGTATACTCTTACAACAGTATCAGGTCAATCAATACTGATCCATACCATTTATTTACATGTACAGGTTTACATCACACCTTTTCCTTTTCTTTTATCATGCATGCCGACACCAGCTTCTCGTAGACGTGACATAGCTGTCTGGAAATTATCCTCTCTGAATTTACCCTTAAAAACGAACATATAACTACATGTATCATCAAAATTAACGATTTTAATATAATAAAATGATGATTGCTTACTGTCTCATCCACGACAAGATACAGTCCTTCAGCACCCATTGGATACATGTAATGTTGAAGGGGTACTGGACGATGGTCTGTATACACCACATGACAAGGCTAGAGAAAGAACAGAAACAATAGTTTTAGACACTTGGAATCAGTGATTGCAATTGCATCTAAAGTACACTGTGACATCATGTGTTTCTATGGTAACAACTGATATCATGAAGAAATTATTTTGTGGGAAGGACACATACACAATGTATGTAACATGTTATACAGGTATGTTTAAGTATTGAACCTGTTTATGTAGGTGACATATCCACTCTGCAAAATGAATAGCATTTGGTATCGTAGCAGAGAGAAACACATAATGAACATTATCTGGTAATAGTATGATTGTCTCTTCCCAAACCACACCCCTTTCTATAAGAAAATAGATAGAGATGTGACATAATGAATACAATGTTTTGTTATATACCTTTGTCTCTCATGTAATGAATCTCATCAAATACAACCCAACCTACCTCTCGCATTACCTGGATGGGTACATGAACATATATATGTACAAGTACACGTAGTGTATACATGTGTACATGTGTATATAGATGTACATGTACATGTATATATGTACTAGTATGTGTTTTTGTGTGTACATGTACACGTAGCATGTGTATATGTATGTATTAACATATTACATGTACATTAATATTACCTCAGAGCCTCTGTATAACATACTTCTCAGAATCTATTAGTAAAAACACTTAGACATTCATTTGATAACTATATTGAACAGCTTACCTCGGTTGTCATGACGATACACGATGCACTAGGGTTAATTGTAGTATCACCAGTCATAAGACCAACATCCTTAAATTGTTCATACATTTCACGATATTTCTGATTACTCAGAGCTTTGAGGGGTGTGGTATAAATAACCCGTTGATTATCCCTTAATGACACAGCTATGGCATATTCAGCTACAACAGTCTTTCCAGCAGATGTGTGGGCAGACACTAACACCGAGTGATTGTTCTCTATACATTGTAT
Organism: Petrosia ficiformis; assembly: GCA_947044365.1. Taxonomy (NCBI): domain Eukaryota; kingdom Metazoa; phylum Porifera; class Demospongiae; order Haplosclerida; family Petrosiidae; genus Petrosia; species Petrosia ficiformis. The sequence continues at coordinate 965,192 of OX345647.1, read as the reverse complement.
TGCTTGTCGCTGGAATGCATCCAGAGTAAAGGGATATTCCTGCATTAGAATATGTGTGATTCATGCATTACTGATAATATTATACATAATTACATGTATGTACTCAGAGGTGTGCAAACATAGTGCCAATTGCCAGATATTTTAACCCTTTTTCATTTCGATCCTGTCAGTTCAGTTTAGATTTACCAGCTGTTACCACATTACACTGTATGTACTAATGATACAATTCATTTACCTTAGCAGGAGTTTGAGAAGATGGTTTCAAAGGCTCATACACAAAATCAGGAGGAGTTGCAACCTGGATAAAACGAAATTAATTAAATATCTGGTATTACGTGTACACATATGTATGTATGTACATGTATGTATGTATGTATGCATGTATGTATGTATATATGTACATGTATGTATGTACATGTATGTATGTATGTATGCATGTATGTATGTATGTATGTAAGTACGTATGTATGTATGTATATAAAAATATATAATAGATTCCTGCATTAATAACCATGTATATAAATGTACCTCATGTATACACGATCCAGCAGTATCAACATCAATAATTATAGCAGATTCACTAAATATAGGAGTCTTCTTGGAGGCTGGTACAACAGACATGTCCATACTGAATAAAAAGAGAAGCTAGTAACTAAATGCAAAGAGATATTGATATTCCACAAAATGGTTGCTCAGTAATGAAAATTCCAGGAGACTTCCCTTGACCCTCGCCACCCATTACTCCTAATTAAAATTTCGATTAAGGATTCCACTACCTGGAAAAAGAAATATCATCTCTGTCTCTCTTTCTCTCTAATGGATGAATAGTAAATAAAAAGGCACTTTTCAGAATTAGGTCTGATGTGTACAAGTTATAGCAGTTTATACTGTAGAGTTATTTTAAGGCTTTGACCATAATAAAAGTATTGGAAATATATGAAATCAAATACTTTTTACGTTATATCTGCTTTATATCAACTGATGAGAATGATACTTCATTAATTAAAGTGGGCATGTCCATCATGAATAATTGTTATTCATTAACCACACCCACTCAAAGTCCCTTGTTAGTTGAGCCTCACTTTATCATCATCATAGCTTAGGGGGCATCTCCAAACTGAAATTTGTACGCTTAACGTCATAGTGATGCTAAGGGGGTGGGGGTTTGTGCACGTGACGCTAAACATTGAAAAGGAAGGAAGCACAAGTTAGTATGATACACTGGAGTATTCATTCATGACATTAAGAGAAGGGGGGGGGGGTGGGGGGGGGTCTTGCAGTAGCGTCACTGTGACGTTAAGCGTACAAGCTTAGGTTTGGAGACGCCCCCTTATTCCAACGCACGTTTCATCTTTCACTTCTAAATTCATTTTGTCTTCTTCGTCTCTTTCCTCTTCTCCTTCCAAAGATGCCAAATCAAGCTTGGGTCTCTTTACGGGTGAAGAATTATCCACCTCCATTTTCTCTGAATCGTTTCCAGCTGTGTCTGGTCTTCTGAGCTTCTTTCTTGTCTTCTTTTCAGTATCTTCATTTTCATCAAACACAGCAAAAAGATCTTCTGAAAACATAGCCATGTTTTATTTCCACGTGGCACCTCCGTATCATTTTCCGTATACTTAAAACCACGTGGGTGGTTCTTTGAGGAGTTTCTTACCATCAGAATGCCCAAAAAAGCCAGAAGAGCTTATAGTGATGAAGATTCAGACAGTCCAGACATTGGTATGAGAATGAGGACTAGAAATATGACTTCATCAGTTGAAGATACAAGTGCTGTTAGGAGAAATCTAAGAAGTCGTAAAGTGACTATCAATTTTGAAGAATCTTTTGATGAGGAAGTAACAGAGGTGGAGCCAAAGAGAGTTTTAAGATCAAGAAAATCTCAATTAGTTGAAGAAAATTCATTTTCAAGTTGTGAACAGGATGGTCTTCACACTTCGAATGCTCAATCAAACAGTATGGACACAGGGACTTTAGATGAAAGTCTATTATCACACGAGGAAGAGGTAAATGAAGTTGTTGACAAAAGAATATTACGTTCTAGTACTCACTCTCATATTAAACCAATGATTGAAGAAAGTGATACATCAGAGTATAGTGAATCTGAAGATGATGAGGAAGAGGAAGATTCGTGTGATGAGAGTGATGAGGTTGTCCCTATCATCAAATCATCATCAATCCGCACAAAGAAACCCTCAAAGTCTCATTACTCTGGAAATATAGTTGAGAATTATTTCTCTTCTCAAAGTTCAAAAAGCGCTGCAACCTCAAGCCATACTGTGTCTCTTCCAAAAATGGACCAAGCCACTGTCAATAGGGTATTGTCTGAGGCACCAAACCATTTTCAGCCTGGCATAGATGCTCTCTACACTATGTACAGATCTTTATTTAATTACTGGCTAAACCAGTTAGGCAGAGGTTTTAATATTCTCTTATATGGGTATGGTTCCAAATTAAACCTCATTGATGAGTTCCGTAATACTCATCTTTCCAAAACATGTCATTTGGTCGTCAATGGATTTTTTCCTGGTCTAATGATCAAACAGGTACTAAACCAAATCACTTCTGATCTTCTGGAACATTCTGGAAGCTTCAAGAACCTTCCCCATCAATGCAAGTACATTTGCACATCACTCTGTGAAGATGAGGACGCCCCTAAAGAACTCTTTTTAATAATACATAATATTGACGGGGCTGCTTTAAGAGAAGAAAAATCACAAATTTCTTTGAGTCTTTTAGCCGCTTGCCCACGTATTCACATCATTGCCTCCATTGATCACTTGAATTCCCCATTACTATGGACTGAGATTATCCTTGCACGTTACAACTGGATATGGCATGATGCAACAACTTTTGAACGCTATTCTGCTGAGACTTCGTATGAAAACTCGCTGTTATCTCGACAGTCGGGTGCCTTAGCCTTGAGCTCTCTTACCCACGTCTTGAAAAGTCTTACTCCAAACGCAAAAGGAATTTTTGAAATCATTTCTAATCACCAGTTAGATCACAAAGGTGATCCAACATATCTGGGACTTGCATTTGGGGATTTGTATCAAAAATGTAGGGAAAAGTTTCTTGTTAATAGTGATGCAACTTTACGCGCTCAATTAACTGAATTTAGAGATCACAAACTGCTCCGTTCTAAACGTGGACAGGATGCTACTGAATTGTTGACTATTTTAGTTGAAACATCTATCTTGGAACAGTTTATAAGTCAAGGATTAGATTATTTATGATTCATTTTTGAATTTAAAAAAAATCTTTCTCTGGGTCTAGAAATTTTATATTTATTTTAAAGGGTCCTGTAACTAAATCATGGAAAGAGGCCTGAATGAATCTCTTCTTCAGGATTGTAGAACAGGTTGGCTATTAGTGGAACAGGACTATGGAGCGAAGATCACTGATAAGAGCAAATTAATATATGGTATATAGTATAGTAATAAACTGTGCACTTTTAAATTAGAGGGTGTGGAAAGTAAACAATGTTGGAGTAACAATGTGTAATCAACCTAATGTGACTGCAGTAGAGTCATGTTGAGTTCAAGCTCAGCTCATTATAAATTCATACATACATTTGCTATTGTAGGTTCAATCGCCATACTTTCTAAGATGATGGCATTATGCATACGTACACAAGAAACCCTATTTTCAATGACTTGATTTCATTTAAACTATAATTATTATAATATACATGTAGTACTCTAATACTCTATACTTTTCTAAGCGCTTCAATGTACTGGTAGAAATCCATCACAACGTACAATTGAAAAATACTGGACCCAGTATGAAGGTACACATATAATTATGGTAAAGTACTGTTTCAGTATAGTATATACCATTCCAAGGTTCTATAACATTTACTCAATATTGTACTATAATGAGAAGAGAGAAACAACCCTGCATGGACGATCTATTAGCCCTATTTACAAGAGTTGATAGAAACGGTGATGGATTTATATTAGCTGATGAGCTAATGAAAATACTTACCAAGGTATGGTATGAGTTGATTATAATGTGAAGCTTGCTGTTATGTGGTTTATTATAGAAGGGAGAACCAATGTCTAGAGATGAAGCACAGGCAATCATTAATGATGTTGATCTAAATGCTGATGGTAAACTGGATTATATTGAGGTATGAGAGCCAACATGTTGTTTGTAGGAATTGTGAGCATTTTAAATGCCCTAATCAGACCATGGACTATATATAGCCTTGGTACTTATTTGATGCAAAAAATATTAATTGTTTTGAATTGGGCCAAAACTTAGTTAGGTGGTGATGTCCTTGTTAGGTTTACAAAATGTTTTTAATCAAAAATGTTGTCTATACGAATCACGAGCATTTTAGTTTTCTCTTGAGGATGACAGATCGCATACATATATGTAATAATGTATCTATATTTGTGTTGTTGTCATCTATATCTATATCCCATATAATAGAAGACATCGCATCATTATATAACATTATTCATGAAACAAATATTTGAAATAATTCAACCATTTGATATATATGTGTGTCTTATGTTATTTCTTTCTCGTTTTTTTGTCTAGTTTTGTCATTTGGTTCTTGAAACAGCCGAAGATTGTATGAGAGCTGCTAGACTTAAAGTCCAGACCCAACGTCATGAAGAAACTGAAAAACAGAGAATGGAAAGAGAGAGAGAGAAAAAGAAGAGTAAGAAGAACTCCAACTTAGGAACTGAACGCAGAGAGAAGACAAGAAAAGAGATCCGACGACAATTATATGAAGGAGAGAAGTTGAAAATGAAAGATAGAGGTAGATGAATATCATTAGTCAGGTTTGATCACATGATCAACTTTGTGTTTTACAGACAATTTTGGCAGTGTTTTATATCCAAGCGAGTCTGGTGCCAGTATTGGGACTGAACCCCATTCCAGTCTTGATGATATCAGTAGTGATCTACCTATGATTAGCCCAACCTCTCTTGAACCCACGAGTCCTACCTCTAGTGTTCCACTCACCGGTATAATTATAATACATAATAATTATATACATACAGTGATGCGGAAACAGCCAGTCATACAGGACATTGCCTGATAAATCTAGTGAATGTCTGGTAAATTGAAACTGAACTGTATACAAAGTATATGAGGAGCAGGACAAGAGTAGTGAAAATAGGTCAAAATGTCCGACAATTGGCTCACTATTTCCAGACCCCTGTATAGATATAATTATGCATGCATACATTGTATGATAATAATGACCACTTTAGTTACAGTTATAGTATGCCTAGTTTTAGTTATACTTGTAGTTTAGGCTAACTGAAATGTTTTAGTTTTAGTTAACTAACTAAAAGTGCTACTTAGTATTTTAGTTAGTTGTAGTTGCATTTTTAGTTGTATTTATTTGTAGGTCATAATAGTGTTGAGTTATCGAATAGTGTAGATGTATTGAATACTAAAAAAACATCCACAAACATCAATGACTCCAGTAAAGAGGACAGTCAACACACACAAGATGATGACATGAAAAATGATAATGAAAAGATTACACTGGATGATGAGTCCAGTGATAAATTAACCGAGAAAGATATGGAAAATGGAGATGGATATAATGAAGAAAAGAAAAGTACAGTGACAGTTGACAATGAAGATGATTGTTCAGTTCCTGAAGAATTAGAGGAGGAAGAAGAAGTGGTGGAGAAAGAACAGGAGAATTCTACTGATAAAATAATCCCCTTGGAGAAGAAGGAAGATATTCCAGTGCCTCTAGAAACTGACAAGTCACGGGAACCCAATCACTTATCACAACATAGAGTTGAAGGTGTCAATAGTACTCCGATATATACTCCTACGCCACCTAAACCACCTAAACATTTAGAGGTCAGTAACTCAGCTATGCTATATTTAGAACATTCTATATTTAGATCCATGATGTGTATTAATACTGAGATTTAAGAATCTGTTTGAGAGTTAAGTTAATACCATAAGAATCATAACATTCTCCCATTAGCCTAGCTTTGAGTATACATTATTATATTGTATTCCCATTTTATATCAACATGTCATATTCCTACATGTTCCATAGTCCCATTGTACATTCCATTATACCAATATCCCAGTATATGGAACATTAACTCATTTCTTAGGAATGGAACAGTATTCAGGGTAAAGGTTGTTTCTATTTTGATAAAGTAGATGATAATGGAGACTCAGTTATTTTGTCTCATCAATATACATTATATTTACCATCACATTCTCATATCTGGATTGAAATGTGTACCACTCCCCCAGGTATGTATAGTATCCTGAATGTGTATGTATAGTATACTGAATGTGTATGTTATAGTATCCTGAATGTGTATGTATAGTATACTGAATGTGCATGTAAAGTATACTGAATGTGTATGTTATAGTATCCTGAATGTGTATAGAGTATGCTGAATGTGCATTATCCTGAATGTGTATGTAAAGTATACTGAATGTGTATGTTATAGTATCCTGAATGTGTATGTATAGTATACTGAATGTGCATGTAAAGTATACTGAATGTGTATGTTATAGTATCCTGAATGTGTATAGAGTATGCTGAATGTGCATTACTATATATACATACATGTACCATGTAAATGTAGCTATGAATAATTAATTAATATAATTATTTTTTAAATTATAGGTAACCCTCTTACGGACATGGGTTTGTATATATTCAAAATGAATGATGAAGAACAGCCAACTCAGCTCATTACATACACACAGCACTACATCATGGGAGCTGTGAGGATGAATTAATGATGGATGGATGGATGGATGGATGGATGGTTGGATAGATAGATGGATAGATAGATAGATGGATAGATAGATAGATGGATAGATAGATAGATAGATAGATAGATAGATAGATAGATAGATATAGATGATGTTTAATACGTTTTGTTGTTGTAGAAATGGGTATGCAGACTGGATCTTGAAGCTGGGAACTATGCTCTTCTCCCATATACTTCAGGATGTTTGCTTCAGCCATGTGATGATGAGGAAGAGAGGGAAGATGACGGGGATGTTCCTCTCGTTGATGAAGATGGAGGAAGGATAGTTCTAACACCAGATTGCATGTAAGAAAAGGAGTAGACTATATTTTATACAGTAGTTCATAGCAATCACCATGGTTACAGCATCAATATCATAATAATATATCGTCCCATAACTTTGTTACCATGGAAACAGTATATTCAGAGTTCCAACTGTATTTTAACTCTTTGTGGTCACATTCTGAGATCTATATTACGTTTTATTGTAGTGAGATTAAATGTAAATGTCTTCATCTTTGTCATGTACTTGTGTTGCACTATTACCCTGTCCTGTAAAATGCTTTCTTTTTAAATAATTATGTATTTTTGTATATTTTTGAATCAATATTTGTTTATGTACATATATAGTGATGTATTCGCAGAGATTTTTAACCGTCATGATCTTGATGGTAACTCTGGTGTGAGTCGGAATGAGTTTGATTTCTTCAATGAACGAACAAGAAATACAATTTGTGATGATGCAACATGGAAGGTTGTGAATGGTAAGTAAACTAAATGGATTTTGGAAAAATATCAGATCAACTTTATCATTCAGCCATACCAATTTCAATACTATGTACTACAGAAATATATCAATGATAAATATTGCAATATCCTCTCACTGGCTGTTCGTATTCACAATGACCTCAAAATTAGGATGTGATGACTTTATATGTAATATAGTGTATAGTTTAATGTCATAAGGTTAATACATGATTATACTGTAACTCAATAACTTATATGTACTATAGTGTATAGTTTAATGTCATAAGGTTAATACATGATTATACTGTAACTCAATAACTTATATGTAATATAGTGTATAGTTTAATGTCATAAGGTTAATACATGATTATACTATAACTCAATAACTTATATGTACTATAGTGTATAGTTTAATGTCATAAGGTTAATACATGATTATACTGTAACTCAATAATGAAGCAATGGATTGAAATTTGACATACACAAAAAAGAACAGGAAGGATAATTATATGAAGTCATCCAGGTAGAAAGATTGTTGATCATTCCAAACTAAAGTTATGAACATTTTTCTAATGCCAAGTCAAGGTCTATCGGAAATGACCTTTACCTCATTAGCCTTGCACTCAGATAACTGTAAACTGGAAATACCAATGTCTCATTCTGTCTATGTCTGGAAATACCAATGTCTCATTCTGTCTATGTCTGGAAATACCAATGTCTCATTCTGTCTATGTCTGGAAATACCAATGTCTCATTCTGTCTATGTCTGGAAATACCAATGTCTCACTCTGTCTATGTCTGGAAATACCAATGTCTCACTCTGTCTATGTCTCTTTCTCGCTCACACATATATGCACATTTAATGATTTTCCTTTAAATTAGATAATTTTGAGCTCAATGAAGATGGTGAAATAACTCTCAAAGGATTTTTAGATCTCCATGAAATGACAGCTAATGATGAAGATGGAGGAGAAGCAGAACTTTGGAATATTGTTGAGCTTATGGGATACAATAGACGACTTAAATTACAAAAGGTGTGGCTACGAAAATGTGTTACCATGGAAACCATAATTAATTAAACAAATATCAATAATTTGTGTAGATATTAATTTATTTATTGTCTTTAATAATTGTTACAGGCATGTCCTTTCGTGTTTGAAATATTCACTGAAGAATGCGATGGAGAAGTGGAAATTCTACCTATGGCCGACTCTTCCATCCATGTAAACCCTGCCCTTTGTCTTCTAGCGAAGGAGAAAGGAATCCTAGGAAGTGTTAGAGATGGAGGTGATGATGTCATTGTTCATACTCTAGTATCATTATATGTGACAACCATTGCTGTAGAGAATAAGGTATAAACTATAACTAAGAACCCATTTTTGTAAGTAAGACAGGTAGTTTACTACCATATACTGCAATAAAGGAAGAGAGGTGGGTTTGGAAAGATACGACAAGACTATCAGAGAGTATAGCAGTTACATGTATGTATTTTTATTTCAAAATTATTTTTAATTCTTTTAACAGAGAAAATCCATCAGTAAGTACAGGTATTCAGTAGTACCCTATTATTATGTGCTAAGATCAGACCTTCTTTGTCACCAGATTGGTGAAAAAGCAACGAATTTTCACCCCTGAGTGGGCATGACATAACTATTATATTTCTTGCTCTTTAAAACTTTTTGCCACACTGTAAACCGCACGACATATATCATAAACCATACATGAACCTACCATAGTTACATCATGCTCAAAAGCTTTGAAGTCATAACACATAGTACTCTCTATGTAGGGATGACCCTGAAAATTAGTACTCGTGATCATTATGAATTCTCTTTAGCCGTCTATATATTTGATTACTCAATCATATTTAGTGTTATGAAATCGTCCATATCCATGTAATAAGATTAGTGAAGTGTTTTTAATTCTTCATTTATTTAATTATAATTATAATAATGATGTTATGTGTAAGGAAATATGTACATTATGCCAAAACCAGTAGCACAACAACAACAAACATCCATTTATTACTACTAAGAAATGGAGAATGTCATTGTTGTTGCATTTACTGGTTTGGTATAATGTACATATTTCCTTACACATAACATCATTAATATAATTATTCTAATAATGTAGGGATGTGATAATATACTAAAAAAACATTTTTAATAAACATGATAGAATATGAGACATTGCAAGACCCAAAATGTATGGGAACAAAGTCGGGACGGGTAACAGCAGGAACAAAATTAAACAACCCACTTCCATATAACCCTACATATCGCTGAAGAGCAAAAGACAAATATACATAGAGATGTGATAACAGTTTCTCTTTTAAACATTTGGTACTATAAATAGAAACCAATCAGCCATTAACTAACTCTATTCTGACTAGTATAGTTGCATGATGCAACGCTGTGAATGTTTACATAAAGAATCACCTGTTGTAACAGCTTAAGAAATTAGGATAGAACACATAAATCAGTGTTTTAGTCAAGGGGCATAGAGTGTAGGCCACCCTCCTTACTTGTCTCAATTCCCATGTTGAAGTCATAGAATGCAATTGGCCTTTGATGTGGACATGCTTTTAACATTGCCACTCTTCTTTCTCTGAGGTCTGGCTAAACCTTGCTAAATTAATCACAAGTTTATATCTATCATATAGACCTCACACATGAATTGCTGTTTGTAGTATTTAATAAGTGATGTGAACTTGTTCAATGTTATATTGAGTTGGCTTTTTCCTCAGAGCTCTAAGAAACAACACGTACAAGTGGATTGTAGTAGAAGTGACAGCTGTTATTGTAGTCGCGACAGTGCAGTACACATTATAGAAGTTGGTCCTAACACTATGAAGGTAACCTTTCCACGAAAACACATTTACTATAACAAATAGCTTTGAAGTTTTAATCTTCTCTGATATAAAATTTTATAGTATTTTCATGTTCTTATCAGAGAGTACAGTAGTACTCTCATCTCACTCATTTTTAATTACTATGTTTACTATAGATTGCCTATCACTTGGTGTTTAAGGACCCAACTACAAAGGGTAAAGTGATATTCATTGCTTCATTGATAAAGAAGTAACTGATAAACTAAAAATATTATTATTATTATTATTATTATTATTATTATTATTATTATTATTATTATTATTATTACAGAAGTGTATTATGCAGGTTTACTTAAATGGATTTTAGTTTTTAAAGTACATGTATAGTCAAAAAGGGGCCACGTGTATTATTGGAGAGCTTGAACTAAAGTTAATGTTAATAAGTTTGTATTTGGGCTACTTTGAATTACAACCAGTTCAAAATGGTATATAATCAATTGAATAATAATTAAATGTAACTATGAGCTCAAGTAGAGGTATTTAGAAAGATATTACCAAATTAAAATTAATTATGTATTTCACTATTGATGTATACCTGTATCATACCATTCCATTTATTATCAACTGAATTTACTCAACCTGATAATAAAATATAGCATGAAATTATGTAGTGCCATAGTGGTAGTCATGGAAACAGCTGAACTTATTTCTATAAGAGTGTGGGATGACTGAGCATCAAAGGATATATTACATTTGGTATCACATGGCTGAATATAATCTAAAACCATCAGTTATTAAACTGTGGTTATATTATGGGTTGTAAGCCAATTCTGTCATGGAGTTGCATGATTCTAGCATATTCACTTTCACAATTCAAATAAAACATCAATAATATATAGAACATAAAAAAAACTGATTTATATACATGTACAGGTGTATATATATATATATATATATTAGTAGAAATTAAAATACAATATTTGATACAAACCATTTGAAAACATTTCACACAGATAATTTTATGACATTTCAAAATATATATTATTTTATTAATTCATTGTTGCTCTTTCGTCAGAGGAAATTCCACTGCACTGCTAGCTTCGTTAGCTTTCTCATTATCGGATACAAACTTATTGTCAGTCATTAGTGTTAACTGCAAAAAAAAGAATAAGAAAATTGTTAAATATTAGTATTGATAAAACATGATTTGAAGACAATCACACTAAAGGAATATTAAACTCACCAGTGGATATTTTCTGTGTCCAAAAATACTGAACTGATCAAGGACATCTTTGAGTTGCTGAGGATCAACAGCAGAAGATGAACTCCATACGTTAAAAAGGTCTAACGATATTTCTGTTGGAGACCTTTGAGGATCTTCAGATATTTGCGCTATGACATCTGGATTTAGACCAAGAATCTCCTCACCTATAATATTTGGTGAAGTCGATTTTCCGATAGAACTGGCCACTTCTTCCATCACCTGACTTGGTAATGTAGTATCATCGGAAGCTACAAGTTTTAAAAGCTGGATAGATGTATTCGGTGGAATGGTCATGTATGAGTCAAAGATCAGTGAATCATGTAAATCTACAAATATTGTAGCGGAGGCTCCAAGTGAGTTTTCCTGTTTAAATTCCAGTCCCTCTTTTCCTACAAGTATACCGTTACAAATGTCATGAACGGAACATTTGTAAAGCTTAAGAACGTCTTGGATTGGATATTCAAGCAAGTTCTGAGGTGCGATAATGCTGTCGGTTAGGTGATGCAAGACAAGCTTGCAAAATCTGGACTGAAGAGTGCTAATGAGATCAAGAATTTCACTACGTAATCGTACTAACTTCATTTCTTTACCCTGAGGGCAGGCAAGTAGAAGAAGGAGCTTTCGATTTTGTTCCTGTAATTCCAGAACGCCCTCTACTTCGTTTTTGTCTATCCAATGAATACCATTCTTCCATATATGGTAAACAGGATTTTGTATTGTATCGGTATCACGTTCTTCGCTATTAATAAATTTCTTTATTACTTCCATCTGAAGAATGTGAAGGAAACAGATTATAAACTGGAGCTGCGGATACTCGTCGGTAAAACTAGAAACCCACCCAAATCGATAACCATCATTTGGAGTTTCTAAACCAGCGGTATAGATTTCAGGTTCTTCCAAACTAACTAAACCAGGAATGAAAATATTTTGTTTATCGGAAGACTCCAAACAAAGTGAAAACTGCTTCAAAAATGCAAGTATCATCGGTATATCACGAAACAGCTGCTCTAAGTGGTAGGCTGGAATTAAACCGATAGATGTATTTAAAGGATGATGCTGCTTAAATCCTTCTGGAGCAAACAGAACACCAAGGGCATTGTGAAGTAGTATTGCTGGATCGGATGCAATATAGCTGTTGTTTAGATCAGTTGTATCTTCCAAGAAAACTATTAATCCTTTGTCATGCAGTAATTTAAGACTGTGAAGTAGTTGTTCTTCACTTTGTGGTAACAGGGGATCTTCAGCAGCAGCGATTGAAGACGATAGCTCCAACAGTGTAAAGCTCATAGGCAAGTAGTCTAGACTGTATGCATACAAACTTAGGTGCTCAAACTGAAGCTCTGCAGGGTTATTCACTCTTATAGCAGCACAACTCTGAGAAAGAAGGGAACCCAGTGTAGCAATGCCACGAGAAAGAAGCTTTCGACAATCCAACATAGTGCCTCCACCAAACACCACACTATTAATGTCATCGATAATCCAAGAGACACAGCAGTTCTGAAAACCCCATGGATTCATGGAAGACCTATCGGAATGACTGCCGGCAATTATCAGATGAGACTGGCCAGGAGAATTATTTGTTATGCTATTCACAAAATGAGCCCAGTAGCTAAGCTCTTTAGCAATTTCTTCTTTGCTCTGGTTAACATCAACTACGACCAAGAATATCGCTGGAAAATGGCTAACAAGATTTTCCATTACTGCAACTTGACTTGGAATGTATTGGGAATGGCTTGCACAATCGTAAAAGATTACGCTACCTATGTCTTTGTGCTGAAGTTTGATGGGGAAAATACCGCCTGTACTAGTCTTCGGTTTTGAAACTTTTCGTAGTGAACCCAACAATGGTTCATGGTTTGCACCTTCCACAAACGCTTGAACTAAAGAACTTTTTCCGGATAAAGGGTTTCCAAGAACAAATATCTTAACAGGACTACGAGCGTGACATACATGAGGATGCTGAGCTGTCTCAAGGAGTGAGTGAAGAACTACGTTATCGGACATATCGTTGTGAATCAATTTAGGATTGCATGTCTTGTGAGCTAAAAGAATCTTTGCTATTTCTAAGTCCTGTCTTTGGAAGACACCATGAAATACCGAGAGACCAGTTGCGATACTTGATCTTAGTGGGTCACAGTGGTATTTTTGAATCAACACCTTCACTACAGGAATAAGCATATTCTTGCAAGCCACTTCGAGGGCATTTTCGGGTATCAGCAACGATGCCTTTCCAGATTCATTAGCAGACAAATTTAGAGCAAGTAGCCATAAAGCATGCTCTGTGGCTTTCCTATACAAAGCACTGATAAGCTCGGAGGAGAATGGTGTGTTTCCACTGTTGTTTTTATGGCCTAGATCACACTTTAGCTCTTTAACTAAATACTCGACCACTTCTCTGTGATTTTGTCTAAGAGCAGACAAGAGAGGGGTATTACCATCTCTATCGGGTTCATCAGGATTACAACCTCGTTGAACCAAAAGCTTCAACAGTTCAATATTTCCTCCACGAGCTGCAAATCGAACAGGACCTTCTCCTTTGTGATTAGTCACATTCGTCAAATTCGAAGCACACTGGATAATAGATTTTGCTGTCGTCCAGTGTTCATACTGCAGTGCCAGCATCAATGCATTGTTACCATTAACATCCATAGCGTCAACATCAACATCGGTATGGTCCACAAGAAACTCAAATAGCTCGGTATCCCCATTACTAGAAGTTGTAATAACAACAGGATTGTGATTACCCGATGTACTCTTTAATTTATCAAGCTTCACAAGTTTGACCAGTTCTTCGCTCCAGTCTTTCTTTTTCATGTGTTGAAGGACTATATACGATATAGTAATCGAATGCTCAGAAGATTCGTAAAGTTGTAGTAATTGACTAAATGCACCCCTGTTATCGAGTGACACTGCACGTTCTAATCCTATAAGTAAAGGAATATCACCAGCCACATTCTTCTTTGTTATATTGCAGTGTAGTTTCGTCACCAAATACCATGCCGTCTCCCAATGACCTTCTTGATACGCGTAGTGTAAAGCAGTATTTCCGTGAGTGTCTTCTGATTCTGCCCAGGCTCCTTTGGTCACCAAAAACTCAACTGCATCTGTCTGGCCAGCTCTGGCAGCTGCATGTATTGGTTTGAGTTTAGATCCCCAGAAATCTCCTGTGTTTGGATCCAGATCGTACGTATTGATGAGAGCTTCGGCGACATCCAACCAACCATACGCACAGACGCGATGTAATGCATCCTCACACTCCAGACTCCCTGTTCTTTCTTTTAAAAGTCTCAGAACTGCCTCTCTATCCTTCTGCGTCAATGCCTGCTCCATAACTAATTATTGTCTTGTTCTTTGAGATCAGGGCATCAGGCCCCTTGAGGGGGCTGCTTTTCAAGATTAAATAATGATAGGTGTGGTAGACACAGTAGCTGTGCACATGTGGCATTTTCAAGAGGTGTGTATGTGTGTGTTAAACTGTTGTGATGAATGTTAGGACGATCAACAAGTTGGAATAAACTACAGTATTTATTAGTTATGATGTATACATGTCAGATTTTCCAGTGACTTCATCTGATCTTCCCCATACGCCAATTTCTGTTTGACAATTAGGATCTTATATAATATATATATATATATTTTATCATCCATGGCTTGTGTTCACTCATCTGATGGTGATTCATTCAAAAACAGTAAAACTGATGAAGCATCTGCCAATTTTCATATCAGTCGGAACCAGAAACCCGATGCCATTGAAAGCACTCGTAGTGAGATAGAGTCAGTTCAAACTGGTAAAACCAGTTCCCTGACTAAGGATCATAAAGACGTTCCTTCAAAAACTAGTATTATATCATCAGATGTTGGTAAGAATGTGTCATCACAACTTGCTTTAAACTTGAATACGACAAGGAAAATACAAGACCAATCCAAGGTATGTGCGTCTATACTTATGTGTAGTTGTTACAAAGTATATGCGTATGTGTGTACATGATCTATATGTATGTGTGTTTGTATATACATGTATCTAAGCATGTGCTATGTCTAATTTATTTACTATATATTTTGATGGCATTATACTCATTATGAACATTTATGTACATCTCTTTGTTATTATTTTCATTATCTCTTATGTACTAAACACATGTACATGTATGTACTTGTATATGTATGTTTTTCTATATGTACGTATTTTTAATTTAGTAGATGTTCATTCTTTATATGTTAAGTACATGTACATGTACATATATATATAAGTACGTGTACATGTACATGACTAAGTGTACATGTATGTACACAACTAAGTACATGTACATATATTTCTACATTATGTATGTACATGAATTATTTTACATGTACATGGTACATTGTAGTTAGTATCATAGACACACTGTAAGTACATGTATGTGTATATGTATAGTCTTGTGCTAATAAATGTATATCTTGTTTTAGTTACCAGTTGGTCAGCAGGACTGCCAGTATCATTGTCAATTGTGTAATAGCTTGTTAAAAGACGTGAAGTCTTTGAAGTATCACAACAAATCAGAAGGACATTTAGCAAGACTTGAGGTACATGTAAAGTCACCACTTGCCAGTAAACTCATCAATCCACATCCATCCTATTCGTCTTTCTATTCGTCCCTCCATCCATCCGTTTATCTATCCATCAAGCTCTCCATTCATTCATTCAATCCATCCATCTGTTTATCTATTCATCAAGCTCTCCATTGATCCCTCCATCCATCCACCCACCCATCCATCCATCCACCCATCCATCCATTCATCCATCTATTCATCCATCCATTCATCCATCCATTCTTCATCCCTCAATCCATCCATCCATCTATTCATCCTTCAATCCATCCATCCACCCATCCATCCATTCATCCATCTATTCATCCATCCATTCATCCATCCATTCTTCATCCCTCAATCCATCCATCCATCTATTCATCCTTCAATCCATCCATCCATCCATCCATGTTCTCTTCATAGGAGAAATTCACAAATAGAATATTATCAAACTTGACTCCACCCACAATACAACAGCTGAAAGCTACAACACAGCTCGTAGAAGACTCATTCCAAAATCACTCAGCATGTGTGAAAGGACAAGACAGGATTAGATGGATGATAGTAGAAGAACTAGGGAAACTTGTAAAGTGTGTTTTACCAGATATTAATCTTGAACTGTTTGGTTCATCAGCTATGGGTTTGGCGTTATTGTCTAGTAATGTTAATATCAATATTAATATTGAAGACACTGAAACCAATCAGGTACAGTTCATGTGATAATTATGTTATTTGTATTCTAATCCATTCAAAATTATTAATAGTATTTCTCTCTCTATCTCTCTGTTTCTGTCTGTCTGTCTGTCTGTCTCTCTCTCTTTGTATCTGTCAATCTGTCTCCTATTAATTTCAGAAGGAGATTCCTAAAATTCTTCTTACTGTACTCAGAATTCTTCAGGAAAATGGTAAACATTATATATACATGTATTATATATACATGTATTATATATACATGTATATACAGTGTATATACATGTACATACTATTGAATCATAATTTGTACACATGGAGCCTCATGTTTTTTTTTCTCATGTTTTTTTTTCTATATACTTGTTGCAGGGTTGTGTTCATTCATTAAAAATCTATAATTATTTTATTTTCATTCTAGCAAACCTTTACTATAAAGTTTATGCCGATTTCTATTCTCCATTGAAAATTCCAAGAATTTTGTTTTATCACATATCAAGGTATATTCTTTCTTGTGTATGTCAAATTTCAATGTACATGTAATACTCAATTACATGTACATGTAATATACATACATGTATGTATTATAATATAACATGTACTCTCCAAACCACACCCTCTTTCAGTAATCTACAATGTGAAATAAGAGTAGGATCATATGCTGTGAGTTTATACTTACAATGTGTGTATACCAGAACGTGTTTACTAATTTCCTAATGTTCAGCCATCCTATTTATTATACTCGTACATGTACATGTACATGTACGTGCATGTACTGTGCATATGTACATGTATGTGCATTATACTCTATTGTATGCCCATGTACATGTACATGTATATGTATGTACAATATACTCTACTGTATGCCCATGTATTGTACATGCACATGTACATGTACATGTACTGTGCATATGTACATGTATTTATATACTCTACAGTATGTACATGCATATATTGTGCAATACATGTACATTACGTATATACACATGTACGTACAGGTGCATATATGTTATTATAAATATGTACATGTAAATATTGCTGTATTAGTACATGTACATGTATATAACTGTATACATTCCTTTATAATCTTACAGCCTGTTCAACTTGCCTTTCTACTTGCTTTGTATCGGAAAATGGATCCTCGTGTAGAGAAGCTCTGTATTGCCATGAAATACTGGGCTAAGGTATGACGATGAAATATATTATATTATACTGATAATGTGATAATGTGATATTTTCATTGCTAGGTATTTCGGGTTGATAATCATTTATTTGGACACTACCCTTCCGTTGTGTATGTATTAATAGTTATTCATTATCTTCAACAAATCAATCCACCAGTTCTACCAGTACTACACGAGGTGTGGCATTCAAATATTGAAATTAAGATAATAAAAATATACATTAAATGAAGCTACTGTACATGTATCTCTCTCTCTCTCTTCTCTGTCTGTCTTTTGTTCTGCACCTTCTGTCATCTGTCTGTCTCTGTCTATCTCCATCTTTGTCTGCATCTTTGTCTACTGTATATCCTTCTGTCTTTGTCTGTCTCTCTCTGTTTCTCTGTCTCTCTCTGACCAATAAAATTATAGATGGTCGATTTATCTGAAAGTGATGAAGAAGAAGAGTTTGTATTTAACCAGCTGTCTGTAGTTGCTAGGCAATGGAAATCTAATAACACACGATCACTTGGGGAGTTACTATATGGATTATTAGAGTGGGTATAATCAATATCTATGACTGTATATTTGTATCTATGAATATCATTACTGTATATTTGTGTTTCTTTGTTAGGTACTATGTCTGTACTTTTAAAATGGCTGAACATGCTGTAACCATACGACAGCTAAAACCTTTAAAGAGGCACAAACTTCCATGGGGTACTCGTCGATTAGCTGTTGAAGGTACATGTGCATGTATAAAATGTGGACCATATTTTACAGTATCTAATAGCTCCATTTTGGAGTACTAGCAACCTTTACTGGTTCCAAGAATATTTTATTATTATACTTTTTTTCCAGACCCTATAATTACAAAGAGTAACATAGCACGAGCTGCTGGAAGTGACAAAGGTATGTACATGTATGTACATGTATGTCAATAGTGTGTAAATCATGGCTCCTTTAAACCTTGAATAGCACAAGACTACATCCATGTTTACTACTATGGGGTTCAATCACTATAGCTTTAATTACATTTCCATAGCAATATTTCATGAATTTATAATGAGCTTACTTTCACTCTATATTATTCTATTATTTGGTTATAAAGAATAGAAGTCATTGATTTTATTCTACATACCCAAAACATACATTTTATTATAATTATATAATTATAGTGTTTGAGTTTTTACTGACCTCTCTGAAGTGTACGTTACTTCACATATTACAAGTTAAACAAAAACTGGATATACTGATTCGTGAAATATCTGAGGGAACGGTTGCCATGATGGCAGACCAGTTACTCGAAGGACTGCAACAGGACGAAGAAATGGATGAAGAAGGAGATGACAAGACTACAGAGGATATTTTGGTGAAGACAGACGAGGTTGAGGAATCTGTGAAAATGGAAGAGCTGAGGAATGGTGTTAGAAATGTTACTGAAGAGATTTTGAAAGAGGTTGAATCTAAGAAAAGTAAAAAGGATAAGAAGATGGAGCAAGAGATATCTCAGCTAATGACAGCACTGGATAATATTCGATTAAAAGATGATGTTAGCTCTCGCCTGTTACAAGATATGGATTTTGATGCATTATTTAAAGTATGTTGTCATTATGTACATGTACATGTACATGTATATACTATAGGGTACTTTACACACATGTACATGTACCGACTCACCTCCTACATGTACATGTGTATTTCATGTACATGTACATGTATATACTACAGGGTACTTTGGATAGTGGTTACATACATGTACATGTATGTACATGTACAGTACATGTACATAAACTATAAAACATGTACATTTACACACATGTACATGTACATGTACCAACTTACCTCCTACATGTACATGTACACATACATGTATATGTTCATGTAATTATTATTCTTATTCTTTTATATAGAACTATCCTATTGCTTGTTTGTTGTGTAAGAGAGCAAAGCACAGTGCCATGGTAAGTATAGACTACATACATGTATATACATGTAAATGATTGATACATGTATAAACCACTGTACAGTATACACTATATATGTATATACAGTACATGTATACATTGTACATTTACATGTACATAGTGAGTTTACATGTACATGTACATATACATGATAGATACATGTATACACCACTGTACATTATATACTATATATATATATACATGTATATACTGTACATTTACATGTACACAGTGAGTTTACATGTACATGTATATGAATATTCCTGATTGATATATACATGTACAATTGTACATGTATGTACATGTACATGAATATTCCTGATGTACATTGTGGTACAGTGAATATACATAGTAATGTAATGTACATGAGAGTCTTTGTAAATAGGATTGTCCAGATGAAAATGTACCCAAGTTACAAAGAGAACCACCGATACCATTACGGAAATCATTAGAATGTGTAGATCATATTATGTTTACTTATGCAAGTAAGTATTGATGGATGGAGTGATTGATTGGATTGACAGAATGGATGGCATAGTAGATGGTATAATGGATGGACTAATGGACACATGGATGGACTAATGATTGACTACTGGACAAATGGATGGACAAATGGATGGACAAATGGACTAATGGACTAATATACTAATGGACAAAAGGATGGACTAATGGACACATGGATGGATTAATGGAGAAATAAATGGATGGATTAATGGACAATGGTGGACTAATGGATAATGGTGGACAAATAGATGGCTGAATTATTAACTTTACTGAGTTACATGGGAAATCTTTCAGACGATGTGATGTTACAACCTAGAGAAGAAAAGCAACGCTATGAAATGAGAGATGAGATCTTACATGATGTAAAACCACTCTATCCCAGTAAGCTCTTCATCTTCATGGCATTCATTATCACTAAACCTTACCTTCAACCAATCATAGAAGCCACACTTGAGTTGTTTGGTTCATCAGCAAACGGCTTTGGTATCTTCAGTAGCGATCTAGATCTCTGTTTACTGATGAATGAGACTTATGAGGCAAGCATATACTAGTATAATGATGTTACCATAGTTACTGCATGGTATTTACTTGCAGTGTGAGAAATCAGAGATTATTGAGAAGATAGCCAAAAGCATTAAGAAAAATTGTAAGTCTGTTTGTATACATGTATGTTACGATTGACAAATTGTACATGTATGTGTACATGTATATGACTACATGTACATGTATGTGTACATGTATATGACTACATGTACATGTATGTGTACATGTACATGACTACATGTACATGTATGTGACTGTATAGCAATAAATAGTTATGATTATTATTGTATAACTAGCACGGTATAATAGAGTGATACCAGTTCTTACTGCCAGAGTGCCCATAGTGAAACTATCCATTAACAAATGGTAAGTACCTACATACACACAGACACACACAGACACACACACACACGTGTACCTACACATACACACACACACACACACACACACAAATACGTACTATATACTTCTTATCTATAGGAAAATTGATTGTGATATCAGTATGGAGAACTGTCTTGCACTTCAGAATACCAAGATGCTAGCTACATATGCTGGTATTGATGTCAGAGTGAGAGTTCTTGGCTATTTCGTAAAATGTTTTGCAAAAGTATGCATATATACATTACATGTATAGTACTAAGTTATTTGAATGTACTAAAGATCATTCATGCTCACTGTGACCTCACTAAAACGTTCATAACTCTGGTTTGGAGTAAACAACCTTCTATCCACACACAGTGGTGTGAAACAGCTAGTCATGCAGGACATTGTCCGATAAATCTAGTGAATGTCCGGTAAATTGAAACTGAGCTGTATACAAAGTACATGTACATTATATGGGGAGCTGGACAAGAGTAGTGAAAATAGGTCAAAATGTCTGACAGTCAGCTCAACATTTCCACATCCCTGCACACACAAGATTATCCTTCCCGTTCTTTTTTGTGTTTAATCATTATCAAGTTGCAGTATAATGATGTATTGACTTTATGACATTAAACTATCCACTATAGTATGATTATGTGATAATTTTGACGTCATCGTGAATATGAACAGACTTTTCATACATACTTCGTTCCAACACCTGGCCCTTTTTAAAACCAGCCTAACCTAGGTTGGAGTTCCGGATTTATGGTTTTTTGGTTATGGGTTTGGGGCTTAGCACTCGTTTAGGGTTCTGGTTTAAAATGGGTCAGGTTGCAAGTAGGGCCACAAATATCTATCTATCTGTCTGTCTGTTTCTTTAGGTGTGTGATATGTGTGATGCTGCGACAGGTAGTCTCTCTTCATATGCATATATTCTAATGTTAATACATTATTTACAACAAGTCAAACCTCCTGTGTTACCAGTATTACAAAAAGTCAGTAATAATTAATAGATATGTAATTATATATAGTAAATATAGCGTACATGTATCATCTCCTCCAAACACAAAATTAACTCAGTACAATACTCAACTCTGACACAGCTTATCCCAAGTATATGATTTACATGTATAATGGTATATACATGTACATGTACATATACATGTAGATGTACATATACATGTACATGTACTATATATCTTAAATAATCTAATGATTATAATTATATACATGTATATGTATTTATAGCTGATTTTGTTTATTATGATTTCTATCTGTCTAAACCTCGTTCATCTATTTATCTATATTTTACTTTTTTCAGCTGGTAACACCTTCCAGTAATCCTTCAGGTCCCATCATTGATAGTTGGAATTGTTATTTCTTTGACCCTCCAAACAAATCCAGATTGGTAAGTTAGTGTGTGGAGAGCTATGTATAAACGTACATGTATAGTGTACATGTACATGTACTTGTATAGTAGAGCTGTACATTTGCTAGAACTGTACATGTACATGTACATGTATGTACATCATATGTAATCAATTCACTGCTGGTGCTGTACATGTACATGTATAGTGTACATGTACATGTACTTGTATAGTAGAGCTGTACATTTGCTAGAACTGTACATGTACATGTATGTACATCATATGTAATCAATTCACTGCTGGTACTGTACATGTACATGTATAGTGTACATGTACATGTACTTGTATAGTAGAGCTGTACATTTGCTAGAACTGTACATGTACATGTACATGTATGTACATCATATGTAATCAATTCACTGCTGGTACTGTACGTGTACATGTATAGTGTACATGTACATGTACATTGTACATCATATGTAATCCATCCATTGCTAGTACTGTACATGTATATGCACTATACATGTACAGCACATGTATAGTACATATGCATGTACAGTACTAGCAGTGGATGGATTACATATACTAAGGTAGTAATGTACATGTATGTATTGATGTATGGATTCCATTATTGTAGTTTATTATGATCTTTTCTTTTTGTGGACATATAGTTTGAAGTATGGAGAAATCTTGTTCATAATACTTTGTCTCCTGCTCAACTGTGGCTTGGGTTTATAATGTAAGTGTAGTGGTCATGTGATAATCACATGACATCCATTCATAACATTCTTGAGTACTGTGTGACCTCCAGAGAATACTACATGTATGTGTTACTAATAATCATGTGATTATCATGTGACCTATGTAGGTATTATACCAGAGATTTTGATTGGGCTCATCAAGTTGTTACCATTCGACAACTAGAGCCTTTAACAAAGTTTGAAAAATGGTGGAGTTCCAAACCAATGGCTATTGAAGGTACTAAATAATTGTGTTTAACATGTCTCATGTGACTATCATGTGACTTCCTCAGACCCTTTCAACCTGGATCATAACTTGGGACAAGCTGTGTCAGGACGAAGTGAGTTGGATATTGTTATTTTTGTGTTTGCAGAGGAGAGGTTATACTATATAGTATGGGTATGTGACTAATTACCTTTACCTCCCTTTTCCTGGCATGGGTATGTGACTAATACCTTTACCTCCCCTTTCCTGGTATGGGTATGTGACTAATTACCTTTACCTCCTCCATCCTGGTATGGGTATGTGACTAATACCTTTACCTCACCTTTCCTGGTATTGGTATGTGACTAATACCTTCACCTCCTCCATCCTGGTATGGGTATGTGACTAGTTATCTTTACCTCCTCTATTCTGGCATGGGTATGTGTCTATGTGACTGATTTATGTTCTCATTACTCAATAGTGCGTACATACATCATAATGAGATTCCAGAAAGCTTTGTTTCATCATCACAAATCAAAAACATGGAGAGAAATCGTTAGTTAAGAAATATGAAATATATGTAACTCATTTGAGAAACTCTCTTCCTCTCTCATACAGGAGGAGCTTATGGATATTAATATATTATGTGGAGACTTCAAGGCTCCAAAGTTTATAATCTGTGACAAATGCAATCGCAGAGGTCATAGATCAACGGAGTGTCCCAGTATGTACTACCATCTCTAACTACATGTATCCATGCTGATAATAAATTCTCTGTGTATTTAAGTTTACATAATTTACGTTCAAGTTCACCATGACCTTAGAAAAATGATCGTAGCTTGAGTTTGGAATGACTAACAATCCTTTGACCTGCACCATTTTCATATAATTATCCTTCCTGTTCTTTTTTGTGTATATCAAATTTCAATCCATTGCTTCATTATTGAGTTACAGTATAATCATGTATTAACCTTATGACATTAAACTATACACTATATTACATATCATCCTATTTTGAGGTTATCATGAATGTGAACAGACTTAATAGAAGTTTTGAGTTTGAAACTGCAATCAGTAGTACAATAGATGAAATAGTGTGTATGCATACCATGGAATTTGGAAATAAACTATTTTATCAATTTAATTTCATATACATATACATATATTGCTTATATCATTTAAATTGGCTTTCTATGATTCGGATGAATTTATTTTTTATTTTGTTTTAGTTTTACAAGATCATTTGTGTAAAGTAGATCAAATTTTAATATTATGTTTCTAAATATAGATATTGGAAATGTGCCTTCTGTTAAGAAGAAGCAGCAAGCACCAAAGAATCAGAAGAAGGGTTCCAGTAATATTGAGGAAGGGTCTGGAGAGGAGTTTGAATCAGATGTACATGTACATGAAATTCAGTCTCAGCCTCAAAAATGTGTGTAATATTGTATTTTCATAAGTATTTATTTCATCTTTCTCTCTATTTACAGTGAAAAAGCCAGTAAGAAGTGGGAATGAGTCTCTGCCAACTGGGAATGAGAATGAGACTGATGGAGGAAAAAAGGAAGTTTTAGCTGGTAGTCAACCAGTGACCAAACAGAAGAAAACTAATGGTGAGCTTCCATAGGATGTAGTGTTCTATACAGACACGAGATAAGTGTTTGTACTTAAGTGCACTTAGCAAAGATCCAAGTACCTGTACTCAGTGAAGACCCAAATACATGTACTCAGTGAAGACCCAATTACGTGTACTCAGTGAAGAGCCAAGTACATGTGCTCAGGGGTACTCAACGAAGACCCAAGTACAAATTCTGGTTGCTTTAAAATGCACCAAGTACATGTAAAAAACTGTACTCAGAACACAGTACTTAAGTACAGCCAAGTATAGAAGTACTTGCCCCATGTATAAAATTATATGTATGTATATGTATGTATATCACAATCATTTATCTACTAGAACTGACAAGATCTGAAATTCGTGTGAAGTTAATGGAACAGACAGGTGGGTCCATAGAGGAGCTAAAAAAACTCAAGATCCAACTGAGAGGAAAGGCATACTCAGGAAAAGGTATTCCAATGGATAAGAAGATGCTGGCTGTTGTTAGTGATATGATCAAAAAAGCACAAAGAAGGATGCAACAGGAAGAGGATGTAACCATGACGACACCTGACACGTCTAAGTTAGATGAAAAATTGGTAGAATCTCCTTCTCATGAGGATGTTAATCAAGGAGAAAAAGCACCAGGAAACAGCAGAACCCCTTCTAAGCTTGAACCAACTGGAATGACCAAATCAACTACCAAAATGATTTCTCATAAAGATGATGTCAAAATACGAGTTGTAAAGAATCCTTCAAGAGCACGACCTGAGTTAACAAGCAAAACTTACTATAGTAGACCGGGTACAGAAGACAATAGAGGTAAAGTGAGTATAATTAAATCACCGACTAAATTATCACATGATACTGTAGTAACTACTAATAAAGTATCGCAGGATAAGCCTATTCAATCTCCTCACTCTTCAACAGTTCCTATAGCAGTACCGAGAAATCCTCGCTCTGCATTTGATAGTTCTTTTCAGTTTCCCCTTGGTCCATCACCACCTGTAGTGTATAACCAACATCACTCTCTCCATCAAGTGCCCAACTCCCCATCTTTCCTTCCCATTCCTTCACCTCCTTTGCACATTCCGGCATATATCACAGGAACATCTCCTACTGCCAACTATCCTCCAAATTACCCTGTTCGTTACTGGTATCATCAAGGTCCTTCCCCAAGACAGTCTCCACCAAGTGGTTCACTTCTACCTTCTCCCCCTTCATCCTTTGGTGGAATGCCAAGTCGTATGCCTCATCCTCTTCCTTATCCTCCCCCTCATGTTGTGAATTCTTTGTATAGTGGTTACCCTCGGCACCCACCTCCACAAAACACACCTCGGAGATCTTTATAGCACAATTAAATATCATGTTAGATAAGAAGTTACTTGTACAAAATTATTTTATCATTCTAAGTAATTGTAATATTATTTTATTAAGCTACTCGTGAGCATTTTTTTAGTTTTAAACTTTTCACAAATGCTCACGCAAGGATTAATCGTTACATATATATATATGTATGATTATCACCTTGATACTTGATACTAATTATAATTTGTAAGATTATTGCGTTAATTACTATTGTAGTCCAATTTTATTGTAATATCAGTTTTGTGAGAGGTAATATTGATACCAATTTGGAATTGTATATATACAGGTCCTTCAGAATGGTTGAGACTTCATGTTGCAAGCACGAATAGTAAGCAAACGTCATGTGTGTATGGAATCAGGACACAAAAATATAAATATAGATTCATCCCTGTGGAAAGCGGGATGGGCCTGTGAGCCATAATTAATACAAAACAGTAATAATTATTTTCATAAGAGTTACAAAAAATTGTCTTCATTCTGGACAGACAAAATCGTTGTCAATATAGTCCATCCAAGTATGTTGGTTCGAAGGTTTACTGGGAGATAAGTGTACTCACTTTCATGTGTGAATACTATTTTCCCTTTAGATATGTAGGCTGCTTGGTACTTGTGTGCCTACATAGGAGCTATATAGTCTTTTTTTTATAGATGTTGTTTTGAAAAGCCTTGATAACAAGGCAACATCTATCTTTTCTGCTGCTGAAACCAACATACATAATTATGTATATTATACTGAATGGTCAGAAGATCAAAGTCTGCATTAGAAATTTAAAAAAATTGCACATGCGGCAGTTTTGATTACTATAGTTCACTGCCACTCTACACGTTTACATGTTTTATGTAACAATTTCTTCCTTTTGTTTTCCTTAACCAGAGGTAATGGCTCATTGATCTTGATTTTCCCCAATAAGTAGTCCTGAATCTTTGAAGTGACAAAAGTGGTAGCTTCATTTTGTAACTGACAAGACACTTTCTTTATTTTGTCATCTGATGAATTGTTCAGCATTCTAAATGTGCAAATATATGTTATACGTAATTTGTGAATGCATTCACCATCTGACCCATTTTAATACTGTTAGGTTTTGAATTTAGGACTAAAGATTTAGGATTAAGGTTTTGGGACTTGCATTAAAGTGGGTCACATAAGATACAAGAATCAAGAACAAGAAGTGAGAAAAGATAAAATCACAGCAAAACAATTTTCTTTACCCTTCAAATTTCCATGTTTCCATGTTCTTATCAACTATATCTTGTATTTGGAGCCTCATCATCATCGGTAGTTCTATGCCTTCCTGATTAGGGCAGGCAGGTGCTTGCCTTACATCATAAACACCATTTACTTTAGTTGCTACATCAGGTATATTTTTCCTGATTGGGACTTTATATATTATTTCTTTAGGCTAAAGGAAAACAAAATAGACAGACACTAGTTCATTATAACAATAAAATTATTAGATACTAGGGCTACAATGGAGAGCTGTTCAATCCAGATATTCATTCAACTACAGGGCATTCAAATATTTGTTTTAATGTTTATGCATATGTAGAAACCATATTGATAATTGCAACAAAATTGCAGCAGAGACGTTCTTGCTTCATGTTTCTTGTTTGCAGGCTTCTATACATTATTGAATGGATAGTAAAAATACTGTAGGTGCTGTTATAAACTTCTACAGCAGACAAAAATGAATAACACTTAACATTTCACCAGAGATCTAGAAACGAGTTGTGAATTTTTTTTTTGATGTGGAGCAAAACACATATCTGGATATCTATCTAGTTTGGCCTATTAGAATGCCAAACATCATGATCCATTGCAGCCTTAATTGGTACTAACCACTTCTCTAACTTCCATTTCATTAAACTCATTTTCTTTCTCAAGTTTAGTGCACTCCTCTTCATCAATATTTTCCATGTAGCATATCGGTTCTGAAAGCTCTAAGAGACTGTACCAAACAAACATGTTAGCTAATAGTGTACAAAAAAATATCAATTCTCACTTTTCGTATTCTTTCTTTGACAGATCATTAAAGGCGTACATACCAGTTGTTGCCATAGCAACATTAAAAATCTCCATATAAGGATTAGCTTTATGGAAAAAATGTTCAGGTTAATGATTTTCTATGAACGTAACTTGTTGAAAACTAAAATAAATGCACTTTGCTAGCAAAGATGCTGTATTAAATCCACATTTGGTAAACATTACTCACTTATCCGCATGACATCAAGAGTCTGATTGATGTAGCATGCATCAATGACTAACATTTACCGGAATAAACAAACGCAAGCATAACATTCCTCAATGAACTAAGTCATAATGGCATACCAAATATCTTTATTCCTCTAGCCTTGGAACATTCAAAACTGCTAAAGGTATCTTCATGATCACTATCTTCTGCAAATATATGAAGATCATCATCTTCAGGTTTGGCCTGCAATTTTAGTCTCATTCTATAGTGCATTGCTAATGACATCATGTGCTTTTGACTGCTACTTCGCATAAGTTCCGTCGGCGATCCTGGCGGAGAATCGTCAACCTCTTCGTCTTCCTCCATTTTTTTCCACGTGGGTCGGTAACTGCGCATGCGTATATTTATCTGGAGGGAACTTGAAGTCTTGAACCATGGACACTGCAAGCCATGAGTCTAGTAGCACAAGTACACAAGCATATGGACACCTGAAAGGTAAGTACATTGCTTGTTTTCGTTGACATTATCTTCTTTGAATGTGTTTGTAAAATGCCACACCCTTTTTCAAATGCAGAGAAATTTAGGAATTTTTTGAAGAAACGTCATAGAGAAGATATGATATGTTTGCTAACTGCTGAAGATCCAACACTCCATTACCCATTTATCATAGAGTGAGAAAGTATTATATGAATATGATTTCTGTATTTTGCAAGATATGCAATCAGAACACTGACGTTCACATGATATATATATCCATGGACAGCTAATGTAATCTCAACTTGTTTAGTAAAAATATTTACATAATATATGTATATTTATGTACATTGTAAATGCTTAAGAAATTTTCTCTCAATTGTTACCGATACATCCATCGATCTCCTTCAATCAGTAAATTATGTTACTAATCTCAGTTGTTTTACTTAACTTCGGTATTGGTGGCAATGTGATGGTAATAACTATAAACTAAACATGTATTCATACATATACTATCTCAATGTATTTTATTATGTTATTAATGCATCCACATTATATTGTAGAGCTGTTCAATTGATGGACTACAGTCTTGAAGTATGGGAGATATTACACAGATCTCCCATAACGCTATTACCCAGTAAGTGCTTAAAGTTGATTGCATTTTACATGCAGTACAATCAAAACTAAGCTCATTATAAATTCATGAAAAGTTGCTATGGAAACATGCAGATGTGCATAGAACGATTACCCAAATCAAACTAGATGCAGTTTACGTATACAGTGTAGTTACCATGGTGATCGCAAGTATGCCTTTAAAACTATGAATTTATAACGAACTCGGTTTCAACTCAATGGTGATTCTAATTTGGTTCTACAGTTCTTGAGAAGTGCTTGGAACAGGAATTACATCACCTTTATAATGAATATAAGGATAATATAAATATGGTAAGTAAAAGATAATAATTATTGAAATATTGTTGCGTTGAATTCAGACATGGAAAAATAATGTTCATTTAAGAGTAATGGAGATGCCTTCTTGTCCTGAGTTTTGTCGTAATCTTGTACCTCTTACAAGCGATATCGGAACACTCCTCAGTTTTTCTGGTTAGTGAAGATTCATTAGATTCATAACCAACCAAAAATCCCAATTATTCATTTGTCACTCCTTTCCTCTCTGTCTGTCTGCCTCTCTCTGTCTGTATTTGTCTGCCTTCCTGTCTCTCACCTGTCTGTCTGTCTGTCTCTTTGTCTGCCTCTCTCTGTCTCTTGTCTCTTTAACTGTCTCACTTTCTTAATGCTCTTCTTATATTCTCTATCTTCCTCTCCTCCTCTAAGGAACGGTAATTAGAACAACAACAGTGAAGATGTTAGAAACAGAGAAATATTTTGAATGTGCAAAATGCAAACAACAATTTGCAATAGAACCAGAATTTGAACAATACTATGCTACTTCTAAACCATCCAGGTATCTGTCAATACATATACATATACATGTATGTTCTTAATGTATTATACCATAATGCCTACTTACTGTATTGAAGTGTGTCTTTTCTGTAGTTGCCCAGAAGAAGGTTGTAATTCTTTCAAACTATCAGCTGTTAAAGAAAGTCAGTACTGTAGTAATGGTATATGAACCTGTATATTTAGTATTAGTGATGTAATATTATTATATTAATATATTACCTTGTTAATGATCAGTGATAAATCACTTATGGTGGACACACTTCATTTTACATGTATTTAATGTGTTCACTTAAATGATGTATAGTAGTTACATAATACATTGATCTTTGACTTGTGTATCACACAAACTTGATCATATATGTATTGTATTATATTTGTGCTTAGTTACACACCTAAGCCACAGGTAAGTGTGTTAGAACTATTAATTATTATTTCTAGACTGTTGTATAATTATGTTATAGAATGGAGTGATACCTTTCATCTCCATGGTTACTGAATTTTAAAGATACATATTTGTACATGCATATTTGTACAATTAGATACTAGTACATGCAATCTAAAGGATTATCAAGAAATAAAAATACAAGAACATGTACAGAAACTAGAAGTTGGCAATGTATGAATATACATACATACATACATACATACATACATACATACATACGTACATACGTACATACGTACATACATACATACATACATACATACAACATGCATACATACATACATACATACATACATACATACATACATACATACATACATACATACATACATACATACATACATACATACATACATACATACATACATACATACATACATACATACATACATACAACATGCATACATACATACATACATACATACACACATACATACATACATACATACATACATACACACATACATACATACATACATACATACATACATACATACATACATACATACAACATGCATACATACATACATACATACATACATACACACATACATACATACATACATACATACATACATACATACATACATACATACATACATACAACATGCATACATACATACATACATACATACACACATACATACATACATACATACATACATACATACATACATACATATAGTTGTATACATAGTATGTTTGTTATATAGATTCCTCGTTCTATATGGGTAGTTTTAGAAGATGATCTAGTAGATATGTGTAAAGCTGGAGATGAAGTGACTATCACAGGTATAGTACTACAACGATGGAAACCACTAAGGTAAGTTATTCAGTCACAGGTATATACTTATGTACTTGTGTCTCTCCTTGCTTATATCCTGTCTAGTACTGGTATCCCTTGTTCATTGGATATTGTGATGTTAGCTAATCACATCCTAATGGGTAGTGAACAAAAAACAAATATCAACGTGACAGATGAATTGGTATCTATCTATCTATATCTATCTATCCATCCATCTATCTATCTATCTATTTGTCTATCTATCTTTCCATCCATCCATCTATCCATCCATCCCTCCATTCTCTATCTATCTATCTATATCTAGAGATCTCAATTTGATTCATTCTGGAATGATTTTAGGGACAAGCCTTTAGAAGGTAGAAACATTATAATAAAAAGTTTCTGTCCTCAAATATTTGGTCTATATGTAACGAAACTCGGTGTGTTATTAGCTCTAATTGGTGGAGTACAGGTGAGTCCCACCTATTAAACTATAGTTAATACTGTTGTATATATAGTACATCACTGTGCATGTATGTATTGCCAATGTATTAATACATATTTTAATATGGCATGAGACCTTTATTGGTCCCACCTGAGTGCCCACATTAAAACACATATTGCACTCTAAAAGGTACTACAAGTGTTTTATTGCATATTGACGTAACATGATTTAAAGCCTTTCCTGCAATCTCATTGGTCGAAATTTCATGAGATGCAATAAATAACTAACATTGAGTACAAGTACTACAAGTGTGTTACTAATATATTAATATATAGTATATTGATACTTCTGGAACTAAAGTCCGCGGAGACTGTCATATTTTATTAGTCGGTGATCCTGGTAAGTATACTAGTGGTTTTTATTCAGCTCAATGATACATTCCTAGGAACAGGCAAATCACAGTTTTTGAAGTATGCATCCAGACTCATTCCCAGGTCAGTATTGACTACGGGAGTGGGGACAACCAGTGCAGGACTCACAGTATCAGCTGTAAAGGTTAGTAACACAATATTGTATAATAATGTCTCTGTCTGTTGTCTACAAATGGTTGTAATTAATTACCGTCTCGAATGAGTTTGTATATAAGCTGTTCATTTTATGTTCAGGGCTGGTAAGGTTAGTTTGTCTTTATGCATGTACATGTAGGATGGTGGAGAATGGCAGCTAGAAGCTGGAGCATTGGTGTTAGCTGATGGTGGACTGTGCTGTATTGGTGAGTGAGTCCTCAATATTATCATCTGTTATAATGATGATAAATAGATATTGAATATTCTCAATTATTATCACTGGTATAATTATTATAGATGAGTTTAATAGTATCAGTGAACATGATCGTACCAGTATACATGAGGCAATGGAACAACAGACCATTAGTGTTGCCAAGGTAATAATTAATAATTAATATAGTATGCATTAAATACAGGGGTGTGCTTAATACAGGGATATGCTTAATAGCTTAATACAAGGGTGTGCTTAATACAAGGGTGTGCTTAATACAGAGGTGCACCTAATACAAGGGTGAGCTTAATACAGAGCTATCCTTAATACAAGGGTGTGCTTAATACAGAGGTGCGCCTAATACAAGGGTGAGCTTAATACAGAGCTATTCTTAATACAAGGGTGTGCTTAATACAGAGGTGTGCCTAATACAAGGGTGAGCTTAATACAGAGCTATCCTTAATACAGGGGTATGCTTAATAATACAGGTGTCCTGAATAAAGGGTTCCACTCCAGATGATTAGTGTATTTATTTATACATTATAGGCTGGTTTGGTATGTAAATTAAACACAAGATGTTCAATACTAGCAGCCACTAATCCAAAAGGACACTATGACACTAAACAAGTAAGAAATACATTGTATTAGCTATTATCAGTGTTACCCCCAGGATAAATATTAAGGGTGGAGGAGTGCATCAGTGGTACATGATGTTTGGTCAACTATGTTCAATCAGTGTTATGAAACAGTGTTTTCAGGATCAGCTTTAAAATTAAAGGGTCAGAGCAAGACTAAAGGGTGGGAGCGCCATGGTACCTTCCTATGGGGGAAACACTGACTATGTCAGAATAGTAACATATAAATAATTGAATATTATATTAGTAATTATATTAGTAATTGAGTATTATATTAATAATTATATTAGTAATTGAATATTATATTAGTAATTATATTAGTAATTGAGTATTATATTAGTAATTATATTAGTAATTGAATATTATATTAGTAATTGAATGTTATATTAGTAATTCATTTTCTTAGAGTCTTAGTGTTAATATTGCTCTTGCTAGTCCTTTGTTGAGCAGATTTGATATCGTACTAGTTCTGATTGATTCTAACAATGAAGAATGGGACAGGTGTGTGTCTGTGCTTGTGACTGTCATTCATGTACAGTGTATACTTATAGGATTATATCTTCATTTATACTCTCAAGAAGTGAAAAAGATAAAAGAAATAGTATGTTTAAATGCTGTAAAAATGTATATAATTTTTTTGTGACAACAATAATACAGTACAGTATATATCAATAAAAAGTCACCATACAGTACAGTAATTACTCAGTAGTTTCATTCCACACTACAGTAGTTCAACAGTAGTTTTGACAGTAACTGTGTACTTGTCAATTAATACCCCAGTAGTTAGACAGTAATTATGACAGTAGAACTACTGTTACTGTATGGTGACATTTTATTGACACGTACTGTAAATATACATTAATGATTATGTCATGACATGTACATGTGTATCATATCATATTGTGGCAGTACTCTTGTATATCTATTCTTTCATCAAGATCATAATTACTGGGATATGCAAAAGCTCAGAGCATATATATGTCACATAAAGACACTACAACCAAAAATGACTGAAGAGGCAAACCAGTAAACCTGTTTGAGAAACCGGTTGATGTGTCAGTTATCCATTATATATATATAGGGTTTTATCGAGATATTATCAGCGACAGAGACAAACTGATCTCAGAAATGCTGCAAGGACAACAATACGTTTGCTTGAGAGTCTGGTACGCTTAGCACAAGGTACATGTACATACACTCAATACTTTCCTGTGATGTTCAGTGCTATGCATTGTGGAGAAGCAATGCAAGTTCTAATGTCCAAATTTTACTTTATAATCAGCTCATGCTCGTCTGATGTCTCATTGTGAAGTCACTTTAATCGATGCCATAGGAGCGGTCACTGTGATGGAATGTTCTATGCAGGCAAGAATGAAGAATGCTTTGTTGTTCTTTCATTTCATTTCCCTCCTGTATGTCTTTGTGTCTATTCATCCCTTAGGGCTCTGCCTTGTTAGGAGGAGTGAATATATTACATTCTGCATTTCCTACAAATGCAGATGATGAATATAGCAGACAAGGTAGGTGCATGTTATATATTAGAATAAGTCCAGGTACATGTAAATTAGGATGCGACATACAAATATATGTACTATCAATTACTTCAGAACAAATGATACTTGAGCAACTTCAGTTACAAAGTCTCGCCTCTTCTTCTATGATTTCTACTGACGATACAGACCTACTCACTTCTTCACTGCCCTCCAAACCTCATTCACAATCCTCAAAGAGAGAGACAGTTAGTGAAAGTCA
Source organism: Petrosia ficiformis (assembly GCA_947044365.1). Taxonomy (NCBI): domain Eukaryota; kingdom Metazoa; phylum Porifera; class Demospongiae; order Haplosclerida; family Petrosiidae; genus Petrosia; species Petrosia ficiformis. The sequence goes on along the minus strand of OX345647.1, from coordinate 929,561 downwards.
ATCTGAAATGAACATCAGTAACGGTAACAATCAAAGTGTTGAAATTTTAGTTTTAGCTGATGATCAATCAGATCAATGTGCACATCAAACCCCTGATAATATTATTTGTGAGAGAAATGGTGATAATGATGAATGTTTGCTTCCTCTAACCTCTCCTTTTATCATTGAGGAAGATATATGTCTTGACCTGGACTTGTAGTGTGGTACTATTCTCTGCAATATATTTTCAAACATCCGTTTAGCTTCAAATTTCATATCATTCGTTACTCAATAATCCATTTTTTCAGCACATTAATTTTACTCAGCTACTGTCAGTGAGCCAGCATGACTTCATTATCTGATAGTGTGACCTATTAATGCTCTGCTTACTCAAACTATAGTGTATTCAAATTCCACTTGTTTATATTCCTCCTCATACCATATGAACCTAAACTTGTTTACTTAATTTCCATTATAAAAAAAATATAGAATTCGCATTTTTGTAACAGTCAGTAATTATACAGTTATATCATTTGCATATAAAAACAACTTTATTCTTTATTACTATAAATATTTTATTGTTTACTTTTATTGTGTCTTCAATTCTTCTGACTTTTTCCATATATTTTCAGCGAGTTTAACTAGTCTATCCCTGTATTCCAATCCCTTGTAATTACACTCAGGTACTCCGTCAAATCCTTTCATAGCTCCCCAACAAGCACCGGCAATGATACCTGTACTATCTGAATCTCCTCCATGGAACATTCCTCTTTTACATAGCTCCTCCCAGGAATCACCACATCCTAGCAAAGCATCATAAGCTATCATTGGAGCATCGTGACCACTAGCTCCGCCCCAACCAGAAAAACTAATTTCCTTGTAAAACTCGTCTCTCTGACGAGCACCAAATACTTCAGGAAAAATAGGTTGAGATTTGCCATCTTCGATACCTCGGAGCTTAACATAGTCTTTCCATTTTTGCTCAAAGTAGGACCAATTAGCCTCGTTTTCTTCTACATCTCTTTTAGTGTCTTCAATATACTTCCAAGCAATGTCAAGTGTAGCTAAGAGACCAACTCCCCACTCAACAAGAGGTTTCTGTTGTAAAGCATAAGATACAAACAATGCTGAGGCTAATGCACCAAGATAACCAGTGGGATGATTATGAGTCATTCGTCCACTTTCTATACTAACAGCTACTAGATCATTAATCTGATCAGGTCGATGATACAGGAGACCAATGGGAGCTGAACGCATTGCAGCTCCACAACCACCACCATATGGATTGAAAGGTATCTTTAGGCCATCGGGTCTGTCAGGACGAAGTTTATTTGTGAGTCCCATACAAGTCATGCCTGGTGATCGTCCATTCATATCCTTCATACAGTCCTTGTATTGTTGTGCTAAAATTGGCCAAAGTTCTTCGTGAGTTTTCCAAGAAGCAACTAAAGCGTTGGCAGTGGCAATACTCATAATGGTGTCATCACTCAATCTCCAATCAAACTTCTCCACCTTGATTTTACTTAATCCACCTTTCTTTTCTACCATTTGAAGAATCTGCAAACCTGAGTTACAAAATTCGAATCTACCATTGTAGTAGCCTAATGCATCTCCACACCCTGCAAGGACCATAGAAGCCATGAATTTCTCTTGTTCTCTTTTAGATCATCGTGACCTTTGTCAACTAGAGTTAGAGATGGTTGAGCTTTCTCCTCCAGCTTTTCAACCTGTTCTTCTGACATTTCACTAATTTTGCTTTGTCATGTCCATGTAAACAGTTTTTGTATCCACCACGTGGTTTGCGCATGCGCATAATCCTGCAATGTCATTTCGAATTTTCTATATCCAGGGACAAATTATGGCAAGTAGTGGCAGCTCTGGAAGTGATCTGAAAAATAGGTTTAAAGCATGTCTGACTCTTGGAGGTGTAGGAGATGCTCTGGGTTTCAAAAATGGAGCTTATGAATTTTGCAGAAATGGAGAAGCAATTATAAATGAAGTAGATTCGTTAGGTGGATTGGAAAAAATAACCATCAATAACAAATCATGGATGGTCAGTGATGATACAGTTATGACTATTGCAACAGCAAATGCGCTTGTATCAGACTGGAAAACACATCCGGAGTTATTTACCAATCTTGCCAAGGAGTATATACAATGTATGGGCGATATGAGTGGAAGGGCACCTGGAAATACTTGCAAATACGCCATGACGGTCTTAAAACCAGAATTACCGAATGGATACCAGATACCTTTCAACCCCCGTGCTCGTGGTTGTGGAGCTGCAATGCGTTCAGCTCCCATTGGTCTCCTGTATCATCGACCTGATCAGATTAATGATCTGGTAGCTGTTAGTATAGAAAGTGGACGAATGACTCATAATCATCCCACTGGTTATCTTGGTGCATTAGCCTCGGCATTGTTTGTATCTTATGCTTTACAACAGAAACCTCTCGTTGAGTGGGGAGTTGGTCTCTTAGCTACACTTGAAATTGCTCGGAAGTATATTAAAGACACCGGAAGAGATGTAAAAGAAAACGAGGCTAATTGGTCCTACTTTGAACAAAAATGGGAGGAATATGTTAAGCTCCGAGGTATTAAAGATGGCAAATCTCAACCTATTTTTCCTGAAGTATTTGGTGCTCGTCAGAGAGACGAGTTTTACAAGGAAATTAGTTTTTCTGGTTGGGGCGGAGCTAGTGGTCACGATGCTCCAATGATAGCTTACGATGCTTTGCTAGGATGTGGTGATTCCTGGGAGGAGCTATGTAAAAGAGGAATGTTCCATGGAGGAGATTCAGATAGTACAGGTATCATTGCCGGTGCTTGTTGGGGAGCTATGAAAGGATTTGACGGAGTACCCGAGTGTAATTACAAGGCATTGGAATACAGGGATAGACTATTTAAACTTGCTGAAAATATATGGAAGATGGTGTGTATCAACAACAAAAATTAATGTTTTGTAATACTGAAAATTTATCTTTATTTATAATAATTTATACATGTATACATGATATAGCTGAAAAGAAAATATTAAGTTTGAACAGAATGGAAGAAAAAAAAGGCATGCAATGCTATGTGAATTGTGAATCAATCACTAATTATAATTATGGGTACATCATTGCTAGTACTATCGCTATCACTGTTCATTTCATCAGGTTGGTCTGTGGTGTCGTCAATGGAGATCAAATCTATTTTATCTTCTGTTTCAAGCTTTTCTGTGGAATCTTCCTCTTCCATTCTTTCTTCTTCTATTGTCGTTTTGGTTTCTTCTTCATCTCCATTCAGAAGAGCAGGGTCAGGTTCTTGTTCATCTGTTTGTGGATCATCTAAAAAATATATAAATTGAACGTGTACAACAAAGTCTGTCACACTCATGATGACCTCAAAATTAGGCTTACTCAATATGACATACATATAATTATGCTAAATTTAATGGTGTAGATTTTAGATCATTCCAAACTAAAGTTATGAACATTAATTTTATTTTGAGGTCATGGTGAACGCGAGTTACCTTTAGTAACTATATACAGCATTACAAGTTAACAACAGTGTTTCTATTGGACTACCCACTACGTGTTGGGTTTTAGGCCAAAGGGCTGGGGGTGGGATACTCTCCTTTCATTGTCTCAATTTCTGTGATGTGGTCATACTTTTGACATTAACCACCATCCTTTCTCTGAGCTCTAGCTAAAAGATTGCAAGTCCATTAATCGACAAAGAGATGAAACAATCAAATAAGTGATAGCAAATGATAGTATATTCTACCTTAACATACATGTACATAACAATTACCTATATTTGTTAATTCTGGTTCTTCTTCCTCTCCATTTGATGACGACGCAGTCTCATCTCCTTCTTGTTCTTGTCGGGTGGCAAATTCCTCATACACCTGATCCAATTTCTTTCTTCCTTCTTTCATACTGGTGTCTAATGTCTGACAGAGGGTTGGATCGAGTAATGCTGGATCTTTCTCCGACTTTATTTCATCAGTCAAGTGAGAACCAAATAATGCCGCCCAATTTCTTTGTCGTTGCTTCTTCAATATCTCACCAATTTCCAGAAATACCCTCCCTGATAAACTTCGACGCTCCTTTTCAGCAATTTTGAGCTGGTGTTTCTCATTTACTCGATCAATAAGTTGACATACATCCCAATGATCAGGAAATTCGCCATGCCTTAAGAGACGTTCCACTCGCCTATTAATCGCTGAGTAAGAGGTTCCTTCATAACCAGGGGAACAATCTCCCACCTGCACTTCCGGAGAGATGTGAAGTATATCACATAATTCAAACCACGTTCTGAGGAATTTTCTTTTCAACAAATCTTCTTTTAAATATGCACTAGTGTCACTATCCATCTCTTCAAGTGACACTTCGGTTTCCATTACTTGTCGAATTTTCCTGTCATACAACTCTAGTTTCTTTTCTAAACGCTTCACTCTTGTTTTCAGTAATCTAGCTCGTTCTGAGCGACGTTTGGTCTTACTCTTAACAGTTATAGAAGAAGTTGAAGGTCCTGGAAGATTTGAATCTCCCTCCAGTTGTGCAGCCATTTTATGTAATTGGGCATGGGTGTGGCAGGAGCGTCTTTAATTAATTGCCCGCGTCCTAGCCCTCGAACATAATTATATACACGCAAAGTAACAATGATAATTATTGTTATTATGATAATTGTAATGATTATACACATGTTTCTTTATTTTATGTCACAAAGGAGTGCAACTCCACGTAGAATCCAGTAATCTGGATTAGCTGTATGTGACGGAGCTGTTGGTGTACGTAGCTTTACTGCAGTCACATAGGTAAGGTCGGTACGTTGAGGCTTTTTATATACAGGACAGGAGTACATCTTAGGGTCTTTCACCTGGTCTGACAAGTTAACAGCAAACAGATGTATCACTGGCAGAGGAGTGAAGAGTACTTTAGCTGGGGGTTCAATGAGACGAGAACCACGTCTATCCCATCCTGCTCCATCAAGGTATAAGCCATGAACATACACACCCTCAGAAGGTGGATTTTGAACATCATCTTTCATCATCTTGGTAACGTCATTGTCCAATACAACTGTGTCCAGAGCCCAACCTTTATGAGCTCGTGTAACCTGAGAAATATAATTATAATAATTATCATTTAATGGAGGATAATTATACATTTATATGTGTATACATAGAAATTAGAACAGAGATTCAACTATAGCTACTGAATTCTGTTACCTCTTGCCTCATAGCTGTAAGAAAGCCTTGAGGGTTAAAAAAACCAGTCATCCAAAATACCTTTGGACGTGCCGTAAATATCCATGAAGAGAACTGTGAATTCCTTTCAAGTAATTCCGTAAACCAGAAACCCAATGTAGATGATTCCCAAGATACCTAAATTAAAATGAATGGATTTATCACATGTATAATTATGTCACAGGCAAGACAATAAGCAATAGTGATCTTATTACCTTTCTCCATATATCGGGAACTTTAGCATCAAACATGCAATCTAGTGCATCCCGTAGACTCTATATGGAGAATTCACATAGTATAATAAATATGTATTTGTACAGTGTACATTCAATATAATTATACTGTAACATAAATAGAGTTCAACGTATGTAATTTCTAGACATGTCAGGTAGGTAGGTACATGTATATAACTATACATACCTCACTCATGATAATTGTACCCTCAATAGCTAGTTGGAGATCATGCAGTGTTGTTCTAACTAAATATATCACACGCTGCATTCTATCTATCTCCTGCTTTAGGAAGATATTCATGGATGACATAGCTCCCATCTTCTGTAGTCTAGCACGGACTTCATGTGGCACATAATCAGGAGGTAGTTTTTCTAACATGTCTGCTGCCAATCTACCAACAACGGTTTCTCTTGTTTCTCCTCCACCACCACTGCTGTCCTTTGGTTGTATACTCATAATAGTATCAAGAATCTCCTTGGCCATGTTACTTTGATAACTAAAACATAAATATATGCATATACACATGTACACGAGTATTGTATATATATGTACAGGTTTAAACTTACGTTATATCTGCATTGGGGTGTAGACCAAATGCCTCTGGTGAGTCAACCAATGGAAGATGCTCAATCGCCTCTCTGAAGTGTTCAACAGTGCGAACTTGTGGTATATTGTAGCCTTTGTAGAAAACAAAACTCTCAGAAAACATGTGATCTCCAAACCATACCTACATGTATTGTGTACATGTACAGTATATGCAAAGTGAAAAATAGTTTGCTTGTTGAAAACATGTGACTATGCATACATTCATTACTTCGTATTATTTCTACTCTTTCAATGCTGTGTGTGTGATAATTATATTTTGAAAACAAACCTTAGCAAATGTATTCAAGAGTCGTTTGTCATAATCATCAGTAACACGACCTCCATACTGTACTTCTCCTAGCATGTATCGAACTGTATTCCAACACACACCCTAACAAATGTAATATTCGACTATACTGTATGTACAATGTACAATGTACTATGATCAACATTATCTTCAACTTATATTATACTATCATTAAGCATAATAATTGTTAAATATTTTTATTTTTCTCACTTTCTTGTGGTCCATGTCATCTAAATGATTTTGTATAAACTGAACACTAGCTGAGAAATCAGCTTGGTTAAACTCGTATGGAATATTCCAGCCAAGAGGACCATACTTTCTCCTTTCTTGGACTGTAGTGTGTAAGAAAGCCACAGCATACAACATTGGTTTCCATTGAGGTAGGTTAGTTATGTCCAGCTGCTCCTGAGTAACTCCAGCATATGTCCTTTTGAGACCTGCTTTGACTCCTTGTGGAGGCTCATTAGTAAACTTGATACTGGCCTGTAAAGTAGCGAACAGACTAGTCACTGAATAGTGATGTTGCCACGACACATATTAAGGCATGGGGCCAAGTACATGTACATTGGTACTTGTACATGTACTTACGGTGTACATGTAAGTACAATAAGTACACATAATTATAAGTCTTTCCTCATTAATGCAAAGTACATGTACATGTACTTGTATTTGTACTCAAGTCCTTAGTTCAGTACTTGTACTTAAGTCCTTAGTTGGGAGGCTGTTCAGCATTGCTGAAATACATTTCACCTCTGACTAAGTGATGGTAGATTGAAACAGTTAATGTTCATTGGATGTACAATGTATCACAATGATAATTAAAAGTTTGACATATTAGTTACGAAGGGCACACATGTAAGTACCAAGTACTAATGCTTTGACTTGCATGGATTTACAGACTGTAGTTATATATACATTGTACATGTATATATGTATAGATACATGTATATATATATATATATATATATACATGTATATATAATGTACAAATATAATTACTCCAGTATATACCTGTAGCAAGGAAATTGGAAACTTTGGGTGACCTTCTGTAGTAATCCACACACGACATGACTCGTGCATTGTTTCTGCCTCAGTCAGTGTATCCAATAATTCATCCATGAAATCAAGTCCAAGATGACAATTTTGTAACAACACCCAACCTCCCTAAAAGACAGAAAGTAAATGACTACTTATTAACTACAGTATATGCGACTATACAATAACATTAATGGAGGCTATGTGAACATGCTAATCAAGTATTATTTTCCAAGTTAACAGTGTCCATAACTGCTTACAGATGTTATACACTGTTGCAGGAGTCTTCTGGCATGCACTTCTTGACCCTGGCCCATTGATATAGCACGACATTCTAGCTTGAGTTTCTTGGCTAGACCCTCAATATTAGATGTTGGATCAGATCCCATAGATAGGAAACATATCAATGGAGTCCGAGGGTCAGATTCTTCCCATGTTGCTTCCAGATCCAGTATAACTCCCTCTGCATATCTCTCTCCCATATTTTCACTAACAAACTTACGAGCTTGAGCTAAAGTACGATCAGGACACCAACTCCTACAAGAGAATATACATATATATCATTCAGATATCATATACAGCTATCAGATATCATACATACGTATGTATGAACAACTTCACATTGTATGTACCTGATAAGTAGTAATTTACGGAATGCATCCAAGGAGATATGATATCCTTCAGGAACTTGAGCCTCTTCTGGAGCTTCTTTATCAAACCACATCTTCCATGCTCTTTCATTACGTATAACCTATCAATATAACAAATAAAGATGTTATACCACTGTTGAGGTCATTAAGCAGATAATAAATATATACATGTACATTGTACACGGATTTCACTAACTTGATCAAGTATTTGTGAGAATTGAGGAAGTTTGCTGAGAGCTACTAAGTTCAACCAAATAATATCTGTTATCCATTTTGCTGGTTTTGAAGGAGATGCTTTGAGATCTAGAGCTGCACCTCCTAATAGAAAATAGCATATACATGTACATGTATATAGCATACTATACATCACACAGGGCTAACATCTCAGTGGAGTAATAATACATAGACAATTGTATAACTGAATACACAAAGTATATTTTTATTGATTGGCCCACTAGAGTTTGTCAATGAAATGCATTAGGCTGCATACATAAAGAGACAAATACCTACATTGTACATGTAGCTATAGTGTGAAGTCTTCCTCTACGTACATCACATAAATTTAAAAGAGCCCGTACCTTTAATGAATACTTGGAAATCATCATGTTTGATAGTATTACTTTGTAGTCCAATCTTGAGTGGCAGGAGTAGTGTGAAAAGGAACTTATGGTTTTCGTAAAGTCCTCTGCATGTGTACTTGAAGACGTGATAAGTGAGGAAATTTATGATGTTAGCAATTCTTTTACTAGCTATTGGAGATTTATCAGATCTGTGATGAAACAAAAAATATAAGTATATACAATATATCTCTTAATCACAAATGCTTTTAGATCCCATATTGAAGTTGCTTACATAGTATTACATACTTGAGTATAACAAAGTGAACATTACCTATTCATTGACTGGTCAAACAGTCCTAGAAACTGCTTCAAGGAAGTCTGGTACATGGTATTGACCATTGACATTTCTACTATTAGGAAATATAGAATGGAACCTCTAGCAGCCACAGGACGATATTCTTCTCGAGCTGTGTTGATTTTCACTTCAGTTTCTGCAGCTATTTCAAGTTTGTCATTAACTTCCACTGCTGTCTGTTTTGTAGTTCTCAATACATCGATGAGAGTTTCATCATCTACCAATGACCCCTAGGAGTATTAAACAATAGTAGGATATTTCCACAGTAGTAATTATGTACATGTACATGTACGTAATATTACACTGTATATATACATATTATTATGTATATATGGCAATTCAATAACTGGTAACTTGCATACTACAATGTATTAATAGCATTGCTTTTTCATTGAGATTATGTTGCTCAATGTTGATTTTACAAACCTTTGTTGATGTCAAACGGTAAAGGAGATTGTCTTCCAACTCCTTCATTTTCCTCTTATTTGCTGTAACCTCTTCCATCAGTTTCACTCTCTCTGCTTCTAACTCATGTTTCTCTGTTAAAATAACTCTCCCAAGCAACTGATCTTCTAAACCTTTCATCGTAACAGTGAAATCAATGATAGCTGTACGAGCACTGATCTGTGAAATGAATAAGAGATTATGAAGAAATCAAGGAAGGTAGAAGAAGTAGTTAGAGGAAGAGGGTGAAGAGGATGAGGAAGAGGAGAGAGAAGTATTCAAATACATGTAGGACGATAATGATACATGAATGGATGAAATGAAGAAGTGATATACATGTAGATGTAGTATAAATAATGGTGTTGACTGTAAATATAGATATTTTAAAATGATAGTACATGCATTTTATGTACCTCAGGGGTATAGGATGGATTTGCAAGTTTAGTTGTGACATACAGAGTAAATCCTGACATAACATCCACTTCTTTGTCACCAACTTTAACTTTTAGAGTTGAACCAGATTTTATAAAATTCTTTTCTAGAACATTGTCTAATGCCGGGTCGAGCTCTTCTCCAATGTCTTCAATTAACAATGGACGTCCAAGAGAAAGCGAGTCTTCTAAATGCGTTCTGAAGTACTTGTGATTCAGTGCAGTTGTTTGAAGATCATTAACTTTCTCACGACTTTTAATCCAAGATTTCCCTTGTCCTTGAGGATCAATTAGCAGTGGATAACGTGTAGCTTTAGTGACTATTAAACCATTTTGTATAGACAGTTCATCGTTAGGAAGTCCTTGAAGATTCCATTCACCAATTGTAGCATTGTCTACTAACATAGCTGTAATATTAAGATCTTGAGAAAAGGGGATTTTACGTTTTGTTAACTCTCTTTCCCAACCAGTCATTAACTGGTTACGATACTCTTGATTAAAGGGACCTGAGTAAGAGAGAAAACCAGTAGCTAGGAGGATATCTCCAACCAGTCTTCCTATCTGCTCCTGGAACTCCTTGCTTTGTAGTGTCCACCTTTCCTTCTCTCCAACAAGACCATCAATAAGTTGAGTTGCTGCTTGCATGCGTTTACGACATGCTTCTGCATCATCTAATAATGCTTGTTTCTCTCTCATAGCTGCGTCATATAGTGCCTGTACTTCGTCCAATTCCTTCTGCTTCTCATCCAATTGTGCCTGTGCTTTCTCCAAATCCGACATAGCAGCCTTCAGCCTTCCTTCTTGCACGATTAAATTGGCTTTCAGAGGCAAAACTTCTTTGTTCACTCCATAGAAAAGAGCCATAGCTCTGGTCCACTGCAGCAACCCAGCAACATTACCACACACTTTCTTGGCTGTCTCAAGAGTGTAATCTTCCATATCTAAGTAAGGAGCAAGAATTTCAACTGTCTCTTCATTGATGCTGTCCTTAGGGAATGTCTGTAGAGCTTGTAAGAATCCTTGTTGACTCATTAGCTGCAATAATAATGTGTATAATTATAATCATAATAATAGTAAGACAACATATCATATTACAAGAGAGTTCTATGGACAGTATACATGTATCATGTCTCTCATGTGAAAGCACCATTAACAAACCTTTAGTGACTCTCCCCAAGATGGTTTAGGACCTGGTTTTTCTGGATCTTGTTCCAGAGGATTAAGTCGTCGCTGAAATAGTACCAAAACGCAATCCATAATTCTCATAATCAGATGAGGGGGTTTGGCAAGCTTTCGAACAGTAGAGATATCAGCTGCTTTGATGGTCTGTAAAGCTGCTTCAGCTGATTCCAGAGCAGGCCTGGCAGCTTCTAACTTCTTCTCAGCAACTTGTTTGTCAGCCTAAAGAAGAATTAGAGAGAAGAGACAAAAAAGACAAATGAGATATGAAATGGCTAGTAATATGAATTAAGCATACATGTAACTTACATTAATATCATCTACAAGAGCTTGAGCTTTGTCTTTAACTTTCTGCACAGAAGCTTTAACTTTCTCAGCAGCTTGAGCTTTCACTGTCACCTCAGCTAATACTTTACCAGCCTTTTCTGATGCTATAGCCAATTCCTTCTCTTTAACAACAAGCTCCTTTGACAACTGAGCTATAGATTCACTTGCTTCAACCAGTTTAGCAAGACCTGTATTCATGCGATCAGCCAATTCGCCAATACTAGCTTTCTTATCGTTATATACTGTTTTGTAGCTGGTGATGAAAAATAGATATGATTTTGGAGTGACGTGAACAGATCGTCGAAATCGATCAAAATAACTGATGCAATTCTCTGCTACATAATCTTGGAACTCTCCCATGGCCTGTACAACTTGTTGTTTAATCTCTGAAGTGCAAACCATTTCGTATGAAGAGAGAAAGTGTTGGGCAACTGCAATTAAAGCATCTTTAGGCCAACGACTGAACCAATCCATTGTACATCCACTTATAAGACCAGGAAATTTGAGAGACCGATTGCGAAACTTTTCTCCAACCTAATGAAAAAAAAAAAGAATACAGATTACACCATGCTACATGTATGTTAGAATTGACCAATGAGATTGCTTTATATCAAGCCAATAAATAAATTATAAACCTCTCTAGGAGGTGCATAAGTATTTTGCTTACTGTTGCATGGATACATACATGCACACATAAAAATGCATATCAAATACAGCAAATGAAATGAAGTAATCCGATTGGTCAACATGGTATAAGTCAGTTATACACATCTCAGTCTCATTTGCTATGTGGTTAGTACATACCTCAGACCAGTGGCCCTTGGTAATTAAATCACATTCCTATAACCTATACATTACACATATACATGTACATGTACATGTAATTGAATAATTCATTATATGCAGACAACTTTTCACATCAACCAACTTATATAACTAGTTAGTAATCCATTGTGCTTTACTTACTGGTGAAAAGCATAGAACAACATGAAGATTCCTACGAGCTCTTGATATGAAGTAATCATACAGGTTCTCTTGAGTTGGTGGATGACGGGGGTACTGTTTCTTCATGATGGGTATAAGTTCTCCTGTTATTTCATCTAGCTCGTCACGAGCAAACAAATTTGATACTTCTCCAGATGAAAGGACATTGTTCAAATACTCCAAAAATCCTTCCTCTTTCACTTCATTGTCAGTGAATATGAATGTAATACCTTTACCCTCTAGTCCAGCAGTACGATAGAGGTACTTCAAATCGTCCATCAAATTGTTTGTACTGTATGTTCGTGTTAGAGTAATTTGAAAGGTCTTATAGCCGGCTATAAAAGATGACAAACGAGTTAAACTCTGTTTTCCAGAACCTCCAACACCAACTAGTAAAGCATTGCCTCGATCAGTTCGAATGATACGAGATATTTTCACTAAATGGATCATGGCATCCTTGAAGAATACTAAATCCATATTGGCTCCTCTTATCATATCATTATATTGCTGCATATAAGAGATAAGCTTCTCAGCTAATTCTTCAAATGATGGAATCTAAAGAAAAAGAATATATATGTATTTTGCATAATACTATGCTAAGTTTAAATTTACCTGTTCATAAATCTTTGGTGCATCTAGGTCAGCATCATCTGGTTCCTCTCCAGTTGGTTCAGGAGCTTCACGCAAGAAATCAACAAAGAATGGTTCCACAGGAAGTTCAGCTCCAGATAATTCTTCAATTAAAACTTTCTCCATCGCCTAAGCAAAAAAAAGAACTTACAATTCAGAATACCCTAAAACATTCCAACATATGGCATACAAGTACAACCTACATGTACATGTACATGTACATGTATGTACAAGTGCACAGTCTATTATGTAAAGTTAATAAAATGACTACAGTAATGTACATTCATTTAGCATACATGTACATGTACCTTTTCAAACCATTGACAATCTTGTTCATTAGTGAATCTATCGGCAATCACACGAGTACACTCATGACTCCATAGGTTCATAGCATTAACAGAACTCTTACATTCATCAGCAGCTACATGAAGCATACCTTCCCATATACGAGAAAGATCTCGCAAGTTAAAGATATAGTGGAATTTAGCTGGAGTAGGCAACATCTTGATCTACAGTATGTAAATACAAGTGCATGAACATACAATTAGTGTTGTTTTGGTATGAAAATAATGGCCACGTTTGGTTAAAAGTGCCCATTGTTGCCCAATTTTCATTTAAGTTATTTGTAATTTAGTTACATGTGGTTTGCTTAACTAAAAGTGATAATGCCTTACTAAAAGGAGTTTAGTTATAGTTAACTAAAACAACACTACATAGTACATACAATCTAATTATAAAATACATATCATGTACATGTACTATACCTTAGTTCTTTGCCATAATATTCTTGTACATGGTATCAGATTTTTAATAGTCTCACAAACATCCTCATTGAATCCCCGCTGTGGACAGAAGTATCCTGACCCAATAACACCAAATATCTTATCAATGGATGCGTTAGATGGCAAGGTGCAGTTGAATATAGTAAACTGTCTTTTTAGACGTTCTGGTATATCGTTTCTTCCTCCACCTGGATGTATCATGGCTGCTAGGAACTGAATGTCAACTATGTGCGTGAAGTCTCCGGGCTTCTCAAGATTGTAGAACCCTTTCATCTCCATTACCTGCCGTACGATCTCATTAGTAACCTACAAAATTATAAATTAATAATTATACATTGTATTAATACTATCAATTGTTAATTAACCTGATCACCCCACTCATTTATGACTGGCATATTGATATCATCCACGAAAACAGACATCTTTCGACCAGCAGGTGGCCCATATGTGTTACCAACACGCTTATCCACATAACTTTCAATAGTACGCTGTAGTGATTTAGAAATATGGTGTGATATACATCAGTGTATCAATCATACAATGTATGTACAGTGTGTATGTAATTTTGTAGTTTATTTCAATTACGATGTATTCTAAAAGTCATTCACGTTCACCATGACCCCAAAAAATGTTGATAACTTTGGTTTGGAATGACTAACAATCTCATCAATTTAACATAATTACCTTTCCAGTTCTTTTTTGTATATGTCAGATTTTAATCTATTGCTTCATTCATTATTAAGTTACAGTAATAACCTTATGACATTAAACTATACACTATATCACTAATAAAGTCATTACAACCTAATATTGAGGTCATCATGAATGTTAACAGGACATCTTACTTGAAACAACAGTGGTGTTGAGGCACTGGAAAAATTGAAACTTTTGAAGAGATGTTTTTCTGGATCGTATTTGGATGCATAACCTTTAATCATTACTGTTTTAGCAGTTCCCTGTTCACCAATTAGAAGCACAGCTTTATGCTGCTTGGCAATGGTGTCAATAAGGAATGTTGTACGAACATTATCCACGTTTGGAACGAGGATCGATGCATATTCGGGTACATAGTCCGAAGGGTAGTCATATTCATCAACTTGTTCAGACCAATGCTTCCAGCTACCTTGATCATCAACAAGGTATTCAAATATGGTCTCATCTTCTTTTATTGGAGGTAAAGATAGGTTGTCTTGATCAACTAGGAATTTCTCCATCTTAGCTCTGTCTTCCAGCTCCAAAACAGCTCCAACACTCCACATCAGTGCAAATATATAAAGTTTCTCTAAATATTCTGGAGAGAGAGTGACGGGCTGTTGTTGATCATGGTTATTTGGAATTAATCCATCCAAGAGATCCATTGCCTAAATGTACATGTATAAGAAGATATAAAGTTATTTCTGTATTATTGAACTTGTACATGTATATGCATGCTACAAGGTAGGTAGGAGGTATACATGTGTGTATTTATGTGCATGTACATTGTACTACTGACGTACTCCTTCACCCTTAATATTTATCCAGGGGAAACACTGATGTACATGTACATGTATGGTAATATTCCATTACTTTTGTAGATAGAATAGTATAGTCTACCTGTTTGATGTAGTTACATTCCAGCACTTCCATCTTAGCTTCTAGATTGAATCTTACATAGTTTAGAGCAGGCTCAAAAGATCTATCAAATAACTGCCATAGTACAGTCTTCTCAGACTCAGAACGAGATGTCAACCAGCCTTGCAGAATCGGCCTCCAGTCAAGTGCACTGGAGCTCATGTATACCATACCATTACGTGAAACAGTAGCAGGAGATGCGTTGTCAATATTATGAGGCTCAAATACTATTTTGCAATCGGGTGCCATGGGAATTCGATCTCCATTAGCTAGTGTAAGCGTTTTGTTGTCATCAAGTACGCTATTGAGGTTTTCAATCCATATAGCATCAACAGGGCCATCGAGGACTAACCATATATGCTCTCCTTTCTTAGCTTTATGTGTACGACGCCACAGTGTGGAGAAAATACCATCAGTCCAATCATTAGTTGCAACATCAAGACGACCAAACATCTGTGGAGCTGTGATAGCTTTAGGATTCATCCTCATTTCTCTGTGAGGTTCACCGCAGTCACTCATTGATTTCATCATGATATTAATACAACATGTTTTCCCTGCTCCACTAGGCCCTAAAACCATCATTCCGTGACGAACACGCTGTGTTTCGAAAAGTTGAATCAATTTTAGAGTCCAACTTGGATGATTGATTAAGCCTGCTTCGGTAACTCGAGCATCGATGAATGCTTCAAGTTCAGGATAGCCAGCTTTCTCGAGTTGAATTCCAGGAAACAGATCATTGATTAGACTAAGAAACAATGGCTCATCCTCATCCACTAATTTAGACAGATTCATATCTCTGAGTACTCTCATAACAATAGTACTCTCACTGTCCTGTGGATTAGCTCTCTTTACAGAACCCAACGTACGTAATACTGATAATATATTACGAAGCCCAAAGTCATAATGGACTTGTTTGGTAAGCTGCTCTTCACAAAGTTTATACAATGTGTAGAACTTTTGAGCGAGTAGAATATTCTCTAAGAATCCACACGAGGCAAGTTTGACTCTCATTATAATTTGACGATCAGGGACCATCATAGCTACTGTACGAAACTGGATTTTCAGGTTTTCGGGTAGTTCTTGTCGTCCTGCGTAACCTGGATTCATTGTCAGGAAAATACCGAACTCTGGATTCATATTGACTACATCACCATCTGTAAAAATGAACGTAGACTTCCGTTCCTTCTTGCATGTGAGAACTATATAGATTTGTTGAGCAGCTACAGATAGTACTGGTAGCTCTATGCGGTTGAATTCATCAAAACATCCCCATGAACCTGACTGCGCTAATCCTTTGTAGATTCTTCCAAGTCCTCTAAAGTCCATCTGGTCAGAGCAGTTAAATACAACAACATATTTACCTAGTGCTTTTCCCATATCTTTGGTTGTCTCTGTCTTACCAGTTCCTAAAGGAAGTAACAGTAATAATTATTGAGATATACAATGTGCATATACATAATAATAAATACACATATTCAATAGCAAGCTCAATAGTAGGAACACGACTGTACTTAAGATTACCCTACTGAAGGTTCAAAATGAAAGGAGCAGAAATTAGACACAATGTGACTCAGAGGTCAAGTTTGGAATTAAAACACTACACTTCGACTTGAGTTATAGCACCCTTTGATTGTTTTAGGATGGAGCCAATAAAGGTCGATCAAGATTACACAATGCAAGAGAAGAGAGTGCATTATATACATGTAATCTAGATGTTTATTAACTACTCAAGTTCCCACATTGAAAACATACAAGTGCAGTAAAGGGTTTCATAAATTGTTATAGCAATAACTCCTGGCACATGTGCTATAAGTGTGCTGTTACATGTAGGTATGAATTTCAAGCAATCTGATTGGCTATAATTTCCAATAATATCACTATAGTAACATACCTGCTGGGCCTGCAGGAGCTCCACCCATTGACATACCAAGGGCTTGTGCTAGCGTAATATAACAACGATCAGTGAGAGGTGTGATAACTAATCTATCGGTACAGCCAAGGAACTCATTCTGGTAGATAAAATCAACATCAGTGATGGATATAATAGTTTGATCAGAATCCTCATTGAAATAGAATCTGCTCTGCTTCAACCATTCGAAGTCAGTAGCTGATTTGACATGCATACGAACCTAAAAACCACATGTACATGTACATGTATAAATACATGTATATCATAAATATATTACATGTACATGTACATGTATATGTATAAATATGTCATAAATATATTACATGTAACTATATACATGTATGTACATGTATATACATGTACGTATGTACATGTATATGTATATATGCACATGTATGTTGGTATTGACAGGTTTCTTGAAGAAAGGCATATTATAAATTGTATATCCTATCATAGAGTTATTAATACTACATACAAAGGTCGATCTTACATCGTACATGTACATATACATGTGTATTTTGGGGAATCCACTTCTGATGAACATGCATGTACATGTACACTGTACATGTACATTGCAGAGTACATACATGTACATGTACATTGTACAATACAGATTACAGCATATTATCTGCTGCACATTGTGTCTATTTACTACAGCTGTAGTTCATTTATGTAAGTACAAGTAGTTCCTATACATGTACATTCTCACTAGATCATTGAATATGTCTCTCTGATGAACGTGGATTGTAATGAGTGTCTCATACTTCACTCTCTCAACTTTGGTCAAATCACGAGTTGTCACTTCAATCAAGGTATTCAGCATTTCTAAAAAGAAAGCATTTGTAGCTGACATTATCTTCTTATCAGATCGAGCATTCTTCAGGGCTAATTCAGAGTCCCTTGTCCAGAGCATCTGAATACCCAAGAGACCAACTTGGGCAGGATAATTGTTTGAGAAATCTACATGCATGAGAAATTATGATGTGACAACAATGTAGTAACATATACATGTATACTGTATGTTACGACAAGTATGTTTTCAGCATCTGGTGAGCAATTAGTCACCAGTGCTGAGCACTGCACAGCTGCATGTATTTTGATGGCATAATCTATGGAAATAGAAAACCTTTCCATTCAGAGGCAATGTGTTGCTTGTGACATTCTCCAAGTAACTTGCTATCATACACTATACAACTTCAGAGCATGCTACAATTTCATTCTACAAAAGTTACCTCATACAGCGTTTTAGTGCAGAGTATCCCCTACAATATACTTCCCACCATCATTATAATACATGCACACATATACATTCACATGTTATAGTATTATCAACCTACCTAATAAACTAAATGAAGGTGAGTCAATGGCTATTGAAGCATCTCTTATTACTCCATGAAGAGAACTCATAGCTTCATTTAATAGCTGACCAAGCCACAGTTCCACATTCCCTTGTGCTATCACTGCATTTTCTAATTGTACTGTCTCCTGTTCTCTGGAACTAATAGCTAGGATACGATCGTATTCTTTCTCATGAAATACTACTGACTTTACGTTGTCAAATATTCCAAGAAGATGAGCCTAGGGTACATTTTGTGTAATTGTAATGTGTATTATATTAACTATATCGTATTGTAACTATTTATTAGTGTGGCAATGCATGTAGTCTAACATACTGTACATGTAAATGATATTGTACATGTATATGCTGCAGTCACACTCCCATCCTTATAATCATGGGAATCTGACCTGAATGGTATGTGAATCAGATGCTTGTCCTAGAATTTCAAGAAGAGCTGGATCTGAAACAAAGAAAAAACGAGGGAATACAAGACGTTTCTTCTCCAAGTATCCTGTGAGTGACTTTTGACACAGCTCTAATTGTTCAAGAAGATGAGGAAGGAGTTGACCAAGTGTTTCATCACCAACACAACACTGAACAACATTAGTTGTATCATGTGCTTTACACATGATTTTAACCCAAGACTTATCAATGTTCTGAAACCTCTTAGCCTCCTACAGGAATGACAATTTAAGATATACATGCATGTACATGTACATGTACATGTATGTATCTAGAATAATATTCTTATTTTCTATCAATGGAGCTTTGATATAAACTTCAATCAGTACAACTTTACCTTTGGTAGTTGCTTGGCAATGTCGCCCCCAACAAATACAGCTTCTAAGTACACCCATAGATTTTGTACAGTGAGCCAATTCTCAATGATGTCTGATGTATTGGATAGCTTTTGAACCCAGGTAGCTATATCTTTCTTAAATGGTGCATTGTAACGATTGGACATAAGGGACCCAAGAACCATGAGGGAGTCTTCCATTAGACTGACAATTTCAGTGGTTTCTGTACCCTTCAATAACAAATCTCCTCTTGTTTTGAACTGAGAGAAAGCTAGATTCTGTAAATTCCAATCAGTAACAACCTGTAGAGGTAATCAGAAATACATGATACACTTAATGGCAGATTGCATAGCACATGTAATCCATATGTACATGTACATGTACATTGTATATTGGGTTTCTGATTTTAACAAATATTCCATGTTTACTTCAATGAAATTGTTTATACACGTACATACATGTACATGTACATACTTGTTTTAGTTTTGCTTCAATATCTTTCTCTTTCACTGCAGAGATGCAGATATCTTCAATGTCATCTTTGTGTTCCAATAATGGTGCCTCCATTACATGACGCAACTGGAAGTTCTCAGAATTCACATCAAACTTATGACCTATAAAATACACTTGTTATATCAATGTACAAACTCATTTCTTCATTTGGATGTCTGTCTACTGTATATATACTATATAGTAAACATATTGTACATACATGTACATTGTGCTTGACATTTTGAGTGTGCATGTAGATGTACATGTACATGTGTCTTAGTACCAAAGATTAATACATGTACATGTATATACAGTAGAGTACATGTATATGTACATGTACCATCTAGTGTACAGTACATGTACATGTATACAGTACCTGTGAGAGTGGCAATACGTTCCCAATGTCTGTCTTTCATAGCTTTGTTAGCCATTAATTCCAGAAGTGGACAAGTCTCGTTAAAGTCATCAATTTTCTTCTTTAGATCGTTAAAAGCTTGCCACTCTTTCAAGCCTTTGGGAAGCTTACGACATCGATTCTGAAACTCTACCAAATCTGTATTTATCTTTTCAGTATCAACCTACAGGTATTTGAAAAACAATGATGTACAGTACCATATTTGCAATTAATACATCCCTCACAAAAATGTCTAGCTGCAGTATACATGCTACACATAATATGTTCCTTTGAAAGCTGCACACATGCAGGCTGCTGCATACATGTACATGTGAATCAATAGGATGATTGCATATACATTGTACATGTATACGTACAGCAGGATGTGTGTAGGACAGCATTTACTTTTCTGCATATGTGCAGCTGCTCATTTCTACACATATCTGCAAGTGTACCATTTACATGTGCATGTACATGTACATGTACATGTAGCATTCTAAAGTTTGGCCACAAGATGCAAGCATCATGAAAGGATCATTTTTGTGAGGGATGAGTTAAATATCCAACTCACTTCTGTCCACAGTATATCATAATATCCATCAATTGTGTCAATTACTGTATTATATAATCCATATAGTTTCTGAAGTAGACCTAACTCTTTACGTATGGCCAGTATTTCAGGGTACTCTGTAATGGGCATCCCAAATAGCTTCTCCCCACCGGAATATGTTTGATATTTGCTCCACAGTTCATCAAATTGAGCTTGGTAGGTTGTTAATCGCTCACTTGCTTCTCTTGGGTGTAAACCACTTACCATTGGTCCACACTGTGTGTTAAATACATGGTGAACAAATACTGTACATGCCTTTCTGTTCACTTACTTCGTCATAGTTTGTTAAGAATGACCCAACATTGGTTTTAAAAGTGATTACACTGTCCAGTAGGTTAGTTTTGAACTGAGGCTGAATGCTTACTAGTTCATTCTGCACTTTGTTCTAAAGACATAAGAAGTGCAATACCAACAATGGAGTTACATTATACATAATGTTTCCTATTGTTAACTTGCTTACGGCTTGTGATAATAGTTTCTTGAAGGAATAACGAAGTGAGTCCACTCTCTCCATTTCTTCTCTAGCAACAGATACACCACAACGTTGTAGAAATGCATAGCATTCCTCTATAGGAGATACCTCCATGTCCATTTCTATTGTTGCTTCTCTGACCTCATCTAAAGCAGCCATCATCATTCTCACATCTTCCAAATCCTGGACAAATAAAAGTGTAATATTATTACAACACAAGCATGCATACATGTAGATACATATAGTTACATTTAGTGAGGGAAAACATGATTGGTGTGCATAAACACATCATGTTATGCACACTCCATTACTATTATCTTTGCTTTTATTCTGATGGATAATATGCCAGAATAAGATGTACATGTAATTAATATTAAACTTCTCACGATTTTTGAGGTTTGAATCACATCCACTGTATGAAAACCCATGTATGTACATGTACATGTACTTATATATATGTACACATTATATATGCACCTTTATTGGTCTCGCCAGCTTCGTATGATAGTCAGTAACAAATTCTACAATACGATCCATGCTTGATCTATATTGATCATTCAAGCTTCTACCGTAAGCAGTTTTCCAAGCTTTGGCTTCTACTGTCAGAGCCATTTTGAGTGGATCTACAATAGGACATAATATATTCACACACTACATGTAGATATAATAAATATTATAACTGACCTGTTGATAACAGTACCGTGTGGGCAATACTTAACTGATTGGGTAGTCCTGCAATTTCTGCTTCTAATTGCTCATAACGTTCCATTTCTCCCTCTACATCAGACAAGTGGTTGTTGACTGATAGAAATTCTGTAATGACCTCTTCTTGGTCTTGTGTGTATAAATGTTCGTATTTAGTAAACTGAGCTAACACCTACAGTACATGTACATGACAAGAACAAAGAATACAGAAATACATGTACATGTACATGTACATGTAAAATGTATTATCTACATGTATTCCTATACATGTACATGATGTACATGTACATGTATGTGGAAATATACAGTAGAGTGCATGTACATTGAGTACATGTACATGTATAGATTGAAATGTAGAACTCACTTTTGCTAGATCGTGTCTACATGAGAGAACAGCAGAGGAGAGAACATGTATTAGTTTCAGTACATCTTTACTCTCATGTATAGTACGTTGATATGTATTACCACTTGTAGAGCCACGTGGATACTTACTGTGAGCTACAGTGATATACATACATGTACATGTGTACATACATGTACAAATGTACAATGTATATAAAATGTACATGTACATGTACATGTACATATACCTTATCAAATTACTATTACATCTATACTGTACAATGTGTACAAATACTTAATAGAGAATTTCATGAAAAAATAATATGTGTACATGTACATGTACACATGTAGATGTATATTAAGCTGACTAGACATGTACATGTACATTGTCAAGTACAATGTACACAGTACTGTACATTGTCAACCACATGTACATGTACAAGTACAAGCACATGTACAGATGAACTATTAGAATGCAAATTCTTTAAAGTATAATTATGTATGTGATTACTTTCATTACTGCGTGGTGTATTTGATAGTGATGAGGCAGGACTAGGCATGGTCCATAGTTGTACGTATTGGCCTACATCTACAACACACTGCACAGCAATATTAACTGCATTTTGAATATCCTCCAAAGATGGCTGGATAACCTGCATTATATGGTGATGTAATGGTACATGTATAATAAATTAATGAATGACATGTGCTTACAATATTTGGTAGAGAAAGAACAACATCTGCTTTAAAACAAGGGACCATTTTCCCAGTCTGATCAACTACTCTCGATGTAGAACTGCACATTGAAAAATAAGTAATAATATACACTATGTGTACATGTACATGTACATGTAAATGAACCATTATTAGATGATTGTTTCAACTAACTTAAATCATAATAATAATCATAATGTGTACATGTTTATGTACATGTATTAACCTTGTTGTAATTCTCTTT
Source organism: Petrosia ficiformis (assembly GCA_947044365.1). Lineage (NCBI taxonomy): Eukaryota > Metazoa > Porifera > Demospongiae > Haplosclerida > Petrosiidae > Petrosia > Petrosia ficiformis. The sequence goes on along the minus strand of OX345647.1, from coordinate 906,217 downwards.
CGAAGAATGTCAATGGATCCTTTGACAGAGCACACAATTGCCTCTAGATTGCGATGTTGAAAATGAATATACAGTTCTTCACATTCAGTAGTAAACTGCTCCAAATCATCTATTGAGTGTTGTAATATAATACAATGTAGGTACTCTGTATTAGTCATGTCAAACAAAATGTACATACATATACATGTACATGTAAATGCAAATGTACATGTAGTTTCAAACATGTACAATGTATATGCAAATGTACATCTATGTACATGCATGTACATGTACACGTACATGTGTACATGCACACGTACACTGTACACTTACCTCTCTTGGCCTGTGTGATCTCATGTGTATCAGATGGAAGAGGAGAGGAAAGAAGTGCATTCTCTCTCAATAGTCCAAGTAGCTCTTGTACTGAACATTCAATCTTTTGACTACACTGTTGCAAACAAAGGCCTTTTTCTTTACTTTGAATTTTAGCACCTGCTATAAACTCCTCTGTCGCAGTAGTTGGATTACTAGATAGAGATAGAAGCATTGTAGAACTCATTGTCTCCAAATTTGCCAGTATCTGGTAGTCGTAGATGTCCAGTATCTAACGTATGGAAGGATGCATTGTAAATATTAATATGCAGGTGTGTTTAAGAGTAGATACATGTACATGTACATGAAAACAGTAACTTCTATACAAGCAAAAAAAATGTACACATGTACATGTAAATGTGTATTTGTACAAGTACATGTTCATGCAAATGTGTAAGTACATGTACAACATATGTACATGTACATGCACATATACCTGTTGTAGAAATCTATCGAAGTCTCCAATGACTCCAGTAACTTTAGCAAGAAACTGTTGGATATTAAGTGATGACCATGTAATATGTGTGAGACCAGGTAATAGGGCAGCATCCATCTACATGTATATATAAAAGATATATACATGTACTACATGTATAACTATACAGCTAAAACATGAGAGTACGATATTGTTAATTGAAATGATGTGAAAAGTCATCACCTTTCGAATATGAAACTGCATCACACCAGTAAAAATTTCAGGAATTTTCTTACAAATGTTTTCTCTTTCTTCCAACAAAAGCTATTTGAAAGTCGTAATTATAATAATTATAGTTGTATGAGCCTTATTGTATAAGTCATACTTTAAACTGATCATGGTTAGATTTGACATTGGAAAGAGATAACTGATGAATGGCTGGAGGAACTTCTAGTCCCAAACGTTGCATCCACTTAGCCTCTTCCATCATATTTACAATATTCGGATGTATATTTACAAACATAACTCCTTCTTTACGTTTCAAAACAGGTACCTATTAAAATACATGATTAAAATATAGTTTAGGGGGAATCAGAAATTTTACTTGCAAACTTTTGTGCCCTATTTCAATAAGTTTTAACCATGCTCTATGGTGGACCAATTCGTACTTAGTCAATACAATTAATGTCTTATTGTATCTGCGAAACAAGTTCTTAGCATTTGGAAAACTCTGTACAGTTTTCTGGTAGTGTTTCAAGATTTCCATTGGCTTTTCTATGTGATGAATGAGTTGACGTGTCCAGCATATCCTACCACTAAGTGGAGGTAGGTTATGACCCAGTGGTGGGTTCTGATGCTGTTCTGTATATAACTAAATGAATAAAATAAAATAGAATTATGTTGAGTTTAGTATAAATTCATAGTTTTAAAGGTGCATTAATATTTTTTGCAAAATGGATTCAATCACCATGGTAATCATGCAGTCTGACACAGTACATGTGGACTGCATCAGAAACAGTAAGTTGACTTGTGTAATTACCCTATGTATGGTTTGCTGATCTCGCCTCGCATTGAAAATAAATGCTAAATTCTATGAATGTGTTGGTAGTCACTGGGAATTGAACCCAGAGCCACTGACTTCAGCCACCAGTGCTCTCACCATTGAGCTACGACAACCAGACAACCAACACCACTTCACAATACTCTATATTGCACAAGTGGTACTGAATGCTGTATACCCTATGTATGTTCACAAGAAGCATGTTACCATAGCAATATTTCATGAATTTATAATGAGCCCAGGTTCAATTTTATGCGACTCATATAGATGTACATGCACAACATATCTTTGTTATTAACTATAGACTATATCTAATGATTGACTAACATTTTGTACATGCTCAATGTCTCTTTGAAATAGAGTTACCATCTCAGCAAGCTTCTCTTTAATTGGTTCTTTGAGGCATCGAAGATTCAACATTTCAAATCTAAAATAATATAAATTAATTAAATGTCATACACTACTTAATGCATATTACCTTCTTAACAGTTTCAAAGCTTGTAGGGAAGAGCTAATTTGACTAAACACAGTAGTCATGAATGTACTGAGAGCATCTTCCAATTCACCTACTTGACGTTGAAAATCTTCATAATCTGATACAAACTCCATTTTTCTGTGATCCAATGGATTATAGGACTTTTTCTTAATAGATGATACGATATGCCCAAATCTGTTAGCTAAAGATTCAATTCCTTCAATACGCGAGAGCTTGAGAATTCCAAACTGTTGAATAGTTTCAACCATCTCCTGAATCTGAACAAGACGGCGACAAAAAGAAGCAAATTTTCCAAAAACATACATTTCAGAAACTTCAAACGGTCGATTTGCATTGCTAGCTCTGTCCTTTGCATTTTCAACACACACTTGATAATGTTTAGAAAGATTGTGACATGCCTGAAATCGTTTAAGGAGTTCTTTAGGTTCTACATCCCAAACTCTTAAAGTATCATTGTCAGTTATATGTGCTTTACATGCTGAAACCATCTGATTTGTAACCTGAGAGATTCACAGAGAAGGAGAGTCAGAGAGGAGCAGAGAGATACATGTACGTACATGTGTATATACATGTAGTATAGATAAATAGTAATATTGTTGTAAAGTATAGATTCATGTACATGTCAAGGGCATATCAACTCAAAGGAAGAGAGGGATTGTAACTGCGAAACGGCAAAATATGTATAAATTATTAATGAATCTATTTTTAGTAACATTATCATAACAACACACTTAGTTGGCCATTAGAAGTCGCATCCATTTTTGTAATTGTATAATAATTGTTACTATTTTTAACTTTTTGAATTTACTCATACATACATGTACAGTGTACATGTATAATTGCTGTTCATATTTTAGTTTGAGTTGCATGCCTTCCCCTCCTTCGGTGTCATGTACAAATGTATACATGTACACATGTAGATTCACTAACACACCAACCTTTACAAAGAGAGAAGTCATTTGTTCTGAAGTATGATAGTACCTAGAAACAGCATGTATCATCTGTATGGTATTAATTAATGAAGGGAGTGCATCCAATACTGTGACTGGATCACAGTTATAAAGAGGTTTACAAAGAGACTCCAGTGTATTTAGATACTTAAGATTGTCTTTGGCTTCATTTGACGCATCAGTAACACTCATATCCAGTTCACGCCATTGCTGTTAAAATAACAAAGCATTCAAGTTTACTAATATACATGTATATATATCTTAGTAAACTGGTCACACCTTTAAAGCCTTTGATTTTGCAGCTCCTAGTGTGGTAATCACTCCTCTACACGGTTGTGATTTGATTTGATCAACCAAATATGAGAACTTGGCAGTACGCTGTCTCCAGTATTCCAATTCTGCTAACGGACCTGCAAGATGTGTCACAAAAAAATTATTTTGCATATAATTAATATTTCATTTAGCTACCTGAGTCATCAGCTTCTTTTCTAATTTGTGACCCTTGAGCTAGCACTTGTTCCACTTGCTGACACCATACACCAATCAACTGTTCCAGAGAACTAATAGTTTCTGGATTCCTAGAAGCTGTAATGCAACCTTCTGATGTACTGAGGGTTTGTAGATCAACTGATGTTTGCAATGACAAATGGACTGCATCATTGATGCTGTGTTGAGTACCTATGAAATAACATATTTGTATCACGGTATGGATCTCTGATTTATATATATTTATTGATACTGTTAAGAAAAGTTATCTTAGTATCTAAATTTCCATACTTGATAAAAAGAGATTGAATGACTGGAGCATTGTCATGAACTGTGCAACTTGCTGTTGACTTAGCTGTCCCCATTTATCAAAGGACGTGAGAGCAGGTAACATGACCAAATTAAGGTATTCTTCGATCACTTGTAACACTCCTTGACCTTTAGTGACATCCAATGTTCCAAAGCAGAGCTCCTGTGGCACATGAACACAATTATGGCAACTGTTAATACTAATGTGTACATGCAACACAACACACCACAGCACACATACACACATACAAACAGCTCACTTCTGCTATGTTTGATGTTGATATTGGTTTAGTTGCATTCGGTCTTAGGAAAAATATGCATACCCCATTCAATGGATCTCTAGATCCATCAGTTGCCAGTACACGTCTCATCCTGTGCTTACTGGGTGTTGGTGCAATTCCTGTTTGCAACATGTCACCTGTAACATAAGGGTGTAATGCGAATTTGGTGCAAACTGCAAAGAGATAAAACTTAAGCACACATACTTGATACAGGAGTATCAGCATCTTGATAAAAGAAAAGAAGTGCCTTGCGACCATTTGGAGCAAATAGTTCATCAAACATGTCCAGCTGTTGAGAAATCATTAGTGTAAAATATATATACTAACTATTATAATTGTATAAAATTACCTGGTCTCCATCTTCTATAAAATCTTCCACAGTTGCAGTGTCCAGTTTCAACATATCAGCAATAAGCCCTATCATGTATTTATGGCGACCATCAATACGTGCTTTCTGTTTATCTCTTATTGCCTTTGCTGTGACTTGTCTCAATTTCATTGATTCGGCTATGCTTGCTTGCATTATGGACTTTCTGTGGTGTATATGTACTTTCCTATGCTTACCAGCTTGGTCTAGCAAACAGCTAGTGGAACTTGCTTCCAACTCTGACTCGCTGCTGGTCATGGCCATGGCGAGAATTCTTTACCTGAACACTCCAACAACTAATATACTTGGATAAGTGATGAATAATTCAGTAGTACTTAATAGTCAACACTCTGTTATTGAGCAGCTTGCAAACAACTTTCTTGAGTTTCTTCAAATTCTTCTAAACATTGCAGCTGTGACTAATTGTCACTTATATATGGCAGCTGCACTACTGGAGACCTCCATGGCAACTGGAATAAGGTGACCAATAGTGCCTTCTCTTTGTAGTAGTGGCGGGTTAAAGTTAAAGATTCATATTTTTAAGAAAAGAAAGAAAATGATATATCAAATAATTAAAATTTGGTTATATTGCTGTATTAACATGGACTGCATTAGTAGTGGGATTAGTATTTGTTGAGGTAAATACATCTGAGACTGCTTTAGTAGTGGGATTAGTATTTGCCTTGGTAAATACTTCTGAAGACGCAGTAATAGTAGAGGAGACATCAGGAGCTAGTGCTGAACCAAAGTAGTAAAACTACACAAGACAGTGGAAAGAATACAATACATTATACCATACACATAAATTGATCAACATCATTAATATGAGCGATTTCATTTTGATACGATACAGAGCAGTTTTGAAAATTAGTATTGACAGTATCAAGCACTCATTGAGTATTGGACTTCACATGCAAGAATGAACCACATACAATTATTATCAGCTTATTTGTAAATTTTTATGGCCCGTAGGGCCATCCCTATGATTGCTTTCCCACGGGTTCGATGTATGTTTATATATATATATATATAATTATATGTTTGTGTCACCTACGCGAGTATGGGTTGTATACGTAGTTAAGGAAGTTACATCTTCCCGGGGGCTCGGTCAATTAATGGGCGTGGCGCGTAAAAGAACGCGCGATCATTGATCAAGCTCTACACAGCAGCAGAAAGAAATCTGTGTAGCTTACGTAGAAACTGGAACTAATAGCTAGCTATTCTGCCTGAAATATATTCCTAAAGTTCTACAAGGTCCTTTGAAAGGTCAGGAGAGTAGATAATCAAAATAATAAGCTGTTGTCTTTCATGCTTGATAAAGTCAGCCATGATTACCGAATGCTGGACACCACAAAGCAGTCATAGAGATACGTTTATCTTTACTTAAATTTGTAAAGCAATCATAGGGATGTTTTTTTTCTCTATATACACTTGTTTAAACTTATTTTGAATCAATGAAAAAGGTGTGGTGTTACACTAAAACGTTAAGACCCACAAATAATTGTGGTACATGTATATAGCATTAGCATCGATTCCATAGCAGTAAGGTAAGGTGGGACAATTCCATTACAAAAGACTAGCACCTACTGTTAGTCATTAATAAATAGTTTGTAAGTCAAACTTAGACTGTAAGTGCCAGAATTACCAGATTGAAATGCCCTCCGGCGGAATTATCCCACCTTACCTTATACTCAATAACAAGAATAGAAGTACTGGTAATCAATTTTGGTAGTCATTACTAATTGACATTATAATACTGCCACGGCTTACTTTGAATCCAATAGCAATTCCAGCATGTAGTAGAAACACAATTAGCAGTAAGATAATAGCTACCTGGAATTATAATTAAGGATATTAATTTAATGATAATAAAGTATAATGTTTACTGACTCTTGTGGTCTCATTTTGTAAAGGTTTCCATAATGCTTGAACTAAAACAGAACCTACATGTAAAAATACATATAAATTAACACAAACATGTACATTATGTACATTAACACATACATGTACATTAATACATACATGTACATTATGTACATTAACACATACATGTACATTAACACATACATGTACATTAAAAATATTAACTCTATTGTTTATATAATTACTAACTGATTAGCTATGAATATGTATTTTTAATGGACATGTATTTTTAACAAAATAGTCGAAATAGTTTCAGGAAAGCACAATAGCTAAAATGTTTTATTCATGAGTTTGTCAATCAATTAATTACATGTATGTGACTAGCATATGTACATGTACATGTACATCAAATAGCATAGGTGACCCTGCCTAGCTATTTGTCCAATCATTGTGCTACATTGTGTATATAAATGTGTTTTACCTGACAATATCACTGCAACAACCAAGACAACCCATCTAACTAATTCAATATTTAACATCCAAAGTAACTGTAATGAACAAGAAATATGTATGTATGTATGTACCATGATATAAGGAACATGGATAGATGTATAGTCGGACAGAGCGATACATTGTAACTAGAAGTATGTATGCACCATGATATAAGGAACATGGATAGATGTATAGTCGGACAGAATGATAACTAGAAGTATGTATGCACCATGATATAAGGAACATGGATAGATGTATAGTCGGACAGAATGATAACTAGAAGTATGTATGCACCATGATATAACGAACATGGATAGATGTATAGTCGGACAGAATGATAACTAGAAGTATGTATGCACCATGATATAAGGAACATGGATAGATGTATAGTCGGACAGAATGATAACTAGAAGTATGTATGCACCATGATATAAGGAACATGGATAGATGTATAGTCGGACAGAATGATAACTAGAAGTATGTATGCACAATGATATAAGGAACATGGATAGATGTATAGTCGGACAGAATGATAACTAGAAGTATGTATGCACCATGATATAAGGAACATGGATAGATGTATAGTCGGACAGAATGATAACTAGAAGTATGTATGCACCATGATATAAGGAACATGGATAGATGTACATGTATAGTCGGACAGAATGATAACTAGAAGTATGTATGCACCATGATATAAGGAACATGGATAGATGTATAGTCGGACAGAATGATAACTAGAAGTATGTATGCACCATGATATAAGGAACATGGATAGATGTATAGTCGGACAGAATGATAACTAGAAGTATGTATGCACCATGATATAAGGAACATGGTTAAATGACATTACATGTATAGTACATCACAAAATCAGTCATTTCAGATTGAGCCGAAACTGTTTCTAGAGTTAGATAATGATGTCCTTATTATGTTTCCAAAGTGGTTTTGATCAATAATATTATCTATTAGAACCGTGAGGATTTTAGTATTCACTTGAAATTCGAATTTTTACCCTGAACTATAGCCTTGGTATTGATTTTTTCATTGCAAAATCAGTCATTTGAGATTGAGCCGAAACTGTTTCTAGAGTTAGATAATGATGTCCTTATTATGTTTCCAAAGTGGTTTTGATCAATAATATTATCTATTAGAACCGTGAGGATTTTAGTATTCACTTGAAATTCGACTTTTTACCCTGAACTATAGCCTTGGTATTGATTTTTTCATTGCAAAATCAGTCATTTGAGATTGAGCCGAAACTGTTTCTAGAGTTAGATAATGATGTCCTTATTATGTTTACAAAGTGGTTTTGATCAATAATATTATCTATTAGAACCGTGAGGATTTTAGTATTCACTTGAAATTCGAATTTTTACCCTGAACTATAATATAGCCTTGGTATTGATTTTTTCATTGCAAAATCAGTCATTTGAGATTGAGCCGAAACTGTTTCTAGAGTTAGATAATGATGTCCTTATTATGTTTCCAAAGTGGTTTTGATCAATAATATTATCTATTAGAACCGTGAGGATTTTAGTATTCACTTGAAATTCGAATTTTTACCCTGAACTATAGCCTTGGTATTGATTTTTCATTGCAAAATCAATTGTTTTAGACTGAGCCGAAACTGTTTCTAGAGTTAGATAATGATGTCCTTATTATGTTTCCAAAGTGGTTTTAATCAATAATATTATCTGTTAGAACCGAGAGCATTTTAGTATTCTCTCGAAATTAGAATTTTTGTACATGTATGTATACAACTAAACCAGTGATGAAAATTACACTTACTGTCAGAGGTATAAATATGGCCATGGAGTAACCATACACTGCTTGTAGCTGTACTAAAGTGTAGCGATCAGATGTGTTTCTCCACGTAAGAAATATCCATAAAAATACAGGCAGCAACCATGTATAACAATATATAACTGTTGCTATGACGATGACTTCATGAAAATGAAACTCCCATGTACTATTACCACTAAAAATAATTATAATCATATAATTAATGAATAGTTATGTTAGTGGCTTTAGTACCTCAACAAGGCTGCTAAATTCCCTGATAATGCAGTTGTAAAAATGAGAGTCATACATAACCAGAATGGTCCATACAGATCAGGTGACGATGCTATGGTAGTAGATAATTTAAACGGAAATGGTAACATACCAGCTACAACACGACGAAATACCTACAAAAAACATACATACATTGTGTATTATAATTGTCAATACACTAAATAATTATGAAGTAAGGTTGAGTAATTCCATTAAAAATTCGATGAGCGAATTCTGGAAGCGCCACAGTCAGTACCAAGAATAAACTACTTGATTTTACTGTCTGTTATAATAAAAGACTAACATCTACTGTTAATCATTACAGTAATAAATAGTTTATAAGTCCACCTTAGACTGTAACAGTACCAGAGAAATTTTGAATTTCCGGAATTACCCTCTGATGGAACAGCTCCACCTTACCTCTTTATATAGTCTGTTCACTTACATCAGATGTAGTGACATCAAAGTACTCTTGATAGTACTCAACACTAAGAAACCCTAGCCAAGAACGACCACCTTTGTGTTCCTAATAATACATTTAACAGAGGTGATAAACTGTTAATTATAATGCCCTTGCAGTGGGGGTAGACTGTAGTGGTTCACTACTTTTAGTTATAGTTATAGTATACCTGGTTTCTCAAACTTATAGTTTAGTTATTAACTAAGGTAATTTTAGACTTAATAATAGGGTTTTAGTTAACTAACTAATTATTGGTGAATTTTCATTTTAGTTATAGTTAACTTATTATATAGCTTCATTAACTAAATACCAATGGGTGTGGTCATGCTCACAGTTTTGTTGTATAATATAATATTGTGATTATCCATACAGATGCCACAAAGTCCTTTAATCACTTGTTGTTCCGCCATTTTGTATGCAATCAATGAAATACAAATTTTGTATTCGCTAAGCTTCTTGGATTCCAAATATTTGAGCTTCTTTATCGAAGGGTAAACTATTGTTCAAAATTACTATTTGGTAATGTTTAGTTACTTTCTGTATGGACGGCCACATAGATATCACTCTCGTTCCATATATTACACACACACATATATATATATTATATTCATTATAATTATATATACATACCCCTTCATTTGATTTAGAGTCTCCTGTAAATTTAATGACAGATAAAATAATGTCAGAGTAAATCATAATTATTTACCAAAACTTTCATCAGTGTTCTTTTCTGGGACCTCTATGGTACCAATTGTACCCTCTGTTGGTAATACCGGAGGACTGGTGTAAGCTGAGTCCAAAAATAGGTGTGGTTTTGTTACGTTGACAAGAAATAAGATTATGTATGTAACTCACTTTTAAACTCATCATCCTAAAATAACACAATATTATATTTGAAACAATTATTATGAATACTACACTTACATACCTCTATATCCAGCTTTGTCTCCATTGCTGTTTAAAGTGTTTATAAACTGTGCCCCACAGTCCCGATATTTTGACTATCTGCGCATGCGCGTACAATTGCCTGCGTGTATCGTGATTTCACACAGGCCACACAGCAGCTGATTTCCAGTGAAACATGGCAGGGAGAAGTTACTTTCAATAGTAATACAACTCTAACCACTGTCTGAATTAACTGTATCATCGTTTACCTGGAGGTAGTCCAGGATGGCTGTAGCCTGGCAACCTGATTCGTCAGGCCTCCAACAAATTCTACAACTTCTGAAGGAGAGTCAATGTAATGACACACGGATACAAAGAACAGTTCATCAGGTAAACTAGAAAGGAACTATAGAATTGGAAGGGAATAGATATAGTGTACAAGTACAGTCTCTAATAGAATGTGTATTTTGTGGTTTATTCAATCATTTCCACCCCAGTAAGACAACTTGTTAATTATATTTTCCAAATTTTAAACTATCGTACACTTCATGTCATTATGTAGTCAACTGGAATATACAACACCTTGTTAAAATCCAAAGAAGCATGCTAGGGTCAAGGGAGAGTAGGCGGTCATTCACCATGCCCACTCGAGGTGTTGATCCTCTATGTACACATATATATGTACAGTATATATAATTATATATAATTATGTGTGTACATATTTATTACAAGTACACAATATATAATCCAATATATCGTCACACCCGTACATTTTAATCATGATTGCCTTATTGAGATGTTGTCTGCCAAATCAATTTTCAATATCAAAGCAAACATAATAATTTTAAATTATATAAATATGTGTTTGTGCTACCATCTGTCTCTATCCATTCATCCTTATTTCTTCCTATCCACAGCGTCTTCAAGGCCTCAATCAATATCCGGATTTCAATAGTTATTTAGCGTTCGTTCTATGTGAACTAAAAACAGAAGATGATGCAACGCGATCTGTAGCTGGTCTGATTTTAAAGAACAATGTTAGGGAATATTATCCTAGGTAATATATAGCACAAGACTTGATAGCTGTAATGTTGATTTAGTAAAATAGGAAATATGACACATCCATGTACCTGTACATGAATCCTCTTTCGTTCCTCTTCGGAATAGGGCAAGATTAAGAATATGAGAATGGGACCATGTAAGGAATCCCTGGTATACTGCATTTTATATACATTGTATGGGAATGGGGCCAGGTAAGGAATCCCTAGTATACTGCATTCTACACATTGTATGGGAATGGGGCCAGGTACATGTAAGGAATCCATAGTATACTGCATTCTATATACATTGTATGGGAATGGGGCCAGGTACATGTACATGTAAGGAATCCATAGTATAATGCATTCTATATACAATGTACATTGTATGGGAATGGGGCTAGGTACATGTACATGTAAGGAATCCATAGTATAATGCATTCTATATACAGTTGTACATTGTATGGGAATGGGGCCAGGTACATGTAAGGAATCCATAGTATAATGCATTACATTATAACTGTTATTGTCTTTCTTATATCCCATTAATCAGTACTACGTTGTGTATATACAAACTTGTATTGTATTTGTAGCCTAATTTGCAGACATATGTCAACTGTTTACAACAATTTCATGTAATTATAAATACATGATTATTATTTAGTTTTCCAAACGAAGTAAAGGAGTTTGTGAAACAAGAGTGTCTTAGTGCTATTGGAGACCAATCTCCCCTCATCAGAGCTACTGTTGGATTAGTGGTTAGTATGATAGCTAATAAAGGTGAGCTTATAAACTGGCCGGAAGTGCTGTCTACTCTTTGTCAGTTCATTGAGTCTCAAGACCAGTTCTTGTGTGAGGTATGTTCAACTGCATTTTGTACCTTTCATTCCATCCATCTATTTATCCATCCATTCGTACTGCTATCTGTCTATCCATTCATACGTGTACATGTACTAGGGCTGGGACGAAAGCTGCAAAACAACATTTGAAGCTTCGTCAGCAAAAACAACCAAATATTCGAAGGTTCAAACATGTTTTTAATAATTTTTATCGATGTTGCTCTAACCTTGATTGGCTATAAAACGCCTTCCAAATGTGCACATGTCCAAACATTAAAGTGGGTGTGGCAGTGAAGCTTCGAAGGGAGAATGCATAGCCCTAACATGTACATGTATATCTATCTATCCATTCATCTATCTGTATTCATCCGTCCCTTTGTCTATTCATTTCATATACACATCTATTCATTCATCTACCCATTTACATGTATCTATCCATCCACCCACCCAATCACCTTTCACCCCCAGTCTTCCATCCATCAACCTGTCCTCCATCCTAATGACATCCATCCATCCTCCACTCAATCTTCATCCATTTATCCATCCATCCATCCATCTATCTATGTACATACAGGGTGCATTCAGTGCCTTGTTGAAGATATGTGAAGACTGTAGTGATCAGTTAGATAGTCAAGCACTCAATAGACCTCTCGATATATTAATACCAAAATTCTTACAATTCTTTCATCATTCTAATCCTAGAATAAAGTAAGTTAGACATGATTACATGTACACATGTACACATGCATGTAGTAGTACAATGTATATAGTGTACATGTACATGTACACTGTACATGTACATGTAGTAGTATAATAGTGTACATGTATAACAAATTGTTATTACATGTACATAGATCATCGTCTCATTTTCAGTATCTTGTAAAACTTCAATGTATACATTTGTACATCTATGAGTTTCTATTTGTACATGTACATGTATGTGTATACTGTATTAATATACATGTATTCTAAGTTCACTGATTGGGAATTTAGCGACTAGTCAGCCACCTTGTTTCAGTATAACACACAGGATGCATCCTGGACTAATGAAGTAATTCCATTGAGCCACACTGGGCTCTAAGATGGTAGAAGTCTTCTTTTTGATATGATAGTTCTTTTAAAAATTGTTCTTTATTAATAAAAGCCAGAAATGTATAGTATGTAATAATGTAATGTAATATGGAATAAAAGTGTATACTGTATTGTATACATGTACGAGTACATTGTACATGTACATGTAGTATAAGTACATGCAGTTTTTTCATGTACATATAACTTGATAGTAGTGGATGGATGGATACATACACTTTGTACATGTACAAGTACATGTACATGCAATTATACATGTACATGTGTATATGTATATGTTCCAACCCAATTTACATCTCAATCCTACCTAACCCAAACTTATTGAATTTAGTGTTTAGAATTTAATTAATTTAAGGATAGTGTTTTGATACTTGGATCAGGATGTAAATTGAGTCACATACAGTACACCTGCTCACATGAACTTTCATAAATCACATGACTTTTATTACAGGTCACATGCCATTGCATGTGTTAATCAATTCATTTTTAATCAGTCTACAGTCCTAGTAAATCACATTGGATCATACTTACAAGTTAGTACCTTCATAAATAAGAATCTACATGTACAATGTACATGTACTCTAATTTGTGTTTGAATAACATACATGTACATGTACATGTAAGTTTACAACATGCATGTACATGTATGTGTACAACTACATTAATTGTACATGTATATGTGTCTTACAAGTTAGTACCTTCATAAACAAGTATCTACATACATGTACATGTAAGTTTACAACATAGTCAACATGCATGTATGTGTACAACTACATGAACTGTACATGCTACATGTACATGTACATGTATGTACGTGTACATGTGTTTCTTATTACCTAAAATAGTAGTAGGCCTACATGTATTTTTACAAACCAGTCACATTGTTTTCCTATTCACTAATCAGGCCCATATTAATGTGTACATGACCTGATACATGTACATGTACGTCATACAGTGTACATGTATAGTACATGTACAAGTACAGTATGTATAGTACTATATGTACAGTGTATATACACAATGTACAGTGTATATACACAATGTACATTGTCAGTGTTGGGAATACTTAAGATACATGTACAGTGTACATTATGTAGTACATGTACATGACCTGTACATGTAGACCTGTACATGTACAGTACGTATACTACATGTACACTGTACATAACTACATACATGTACATGTACATGTATAGTGTGTGTTATTCATACCTTGTTCAACCATACACTCAGTAATCCATTTCTTATTAATTCACAAAGAATAATTTATAAAGTAGGAGTGTAATAAGTTAACATTCACATCATTATAATAATTATTAATATACACATACTCTATATAAGGATCATCCCACTTGGATCATGTTTTAGTATTAGATAAGCTTATCAGACAATGCGTGAATTGTTTGTATACTGTAATATACAGTATATACATGTATATATACATGTATATTCCTGTGTTCTGCCCACGTTTATCTCAAGTGATTAGCTTTCTCTATTGGATGTCATGCTGTACAGCATTACTTATCACTTGTGTACACATACATGTATAAGACTACCAGTGTTTTTGATAAGCTCATATGTCAAAGAGAGCCTCTTATTTCGCACTGCACAGTTCTCTTTTTGGGCCAGTGGCTCAGTTAATTATGATTGTATTGTCACTAACAGCATCAATGGGTTTGCTAATTGGCTCAAGATGTATTCCCAATGATGCACGATCTAACCATTGTTGATCCAATTTCAGAGTTTTGGATATGGCCCATGCTTTAAAACATATCAAAAACTCCGACATGTGCTTACAAGGGATTGCCAAAACAGCTAGTAATTATCTTGTTGTCAATAGTCCTGGGTTCGATACCTAGTGACTTGCAGAGAGAATTCTGTATTATCTACATGTACATGTATGTATGTATACTGTACATGTACATACAGAGAATTGTAAAGGCTGTTTAATGTCATAAGGTTAATAAAACATGATTATATTGTAACTCAATAAGGATTGAAATTTGACATACATGTACACAAAAAAGAATGGTAAGAATAATTATATGGAAATGGTACGAGTAATAGGCTATTGGTCCTTTCAAACTAACATTTTTCTGAGGTCGAAGTGCACATGAACTACATGTACATGTACCTCTATTGTACTTGTATTACATGCATGTACACTATACATGTACTTTGTACAATAAGTATACATGTACATGTACATGTACCTCTATTGTACTTGTATTACATGCATGTACACTATATATGTACTTTGTACAATAAGTATACATGTACATGTACATGCATGTACACTATACATGTACTTTGTACAATAAGTATACATGTACATGTACATGTACCTCTATTGTACTTGTATTACATGCATGTACACTATACATGTACTTTGTACAATAAGTATACATGTACATGTACATCTATTGTACTTGTATTACATGCATGTACACTATACATGTACTTTGTACAATAAGTATACATGTACATGTACATGTACATCTATTGTACTTGTATTACATGCATGTACACTATACATGTACTTTGTACAATAAGTATACATGTACATGTACATGTACCTCTATTGTACTTGTATTACATGCATGTACACTATACATGTACTTTGTACAATAAGTATACATGTACATGTACATTGTGTACATCTATTGTACTTGTATTACATGCATGTACACTATACATGTACTTTGTACAATAAGTATACATGTACATGTACATGTACATCTATTGTACTTGTATTACATGCATGTACACTATAATTTGTACAATAAGTATACACATATATACAACTGTACATGTATTATGTAGTACTCTTTCAACAGAACCTGTTTCAAGTGGCTACAGATGATGATCTGGATGTTAGGAAGAATGTATGTAGAGCACTAGTAATGTTACTTGAAGTTAGAGCTGCTGATCTTTTGCCCCATATGCACTATATTATAGAGGTGAGTGACTGGATTAATGGAATACATACTGTAATGAGGACAATGGGTAGACTAATGGTTGATTGGGATACATGTACATACAATGTGTATATACCAGAGCTGGGTGGTATACCGATAATTGTAGTTATTCGCGATATTATGTAAATATGACTACTCACTCGTAACATTTGCAACACCGGTATATCGAAATATCGATATTTCAAATACAGTTCCATGCATTTACGGTATTTCATTACCGTGCTGCACATGCTCGATATCGTGTGATAATCGTGGTTGAGAAGATGAGTCAAGAGCAGGACTTGGTGTCGAAACGAAACACAACTTCAGCTGTATGGCAGTACTTCTGTTATTAATTCACTCATTTATTTCAAAACATTTAATTTGATTAAACATTTTGAGATTATTACTATTAGCAATTATTAATTTAGCAGGTTGTGACCGTTGTGTGGGTATAATTAATCACTTGAAAATTATCGTGATATCTACTCATATCGTGATATTTTGCAGGCTAAATATTGGCATTAACACATGCAATATCGCCCAGCCCTGGTATATACTATAATGAGGACAATGGATAGACTGCTGGTTGATTGGGATACATGTACATACATACTATAATGAAGATAATGGATAGACTGATGGTTGATGGGTTACATGTATATAAAGATGGGACTAGTGGTTAGACTACTGGTTCATTGGAGGCTACCAGTACAATACACACATGTACATGTACATGTATATCTCATCTTTTATTACACAGTACATGTTAATACATACACAAGATTCAAATGAAAGTGTTGCTATTGAAGCTTGTGAATTCTGGTTAACACTTGCTGAACAAATTGGAATATGTAAAGGAACGTTAACTCCCTTTCTTGGAAGGTATATACATGTACATGTATTTAGTTATATGCATGCTCGTATACTAGTTATGTACATCTACATGTACATGTACAATACATCCACAATTCTACATGTACATGTACATCTACATCTACAATAGCTCTACATGTACATGTATTTAGTTATGTACATCTATGTTTACATGTACATGTAGATAGGTATATATATTAGAAATTCCAGGAATGATGTGTTGCAAATAGATAAGCATATCACATTATAAAGAATATAGATGTATATGTACTGGTGGATACTATAGAGAACTTCTGTGTGTATATAAATATACATGTACATGTACATGTATATACATGTACATGTATAGAATAAAAGACAATGTTTTGAATTCCGAAAAAGATGTGTTTCAATATCAAATAGATAAACACTATTAATAATTATATAAATGCAATAATTGATTTTTAATATACTCATTCCCATACTTAACCAGCAGACTCATTTCCATTCTACTTACATGTGCATTGTATATATTCAATAGACTCGTCCCCACTCTACTCAACGGTATGAAATATTCACCGAGCGACATCGCTCTACTCAAATCTGACATAGAGGATGAGAACATCCCAGACAAGATATCAGAAATCAGACCATGGATTCCCAGAGGAAGGACCCACATTCCTGAAAGCAGTGCAGGAGGAATGGAAGGTGATGATGATAGTGATGATGAGGATGAATATCGAGAAGAGGTTCTCTCTGATTGGAACTTGAGAAAGTGAGTTACTGTGGCTACCAGTTATCTCTTTGTAAGCAAGTCGGAGAAAATATAGACACTCTTGTGTTAATTCCAGTATTTACAGGAAGCCATTGAAATAGCTTCATACAATATAAATACATGTATATCACTCATTCATTTTCCTGTTTGTTGGTTTCATTGTATACTTACCAGATATTCATGTATATAGAGGAAGACACTCATTAAAACTTGTGGTTACATGTATATGTAATATAGTGTATAGTTTAATATCATAAGGTTAATACATGATTATACTGTAACTCAATAACTTATATGTAATATAGTGTATAGTTTAATGACATAAAGTTAATACATGATTAAATTTGACATACACAAAAAGAACTGGAAGGATAATGTTATGAAAATGGCACTAGTATAAAGATTGTTGGCCATTTCAAACTTAAGTTATGGACATTTTCTGAGGTCATGGTGAATATACATGTGTATGACCTTTAGTTTATCTTGTGTTACTCAAACATCTCTTTATTTCAGATGTAGTGCTGCTGCCCTTGATGTGCTCTCTAATGTATTCCATGAAGCTCTTCTCCCTGTTCTTCTTCCTTTGTTAAAATCTGCTCTCTTCTCTCAAGACTGGCTTGTTAAAGAGTCGGCCATCTTAGCTCTGGGAGCTGTAGCTGAGGGGTGTATGGAGGGGATGTCCCCTAATCTACCACAATTATTACCTTATTTGGTTGAATGCCTAGCTGATGGGAAGGCTCTTGTACGATCTATTACATGTTGGACATTGTCTCGTTACTCTCAATGGGTTGTTACTCAACCTCATGAAGTGTATTTACAAAGTCTTATATCAGAGGTGGGCGTGGTTGATGTATTAACTATTTTTAGACTGTTGTTATTCTAGTTATTAGTGCTATTAATAAACTATTGTAATTAACATGGAATATTGTTACTATAATTAACTTACAATATAGTTACATTGTTACTATTAATAGATTATAATTGATTTGTTTACTATTAATATATTAGAAATACAGGTATTGTTACTATTATTAGAATATGAATAAGGGTAATTGTTAGTGCTACAAATAGACTACTATTACTAGAATATTAAAAAGATGTTACTATTAATAGACTACTGTTATTAGCACATGAAAAGGTGTTACTATTAATAGATTATATAATCAGTGCTATTATTAGAACATGAAATATGTTACTATTAATAGATTATATAATCAGTGCTATTAATAGAGTACTATTATTAGAACATTAAAAGATGTTACTATTAATAGATTTTATAATCAGTGCTATTATTAAAACATTAAAAGATGTTACTATTAATAGATTATATAATCAGTGCTATTAATAGAGTACTATTATTAGAACATGAAAAGATGTTACTATTATTAGATTATATAATCAGTGCTATTAATAGAGTACTATTATTAGAACATGAAAAGATGTTACTATTAATAGATTATATAATCAGTGCTATTATTAGAACATTAAAAGATGTTACTATTAATAGATTATATAATCAGTGCTATTATTAGAACATTAAAAGATGTTACTATTAATAGATTATATAATCAGTACTATTAATAGAGTACTATTATTAGAACATGAAAAGATGTTACTATTAATAGATTATATAATCAGTGCTATTATTAGAACACTAAAAGATGTTACTATTAATAGATTATATAATCAGTGCTATTAATAGAGTACTATTATTAGAACATGAAAAGATGTTACTATTAATAGATTATATAATTAGTACTATTAATAGACTATCAATATTAATAATTAATGAATTGTTTAATTATTTTTTAGCTACTAAAGAGAATATTAGATCCTAATAAAAGAGTTCAGGAAGCTGCTTGCAGTGCCTTTGCTACTCTTGAAGAAGAAGCATGCACGGAACTAGTGCCGTATTTAGGAGAGATTCTTCAAGTTCTAGTGTTTGCCTTCAGTAAATATCAAGCTAAGAATTTATTAATTCTTTATGATGCGATTGGAACATTAGCTGACTCTGTTGGTGTAAACCTCAACAAACAGGTAGACCAGCATCTATTTATCCTAACACATCATCTATTTATCTACCTTCCTTCTAACTGTCTTTCTGCCTCATTAGTATCTGTTTCATGCATCACATGACAGTCACATGATGCTTTGTTTTATAGGAATACATCAATTTACTGATGCCTCCATTAATGGACAAATGGCATTCTTTGAAAGATGAGGACAAGGATCTGTTTCCTTTACTAGAAGTAAGTTTATATGTACATGTAGACTCGGGATTACATGTACATGTAGATTCAGTATGTACATGTACTGTAGATTAATTTGGTGTGTTTTTGTATTCATTTAGTGTCTATCGTCAGTAGCTACTGCTCTTCAAACAGGTTTCTATCCATATTGTGAGCCTGTATTTCAACGTTCAGTGGGTCTCATAGCACAAACACTACACATGATACAGGCATCACACAGTAACCCGGAGTACTTCCAACCACCTGATAAAGATTTTATGATCGTTGCTCTGGACCTCTTGAGTGGTGTTGTTGAAGGTCTGGGTAGCAGTATTCAACATTTGGTTGCTAAGGGTAACCTATTGACTTTGTTATTCCAATGTATGCAAGATCCATTACATGATGTAAGACAAAGCTCATTTGCATTGCTTGGTGATCTGACAAAGGCTTGTTATCAACATGTCAGCCCTTGTGTAGGTATGTACTTTATACAGTGTATGTATACATGTACATGTAGTACTAGTGTGTGAATCTGACTACTGTGTATGTGTGTGTCTATGTATACATGTACAGTACATGTACATGTATTATGTACATGTATATACATGTACTGTACTTGTACACATGTACATGTATGTATTTGTGTTGTTTTAGTTTGACAATAATGACCACTTTAGTTATAGTATGTCAAGTTATATCACAATTTTAGTTTTACATGTAGTTAACTACTGTACATGTACATGTACATGTAAATAATAATGCCTTACTAAAAAGGGTTTTAGTTGTAGTTAAAACAACACTAGTATATATGTAATACAGTATGTATGTAAATGTATGTGTAATACATGTATATTACAATGTAGGTATGTATCCATGTTCATGTACATTGTATGTAGGCATGTATGTACATACATGTATATGTATGTAGTGTCTATGTACTATCTAGTCACACCTACATGTACATGTTGACTGTCATTATATTTTTAACAGGTGAATTTATGAAGATTCTTAGTCAAAATCTCAATCCTGAGTTCATATCAGTGTGTAACAATGCCACCTGGGCTATAGGTGAACTATCCATTCAACTTGGTCCTGAGATGAAACAATATCTTTCTATTATTCTACTAACACTCATTGAGAACATTAATCGTGAACACACACCTAAGAGACTACTTGAAAATACAGCTATAACGATTGGACGACTTGGCTATTCTTGCCCAAACGAGGTGGCCCCTTACTTAGGTCAGTTCATTCGTATATGGTGTATTTCTTTACGGAATATTCGAGACAATGAAGAAAAAGATTCGGCATTTAGAGGTGTTTGTGCAATGATTGGTATAAATCCTCAGGGGGTGGTTCAAGATTTTGTGTTCTTTTGTGATGCAGTTGCCTCCTGGAGTAGTCCCAAAGATGACCTCAAGCAAATGTTCTACAAGGTGTGTGTGTGTGTGTCTCTGTTTGTCTATATCTGTTGTGTACATGTATATGTATCTGTCTATATCTCTATGTATGCATTTGTGTTAATTAACTAAAACTAACAAAGCCCTATGATTGCTTTGTGGTGTCCAGCATTCAGTAATCATGGCTAACTTTATCATGCCTGAAACACATCAGCCTGATGTTTACCTTTTAAAGGATCTTGTAGAACTTTAGGAATATATTTCAGGTAGAATAGCTAGTTGTTGGTTCCAGTTTCTACACAACTTTCTTTCTACGAGCTTGAGTGCACGTTCTTTTACGCACCACGCCCATTAATTGACCAAGCCCCCCTGGGAATGACGTAATTTCCTTAACTACGTATACAATGCATACTCGCATAAATGACACAAACATTATATATATTATTATAGTTCGAACCCGTGGGAAAGCAATCATAGGGATGGCCCTACGGGCCATAAAAATTGACCGTCAAGTACTCACCAAAAAAAAACTGAAGCTTCACGTTTGTAAAACTGAACTGGAGGAGTTGTCTACACACTCACTGGTCCTTATGCTAACTTCGAGGCAAGCTTCAAGCCTTTCTTAACATTTATGAAGGCAGGAGAATCTGATACAACTCGACCATCTTTAGCGGTCACGCCCATCTTTGTCAAGACCAATCGTTTTACTATTTCCACATGGAATAAAGAACTGTGACTGCAGGCGAAGTTGTACAGAGCCTTAACTTTGTTTAGGTCTGAATTCTTCTGAGAGAATGTAACAGTAAAATCTTGGCCATTGGCTCGTTAGCCACGCCCACATTTTAGCAATGATTAATAAAAAATGTTAATTAAATTGTTTCAATGCAAATAAACCATTTTTACGCAATGTTAATAGAACGGTGATATCCGTTTCATACTACTGCCGTACTACAAAGATGAAATGTTAACTTTTTGTTGACTTATACTGTAGTATGTACATGTACAAGTATGTCTGTGTGTGTATATACATGTATGTGTTGTTTATCTGTTAATGTGTATTTTGTGAATACAATATTTTTATTTTGTTTTTCAGATATTTCATGGGTTCAAAGCTAATGTTGGAGATCAGAATTGGCAAGTTTTTGTTGCTCAATTTCCCCCTCAACTCCGGACTAAACTAACTGCTACATATCAAATATAATGTAAGAATCATTACTAGAGAATGATAATCATTGTGGGGTGAGCCCTAGAAGGTGTGGTCAGAGACATGTGTAGCCAGGATGACCCAGAAAAAGGAATGAGTTTGATGTGTTAGAAATAGAGAAGCAGGCAAATGTGACTTATGCATCTCGTTTCTTGTATTCTCTCCTGCAACTTCTCTTCTCTATCCATTTTCATACACATGCAGCGTAGTTAACAAGGAATTGAAATTTTAATAGAACATACAGAATTACGTATGATACATACACACATGTATATATAATGTACATGTATGTACAGAAAATTCTCTACCAACTCCCTAGTGTGGGTCTCGCTCAGGCTCGCCCCAATTGCTGTAGTACTATGTAGTGTAGGGTGATGGTTGGTTATTGTGAAAGTAATAATCATTTTAATTACCATTTTTGGCAAAAATATACAGTCAATTTTGGCTACTTTGAAAAAAAATGTCATTTGAGGCAACATTATACACTTTTTTATTGACAATCTCCTTCTCCTCTTTCTCTTCCTCCCTTCCTACCTCTCTCTTTCTCTCTCTGTCTCTCTCTCTCTGTCTCTTTTTTTCTCTCTCTCTCTCTCTCTAGGTCTGAGATATCAGTGATTATGTTTCTTTCCATTTTTTTGTTGTAGTTCATTTTATTTTGCTTACGTGCTGTCTCTGTGTTTGGGCATGCATGCTGGCCCACGAAAAAAAAATTTTTCGTTTTATAAATTTGGAACCTAGGATGTTGTCACCATCCCGCCATTTTCTCTGAGGACTTATTTTTTGTTTCGGAGTTCCTAACCCGTATTTCCTTCTCTCATCGTCACTGATGGGGGAGTGTGGGTTAATGATCTTCAAACTAGGCTGTTTTTGTTTTCTTAAAGGCACCATGTCACACATTGAATCTTTTATTTATTTATTTTTTGTTTCAGATTAGACATAGGCCTGGTGGGTGAGGTGTAGGATCTAATCATAACATAGCCCCTTCATTATTAATCCTTTTTTTTTTTAAGAGGTCGTTAGTTTTTTTTTTGTTTTTTTGTATCGGCTTTATTTCTCTTAGGGGCATTTTATCAATATAGTAATATTATTTTTTGTTTTTTTCATTTTTTTTCCTCCTGTTGGTTGGTCATGTGAAGTGTGTATTGTATATTATTATTATATTAATTAATCACTGTGGTGAATATTAATAAAAAATGTCAAATTTAATTACGAGAGTATGCTATGAATATAATTATAAATGGAGTACGTGTAATCTGTTGTGATGTGTCTAGCTGCTACAAAGTGTGGAGAATGATTGTGTATACAATAGTACTAGTAGTATGTTCATTATCAGGAATACAAGGTAGACCCTTACCACCAGAAGGAGGTAAATCTTTATGAAGTTGTTATGTATTACATTCTCAATACTATATTATTATAGTTGTATATTTGTGGGCTGAGTATCTTGAAATAATATTACCAGACTACTATATGATTACATCTCAAAACTTCCCTGATATTGAGAGTGATGATGATAGTGATAGATATATTGAGGGTATTTGGTGTCTGTATCATATGCCAAAGACTTATGGAACCTTTTACTATCCTAATGGTGATGAAGTTACTGTATTCACTGGAACATTTAGTGCAGATAGGACAACAAACAATTACAATGGACCAGACCCAATATTTCAGACTGATGAACAGCTCACACATACTGTATTATTGTGGGATGAAGATTCAACAACACCAATAACATCAGATTATGAGGGTCTGTACAAATGTATCATTGATGATAGAACACTAGTAGTAGGAGTGTATGATACCAGTACATACAATGATAATAGTGAGTTAATGATGAGTTGTGTAGTAATAGTATATAATATATTACTTCATTTTATAGCTGGTCCTGAAGCAGGAGACATGTCATTATCCCTGATCTCCACACCAAGATATGTTGATCCTCCAGTATTCAACCTGAGCTTCACTGTCACAAAAGGACCTCCTACTGATGTCACATGTACAGGACCAAACTCATTTAGTATTACTCAAACAAGTGATGACGTGTCTCGTGAGGTAGTGAGTGTTGGTACTGCTACACTGGTGACAGTGACAGTGAGGATGAGAGAGGGAGGTAACTATCAGTGTATTGTCTCTAATGCCAGAGTAGAGGATGGTACTATTAATGGTGTCACTGCTACTGAGGATAGTACATCATTAAGTGTAACAGGTTAGTAGAAAAGTAATAATTAAATATGTGACCATTCATGAGAATCCTAAAGAATTGACATGAAATATGAAAGTCAGATTTAGAATACCAGACATATGGTCCATACATATATAAGTATAGCTAAAATCGATTTGAAGGTAATTCACCATTAATTGATAGAATGCTTACCTTTGAATTAAATTCTTGCTATTATATATAGAAAGGAAACTAAAGTTGGTATCCAGGAAGATCAATCATTTCTCTTCTAGATACCTGGTTTAGTTTGTTATATAAAATGGTAACATTTAAAGGTTAGCTTTTTATCAATATTAATAATTACCAAATGACCTCTTTTCTTATGATTACATATACGTTTAACTACATCTGAAATATATTTCCATTCTTGGAGATAGTTAAACACATTCATTAGTAATAATAAGCTAGAGGAATTACTTGGTACGGACATATGAGTGTTTTGGGAGTGAATCCAGCCTTTCAAAAGCAAATTTCTTGTTTAAATTTGAAACAGTATTTCATGTGAAGTCATATGGATGATAACATATACACTGCAAAAATAAAATTGTTAAAGTAACAAATTTATTGGTTAGTACAGTTGTAAGGAATAATTTAAATTAATTGGTCGTGTAGGTTGTTATGGATATACTGTAATTATAATCTCAACATCCTTATGTTGTCTAATATATGTACAAAGTGGAATATTGATTTTAATTGAGCCATTTGAGGTTGCCAAACCTTCGTTGTGCATCTAATGTGAGATATTAGGCATGATAATTGATTATAATAGGTACATATATCTTTTACGTATTGTAATATAATTAGACCAAAGCAGCTATGATGTTAGATGTATGTATCCTGAACAACAACTAATTGTTAAATCCTTGCAACTATACTAACTAATATATTTGTTATTTTAACAATTTTTTTTACAGTATATAATTACACTAAACCCAAACACTAAATATGGTATAAAATATGAAAGTCAGAATGCCATACATACAATGCATTTAAACACTAAGCTTTTTAAAAGTTAAACTACATTACATTATATTTGTATTCTTGGGTCTTGGGGACAATTAAACTCATTTATGAGTAACAGTAAAGCTTGGTATGGACATATTAGTGTTTTGTAAGTGAGTACATGTATGTACATGTATACTCATTTGTGGTTTACACAAGTACATGTATGTCATATATACATTTGTTTGTATATTACATGTACATGTCAGATTCTATAGTGAACTTACATCACTGAACTTTAAAACTAGGGCTGTCACTTCATGTAAGGATAGTGTTGTAGCTATATTACACATTCAAAATAGCATAACACTTATACAAACCACAGAATTCTCATAGTAGTGCATGAATAAAGATAACTGAACTTTAAAACTAGTCCTGCCTTTTACAAATTTCATTAACCCATTAATAAATTTGTGTTAATTTCATAGATGATTACTTTATAATTTTTACAGTTTCTGCTACCCCTACTCTCACACTAACAAGACTGGGTACAGGTCTACTTCATGTACAACTCTCCTGGACAGGATCATCACCTAGATATGAGGTGTTCTATTCTCTCAATGGTAGTGATAATATTCAGAGTTTAGTAAACACCACTGATACAACATACAGTGTTACATCAGGCCTCATGCAGGATGAAACATATGAGTTCTTTGTGGTATCATATGGTAATGATGGTACTCCTGTACTACCCAGTGTTAAGAGTAGTATTGAGAGTGTGACATTAAGTAAGTGATAGTAAACATCTTGTGTATTATAATCACTATATTACTGATTCCCTTCAGCACTACCATCAGTGAGTGACCTCACAGTTACTTCTACTAGTAACACTATTACTCTGACATGGACTGAACCTAATCCAATCCCTTCTAATGGCTACACTGCAACACGTCAGTGTCATAGATTATGTGAGGAATCATTTAATGATTTTGATCAAAAGCTCTCTAGTTCATCACCACTTGTGTTCAGTGGTATTAATCCTGGTAGTTATTGTGAAATCACATCATTCATTGGAGTATTTAGTGTTTCTGAGTCCATTGAGTTTGATAGTGGTATTATTGTTACCACACTCTCTGCTGGTGAGTTGAAAAATGACTTGAATTAGAACTGGTCAACGAATAAAAAATGGATCTGGGTATCAGGTTGAATAATTCGTGTGTGTGCTCGTTCAAATATTTAATGTGTGGGTGGGTGCATTTTCAGCTAGATGTACAACTGTAATGTTTCTCAAGAAGCATACTTCCACCTTCCAGCCCCTCCCTCAGAAGTTTTGAGAAAGTTTGATGTCATGTAAGATGGAAAAAGATTAATGGGAATAGCACACAAATATCACTCAAAGTGGTAAATAGGGTATTAACCAGTGCTCAAAACCACAGCATAGTAATAATCTGCTAGCTGCCAGAAACTTACCAGAATCCTTCTCAGAGTACCTCATTTTCACAATCAATAAAAGTAAACGTTTAAAAATTGTTTTATGAATAAACATCTCCTCAGGTGTAGTATGAATCTGATAACTCCATTTTAATATTTCTTTCTCAGAACCTACCTCTTCTCCTGAGAACATAACCTTCTCATTAATTGAGGCTAGGTCCATGATTGTCTTATGGGATGAAGTACCTTGTTCTGGACAGAATGGACACATCACTGGATACTTACTCTACTACACAAATACAACATTCTCTGACACTATCAACATCGCTAGAGGAGAGAACAGATCATACACACTCGCTCAACTGAGACCATATACCAACTACACTGTGACAGTGTCAGCATACAATGATGCTGGAACTGGACCAACAAGTTATAATAGAACACAACAGACAGAACAAGCTGGTCAGTTAGTACATTCATTACTAGTTCATGTTTCATATGATGTTTGTGTCTCTCAGAACCTACTTCTTCGCCAGAGAACATAACCTTCTCATCAGTTAAGGCTAGGTCTTTGACTGTTTCATGGGATGAGGTACCTCCTTCTGAACAGAATGGACCCATCACTGGATACTTACTCTACTACACAAACAAAACATTCTCTGACACTATCAATATTACTGGAGGAGAGAACAGATCATACACTCTCACTGAACTGAGACCATATACCAACTACACTGTGACAGTAGCAGCATACAATGATGCTGGAACTGGACCAACAAGTGATAATAGAACACAACAGACAGAACAAGCTGGTCAGTTAGTACATTCATTACTAGTTCATGTTTCATATGATGTTTGTGTCTCTCAGAACCTACTTCTTCGCCAGAGAACATAACCTTCTCATCAGTTAAGGCTAGGTCTTTGACTGTTTCATGGGATGAGGTACCTCCTTCTGAACAGAATGGACCCATCACTGGATACTTACTCTACTACACAAACAAAACATTCTCTGACACTATCAATATTACTGGAGGAGAGAACAGATCATACACTCTCACTGAACTGAGATCATATACCAACTATACTGTGACAGTTTCAGCATACAATGATGCTGGAAATGGACCATCAAGTGATAATCAAATACAACAGACAGAACAAGCTGGTCAGTTAGTGTATTTATCACTAGCTCATGTTTCATATGATGTTTGTGTCTCTCAGAACCTGGTGTGGTGTCAAACCTAATGTCAAGTGGAACAGATGTCGATCAGATCAGTATCACATGGAATCAACCCTTTATGCCTAATGGTATCATCATCATGTATGATATACGTTATAGAGAGTCTGACAACAGTGATTCATTTGTATTTTTTGTAAATGGTATAACAGACACACAATATATCATATCAGGATTAACAAGTTTCATAAGTTATACCATTGGTGTAAGAGCATACACTATTGCTGGTCCAGGAGAATGGATAGAGATACAAGCCTCTACTCTGTTACCAGGTATATCCAGTGTATATAGAACTATTATTAATATGTTATTATAATACAGGAATAGAAGATCTAATAGTTGAGATATTAGAAGATATAGTAATCATTAACTGGACACCTCTGAACTACACTGAACTCACAAGTTATGTACTGGAATACAAACAAACTAATGAACAGACATTTCAAACTATTATATTCCCAGTATCAGTAGTCTCTACAGGATCACCTAGATTACAACATGATATTGAGTATGTGTTTCAAGTGTATGGTGTCTTCACTATTAATAATGTGGAATATGAGAGTGAGAGATCACCTCCAGTTACTATAATGATTACAATGGATAGTTCATCAACTACTACTTCAACTCCATCATCTACTACTAGTTCAACTCCATCACTCATCTGTTCATCTAATATTTCACAGACTGGATCTACTGGTCTAGTAGCTGGTATATCGGTATTGGGTATTATTATTATTATTTTAATAATAATTATTATTATTCTTGTTGTATTGCGTTTTACTGAAAGGAATGAAAATAATACAAAAAAAATTGAAGAGTTAGTGAAAGACATAATTATTAATAATTGTATATTTATATAATTATCGTTTTTCAGATCCACAGTTCAACCTTTCGAAGAGCCTACATATGAAATATTGGAAGATTCAAAGTTAGTATAATTATATGATAATCATACATACATATGATATATTATATACATGTAATATAATATCATTATAGGAAAGATATTGAAATGAAAGAGTGTCAGGCATATGGACATGTAGAAACATCTCCACAAACACAGCAAGAAGGACAGCAAGATGAAACTGATGTTTATGAAACTGTTTAACTAAACAAATTATATATACATTATCATAGTAGTGGCTAGTCAGTTGAACTTGTGACGATATCAGTATATTTACATGTTTTAATAAATGAATTTTGTTTTTAGTTTACGATTTGCAAAATATATACTTAATTGATTCCTGATTGTGAAAAGTGAATGATATTATTTACTATATTCTTAGTAGTTTAATATGATGTAATATAATAGAGTACGTACATATATATGTATAGATGTATCTTCATATACGTACCAGTGTACATCAGAGTTTTTGATAACTTTTAAAGCTTGGGCCAAATTGACTCAAAAATGGTTAGTGTGTGCGCCATTGAGAATACATCTTGAGCCAATTAACTAAAAGTTAATGCTGTTACTGAAATACAATCATAATTAACTGTGCCACTGGCCCAAAGAAAGAACTGTGCAGTGCCAAATAAGAAGCTCTATGGGTCAATGGTGGGGCCTTATAAGCTTGTCAAAAAAACTGGTATACATGTACATGTTACCATGGTAATAAAGGGTAAGATGGTAAAGGGAATGGGTGGAGCTATGGATCTGGTCGCTAGTAAAGGAACAAAGGTAGTGATTACTATGGAACATACAACAAAGGTATTATTATTATATGATATAAAACTAATCAGTGATATATTATTTGTTATTATAGGATGGTAGTCATAAGATATTAGATGAATGTAGTCTACCATTAACAGGAAAGAACTATGTGGATTGTATTATTACTGAAATGGTATGTGTACATATGTAAAAACAGATTATGTGATTATGTATGTACATGTTTAAAGAGAAGGGTCTGATATTTATTGAAATTTCAAAAGGGGTCACTACAAGATGATATAAAACAAGCAACAGGTTATTCATTTAAAGTGAGTTATTATAAACATTTATAGTTTATGTTAGTGTGAGTGTGTGTATTTATATAATTAATTTTCTTTTAACATCATCACTGAGTGAAATTGACTTATAAGGTATTATTATGTTCACAAACATTAATTTGATTGTATATGTTGTGTAGTATAATCATTATTAATTTAGTTATAATAGTTATAATTGAGTTGGTTTGATTATTGATTGGAGGACTATCACTGTTAATGATATCTTGTTCAAGATGATTATATCATCAGTATTATATACAATAGTACTAGTAGTATGTTCATTATCAGGAATACAAGGTAGACCCATACCACCAGAAGGAGGTAAATCTTTATGAAGTTGTTATGTATTATATTCTCAATACTATATTATTATAGTTGTATATTTGTGGGCTGAGTATCTTGAACTAGTATTACCAGACTACTATATGATTACATCTCAACAATTCCCTGATACTGAGATTGGTGATGATGGTAATAGTAAATATCCTGAGGGTATTTGGTGTATGCATCATAATAGGTTCACTTATGGAGCCTTTTACTATCCTAATGGTACTGAAGTTGTAGTATGGACTGGAACATTTAGTTATGATAGGGCAACAAATGATTACACTGGACCAGACCCAATATTTCAGACTGATTATCAGCTCGTATATACTATATTATTCAGTGATCAAGAGTCACCAACACCAATAACATCAGATTATGAGGGTCTGTACAAATGTATCATTGATGATAGAACACTAGTAGTAGGAGTGTATGATACCAGTACATACAATGATAATAGTGAGTTAATGATGAGTTGTAATAGTATATAATATGTCACTTCATTTTATAGCTGGTCCTAAAGCAGGAGATATGTTGATCCTCCAGTATTCAACCTGAGCTTCAATGTCACAAATGGACCTCCTACTAATGTCACATGTACAGGACCAAACTCATTTAGTATTACTCAAACAAGTGATGACTTGTCTCGTGAGGTAGTGAATAATGGTACTGCTACACTGGTGACAGTGACAGTGAGGATGAGAGAGGAAGGTAACTATCAGTGTATTATCTCTAATGCCAGAGTAGAGAATGGTACTATTAATGGTGTCACTGCTACTGAGGGTAGTACATCATTAAATGTAACAAGTTAGTGAAACAATAATTAAATATGTTAGCAACTGACAGATTTAGTATATCATGCAGACATATGTTTTATACATAGATAAGTATTGACAAAAGTGGTTTGGAGATAATTAAAAAAGACCATTAATATATTTAAGTCAGTATAATTACACACATGTATCTCATTAATATCACTGCAAAAATAAAATTAATAAAATAACTAATGTATAGTTAGTATACTATTACAAGAATGCAAATTACAATTTAATTAACATATATGTGTGTGGCGACGAAGTCCACAGAAAGACAGACACTCTCCTTTCAGGAAACAACACGACCGCAGCTGGACTCGAACCACAGACCCTTAGATCAGGAGGCTCAAGCTCCAACGACTAAGCCATGCTGCCTCCTTAAAAAAAGAGTGCCCATCAAACTGGGACTATTTGATGGGAATGACTAACCACAACTTATATACACAAGTGTGTATATATGGGACCGTATTCCTAAATAAACTCCTCTATATATGTGTGTGTTTTTCTGTTTCTTGTTTATTTATGTATTTAACACATGTCATGTATTATTATTATTATTGTACCTTTGTCTATTAACAGTGTTGTATAAGTACATAAGAGTTAGCTTTATTTCTTTAAGTTATAATAAGATATAAGAATAGAGTTGTAAGTTAGTTAACTGATTATTATTAAAATATTGAGTTCAAACCAAAGTCTATTACACTTGTACTAATATTTATGGTTATCATATTTAATATCTCATATTAGATGTACAATGAAGGTTTGGTAACACATAATCACTTACTTAAAATATTTATTATGCTTCTTTGTACATCTAATTAGACAGGATAAAATTATTGGTACATGTACATGTGTATCAGTCATAATAACCTGTACGACTAATTAGTTTTGCACTATTCCATACAACTGTACTTAAGATTCATAGATGATCACATCATTATTTTTATATTATTACACAGTTTCTGATACCCCCACTCTCACACTAACAAGACTGGGTACAGGTCTGGATCATGTACTACTCTCCTGGACAGGATCATCACCTGGATATGAGGTGTTCTATTCTCTCAGTGGTAGTGATGATATTCAGAGTGCTGGAGTAACCACTGGTACAACATACAGTTTGACATCAGGACCATCAGGACTCACTCAGGGTCAAACATATGAGTTCTTTGTGGTATCATATGGTAATGATGGTACTCCTGTACTACCCAGTGTTAATAGTAGTATTGAGAGTGTGACATTAAGTAAGTGATAGTAAACATCTTGTGTATTATAATCACTATATTACTGATTCCCTTCAGCACTACCATCAGTGAGTGACCTCACAGCTACTTCTACTAGTAACACTATTACTCTGACATGGACTGAACCTGATCCAATCCCTTCTAATGGTTACAGTGCAACACGTCAGTGTCGTAGACTATGTAAGGAATCATTTAATGATATTGATCAAAAGGTCTCTAGTTCATCACCACTTGTGTTCAGTGGTATTAATCCTGGTAGTTATTGTACTATCCCATCATTCATTGGAATATTTGGTGTTACTAATACCATTGCGTTTGATAGGGGTAATATTGTTACCACTCTCTCTGCTGGTGAGTTGAAAAATGATATTATGAATTAGAACTGGCCAATGGATAATGAATGGATCTGGGTATCAGGTTGAATAATTTGTGTGGGTGCTCATTCGAGTTTTAATTAAAATTTAATATTTGGGTGGGCACATTTTCAGCTAGATGTACAACTCATAGCATACTTAGGGTTTCATACAGAGGGGGTGCCCTGGGATTCCACCACCCCTCCCCCAAAGGTTTTGCAAAAATATAATGTCATGTGAGATGTAACAGTTAAACAAATTAATGGGAATAGCACACAAATATCAATCAAAGTAGTAAATAGAGTATTAACAAGTGCTCAAAACCACAGTATAATAATAGTCTGCTAGCTGCCAGAAACCCACCAGAATCCTTCTCAGAGTACCTAATTTTCACAATTTTCCTACCGAAATCTGAGATATCAAAATCGAGTTTACAAAATTTGTAAATAAAGGAAACAAGTGTTAGAGGTTTGAGTATACAGCAATACCAGTGTTTCCTCGAAGGGGTGGTACCATGGTGCTCCTCCATCATTTAATTCTAAATTTTATTCTGAAAAACACAGTTTTACAATGCTCATTGAACATAGCTGACCAAACATCATGTACCACTGATGCACTCCTTCACCCTTTATGTTTATCATGGGAGAAACACTGGCAATACACTGGTGGGACAACACCCACATTTTTAGTACTTGTGTGTGATAGACTATGGGCTTAGTACAAAATAAGTAAAAGTTTATATGACTGTTTTATGAATAAACATCTCCTCAAGTGTAGTATGAATTTTATAACTCCATTCTGATATTTCTTTCTCAGAACCTACCTCTTCTCCAGTGAATATTGTTTTCTCATCAGTTGAGGCTAGGTCTTTCAATATCTCATGGGATGAAGTACCTTGTTCTGAACAGAATGGACCCATCACTGGATACTTACTTAACTACACCAATACCACATTCTCTGACACTATCAACATCACTGGAGGAGAGAACAGATCATACACTCTTACCAAACTGAGACCATATACCAACTACACTGTGACAGTGTCAGCATACAATGATGGTGGAACTGGACCAACAAGTGATAATAGAACACAACAGACAGAACAAGCTGGTCAGTTGGTATATTCATTACTAGTTCATGTTTCATATGATGTTTGTGTCTCTCAGAACCTGGTGTGGTGTCAAACCTAATGTCAAGTGGATCAGATGTAGATCAGATCAATATCACATGGAATCAACCCTCTATGCCTAATGGTATCATCATCATGTATGATATACGTTATAGAGAGTCTGACAACAGTGATTCATTTGTATACGTGAATATATCAAACACTCAACACATAATAAGTGGACTGTTACCAAACACAAGTTATACAGTTGGTGTGAGAGCATACACTATTGCTGGTCCAGGAGAAGGGATAGATGAAACAGCTATGACATTTGATATACGTAAGCGTTTATAATATTTATAAAGCTGTATGTTATCTTTTTTGTCTTTATAGCTATTGTTCAGAACTTTCAAGTCACTCGTATTAGTGATACTATAGTTAGAGTAACATGGCAACTGATTGAATCTGATGCTGTAGACATATATACAATATATTACTGTAGTACTAGTGAAGTGAAGAGACAGGTTGATTTAGGATCAAAGCACTTCCCAGCTAATGTTTTAGAGGGAGTAATAGATAGACTAGACCCAAACCTGGATTATATATTCTCTATAACAGTAACATTTATATTAGGAGGTATAGAGTATGAGGGAGAGGAAACAGACCCAGTTGTACCATCAGGTAATGAAGTCTGGATGCTAATAAATATTATTTTAAATTATACTATCAAACTCAATGGACTCAATACCAAATGTTCCAGTGAATGATGATATAGTACAAGTACTACCAGGATTAATACCACTGAACACAAGTGTTGACGAACTAGAGGTCTTTTGCATAAAACTATTAAATGATTCCTCACATAGTCTACGACACTGACGTGTTGCAATGTAACCATTAGAAGGGATTGGATCAGGTTCAGTCCATGTCAGAGTAATAGTGTTACTAGTAGAAGTAGCTGTGAGGTCACTCACTGATGGTAGTGCTGAAGGGAATCAGTAATATAGTGATTATAATACACAAGATGTTTACTATCACTTACTTAATGTCACACTCTCAATACTACTATTAACACTGGGTAGTACAGGAGTACCATCATTACCATATGATACCACAAAGAACTCATATGTTTGATTCTGAGTGAGTCCTGATGTTACATTGTATGTTGTATCAGTGGTGTTGCAGTGTAACACATCCGTATCATAGACTAAGTGAGGCATCATTTAATAGTTTAATGCAAAAGACCTCTAGTTCATCACCACTTGTGTTCAGTGGTATTAATCGTAGTAGTACTTTTACTTTATCATTATTCACAGGAACATTTGGTATTGAGTCCATTGAGTTTGGTAGTGGTAATGATGTTACCACTCTCTCTGCTGGTAAGTTGAAAAATTATATTATGAATTAAAACTGGCCAACGGATAAAGAATGGATCTGGGTAACAGGTTGAATAATTTATGTAGTGCTTGTTCAAGTTTTAATTGAAATTTAATGTGTGGGTCAGTGTTCTTTTTCTCAGCTCTAATGATTTAACCTTTTTTGAAATAGGCTTACTTAGCTACACAGAAAATCTGAGATATCAAAATTGAGTTTATAACATTTGTGAAATGTGTTTGAACTTTGAGTACAGCATTACCAGTGTTTCTAATTTTATGCTGAAAACATAGTTTTACAACACTGATTGAACATTGTTGACCAAACGTCATGTACCACTGATGCACTCCTCCACCCTTAATGTTTATCCTGGGGGAAACACTGGTAATACACTGGTGGGACAACACCCACATTTTCAGTAATTGTGTGTGATGGACTATGGGCTTAGTACACAATAGGTAAAAGTTTATATGACTGTTTTATGAATAAACATGTCTTCAGGTGTAGTATGAATTTGATAACTCCATTTTGATATTTCTTTCTCAGAATTAGAACCTACCTCTTCTCCAGAGAACATTGTTTTCTCATCAGTTGAGGCTAGGTCCATGATTGTGTCATGGGATGAAGTACCTTATTCTGGACAGAATGGACTCATCACTGGATACTTACTTTACTACACAAACACAACATTCTCTGACACTATCAACATCACTAGAGGAGAGAACAGATCATACACTCTCACTGAACTGAGACCTTATACTAACTACACTGTGACAGTGTCAGCATACAATGATGTTGGAACTGGACCACAAAGTGATAATAGAATACAACAGACAGAACAAGCTGGTCAGTTAGTGTATTCATTACTAATACATAATTCATATGATGTTTTTATCTCTCAGAACCTACTTCTTCTCCAGAGGACATAATCTTCTCATTAGTTGAGGCTAGGTCTTTGACTGTTTCATGGGAAGAGGTACCTCGTTCTGAACAGAATGGACTCATCACTGGATACTTACTCTACTACACAAACACAACATTCTCTGACACTATCAACATCACTGGAGGAGAGAACAGATCATACACTCTCACTGAACTGAGACCTTATACTAACTACACTGTGACATTGTCAGCGTATAATGATGTTGGAACTGGACCACAAAGTGATAATAGAATACAACAGACAGGACAAGCTGGTCAGTTAGTATATTCATTACTAGTTCATGTTTCATATGATATTTGTGTCTCTCAGAACCTACTTCTTCTCCAGAGAACATAGCCTTCTCATCAGTTGGGGCTATGTCTTTGATTGTCTCATGGGATGAAGCACCTCATTCTGGACAGAATGGTCCCATCACTGGATACTTACTCTACTACACAAACACAACATTCTCTGACACTATCAACATCACTGGAGGAGAGAACAGATCATACACTCTCACTGAACTGAGACCTTATACTAACTACACTGTGACGTTGTCAGCGTATAATGATGTTGGAACTGGACCAACAAGTGATAATAGAATACAACAGACAGGACAAGCTGGTC
Source organism: Petrosia ficiformis (assembly GCA_947044365.1). NCBI lineage: Eukaryota > Metazoa > Porifera > Demospongiae > Haplosclerida > Petrosiidae > Petrosia > Petrosia ficiformis. Next base: position 868,773 of record OX345647.1, on the reverse strand, counting down.
AGTTAGTATATTCATTACTAGTTCATGTTTCATATGATATTTGTGTCTCTCAGAACCTACTTCTTCTCCAGAGAACGTAGCCTTCTCATCAGTTGGGGCTAGGTCTTTGATTGTCTCATGGGATGAAGCACCTCATTCTGGACAGAATGGTCCCATCACTGGATACTTACTCTACTACACAAACACAACATTCTCTGACACTATCAACATCACTGGAGGAGAGAACAGATCATACACTCTCACTGAACTGAGACCTTATACTAACTACACTGTGACATTGTCAGCGTATAATGATGTTGGAACTGGACCACAAAGTGATAATGGAATACAACAGACAGAACAAGCTGGTCAGTTAGTGTATTCATTACTAATACATAATTCATATGATGTTTTTATCTCTCAGAACCTACTTCTTCTCCAGAGGACATAATCTTCTCATTAGTTGAGGCTAGGTCTTTGACTGTTTCATGGGAAGAGGTACCTCGTTCTGAACAGAATGGACTCATCACTGGATACTTACTCTACTACACAAACACAACATTCTCTGACACTATCAACATCACTGGAGGAGAGAACAGATCATACACTCTCACTGAACTGAGACCTTATACTAACTACACTGTGACGTTGTCAGCGTATAATGATGTTGGAACTGGACCAACAAGTGATAATAGAATACAACAGACAGGACAAGCTGGTCAGTTAGTATATTCATTACTAGTTCATGTTTCATATGATATTTGTGTCTCTCAGAACCTACTTCTTCTCCAGAGAACGTAGCCTTCTCATCAGTTGGGGCTAGGTCTTTGATTGTCTCATGGGATGAAGCACCTCATTCTGGACAGAATGGTCCCATCACTGGATACTTACTCTACTACACAAACACAACATTCTCTGACACTATCAACATCACTGGAGGAGAGAACAGATCATACACTCTCACTGAACTGAGACCTTATACTAACTACACTGTGACAGTGTCAGCATACAATGATGTTGGAACTGGACCACAAAGTGATAATGGAATACAACAGACAGAACAAGCTGGTCAGTTAGTGTATTCATTACTAATACATAATTCATATGATGTTTTTATCTCTCAGAACCTACTTCTTCTCCAGAGGACATAATCTTCTCATTAGTTGAGGCTAGGTCTTTGACTGTTTCATGGGAAGAGGTACCTCGTTCTGAACAGAATGGACTCATCACTGGATACTTACTCTACTACACAAACACAACATTCTCTGACACTATCAACATCACTGGAGGAGAGAACAGATCATACACTCTCACTGAACTGAGACCTTATACTAACTACACTGTGACATTGTCAGCGTATAATGATGTTGGAACTGGACCACAAAGTGATAATAGAATACAACAGACAGGACAAGCTGGTCAGTTAGTATATTCATTACTAGTTCATGTTTCATATGATATTTGTGTCTCTCAGAACCTACTTCTTCTCCAGAGAACATAGCCTTCTCATCAGTTGGGGCTAGGTCTTTGATTGTCTCATGGGATGAAGCACCTCATTCTGGACAGAATGGTCCCATCACTGCATACTTACTCTACTACACAAACACAACATACTCTGACACTATCAACATCACTGGAGGAGAGAACAGAGCATACACTCTCACTGAACTGAGACCATATACTAACTACACTGTGACAGTAGCAGCATACAATGATGCTGGAACTGGACCAACAAGTGATAATCAAATACAACAGACAGAACAAGCTGGTCAGTTAGTATATTCATTACTAGTTCATGTTTCATATGATGTGTGTGCCTCTCAGAACCTGGTGTGGTGTCAAACCTAATGTCAAGTGGATCAGATGTAGATGAGATCAGTATCACATGGAATCAACCCTCTATGCCTAATGGTATCATCATCATGTATGATATACGTTATAGAGAGTCTGACAACAGTGATTCATTTGTCATTTTTGTAAATGGTATAACAGACACACAATATATCATATCAGGATTAACAAGTTTCATAAGTTATACCATTGGTGTAAGAGCATACACTGTTGCTGGTCCAGGAGAATGGATAGAGATACAAGCCTCAACTCTGTTACCAGGTATATCCAGTGTATATAGAACTATTATTAATATGTTATTATAATACAGGAATAGAAGATCTAATAGTTGAGATATTAGAAGATATAGTAATCATTAACTGGACACCTCTGAACTACACTGAACTCACAAGTTATGTACTGGAATACAAACAAACTAATGAACAGACATTTCAAACTATTATATTCCCAATATCAGTAGTCTCTACAGGATCACCTAGATTACAACATGATATTGAGTATGTGTTTCAAGTGTATGGTGTCTTCACTATTAATAATGTGGAATATGAGAGTGAGAGATCTCCTCCAGTTACTATAATAATTAGTTCATCTACTACATCTTCATCTGATGGTTCACAGACTGGATCTACTGGTCTAGTAGCTGGTATATCAGTGTTGAGTATTATTATTATTATTTTAATAATAATGGTTATTATTCTTGTGGTATTACTGTTTATTGAAAAGAATAAAAACAATACAAGAGAAATGCAAAAGTTTGTGATAGACATATTAATAATTGAAAATATATATAATTATCATTTTTCAGATCCGCAGTTCAACCTTTCGAAGAGCCTATATATGAAATAATGGAAGATTCAAAGTTAGTATAATTATATGATAATCATATGATATATTATATACATGTAATATAATATCATTATAGGAAAGATATCGAAATGAAAGAGTGTCAAGCATATGGACATGTAGAAACATCTTCACAAACACAACAGGAAGGACAGCAAGATGAAACTGATGTTTATGAAACTGTTTAACTAAACAAATTATATATACATTATCATAGTAGTGGCTAGTCAGTTGAACTTGTGACGATATCAGTATATTTACATGTTTTAATAAATGAATTTTGTTTTTAGTTTACGATTTGCAAAATATATACTTAATTGATTCCTGATTGTGAATAGTGAATGATATTATTTACTATATTCTTAGTAGTTTAATATGGTGTAATATTATAGAGTACGTACATATGTATAGATGTATCTTAATATACCAGTGTACATGTACATGTTACCATGGTGATATAGGGTAAGATTGTAAAAGGAATGGGTGGAGCTATGTATCTTGTAACTAGGAGTGTTACCTTGGAACATACAACAAAGATATTATTATTATATGATATAAAACTAATCAGTGATATATTATTTGTTATTATAGGATGGTAGTCATAAGATATTAGATGAATGTAGTCTACCATTAACAGGAAAGAACTGTGTGGATTGTATTATTACTGAAATGGTATGTGTACATATGTATACACAGACATGTGATTATGTATGTATATGTTGTGTTTAGGGCGTGTTTAAAGAGAAGGGTCTGATACTTGTTGAAATTTCAGAAGGGGTCACTATAGATGATATAAAACAAGCAACAGGTGTTAGATGTACAAGAAGCAGAATAAATAAATCATTGTATAATTTATTTATAGTCGTTATATTTGATTATTAATTTGGGGGAGTTTAGTGTTTCATGACAAATGTATTGGTTAGTGCAGTTGCAAGGATTTAACAATTAGTTGTTGTTTAGGAGATACATATATCTAACACCATAGCTACTTTGTACTAATTATATTAAAATATGTAAACGATATATGTACCAATTATTATCAAATAATATTTATCATGCCTAATATCTCATATTAGATACACAAAGAAGGTTTGGAGACCTAAAATGATTAAATTAAAATATTTATTCTGCTTCTTTGTATATCTATTATACAGCATAAGGAAATGGACACTACAATTATTAGATTATACTTAGTACAAGTACATATAAATCATCATAATAGTCTACATGACCAATTAAATTACTATGCCATGTAATTGTACATGTACTAACTATATAATAAATTAGTTATTTTAACAATTCTATTTTTGTGGTGTACTGTAATTCAGGAGTATCACTGTTAATGATTTCTTGTTCAAGATGAATATATCATCAGTATTGTATATAATAGTACTAGTAGTATGTTCATTATCAGGAATACAAGGACAACTTAGAATTGACCCAACAGAAGAAGAAGGTAAATCTTTATGAAGTTGTTATGTATTACATTCTCAATACTATATTATTATAGTTGTACATTTGTGGGCTGAGTATCTTGAACTAGTATTACCAGACTACTATATGATTACATCTCAACAATTCCCTGATACTGAGAAGCATGGTGATGATGATAGTTTTATTGAGGGTATTTGGTGTCTGCATTATATGTCCAACACCTATGGAACCTTTTACTATCCTAATGGTACTGAAGTTGTAGTATACAATGGAACATTTAGTAATAATGAGGCAGATTACACTGGACCAGATCCAATATTTCAGACTAATAAACAGCTCGAATACACTGTATTGTTGAAAGATGAAGATTCAACAACACCAATAACATCAGATTATGAGGGTCTGTACAAATGTATCATTGATGATAGAACACTAGTAGTAGGAGTGTATAATACCAGTACATACAATGATAGCAGTGAGTTAATGATGAGTTGTGTAGTAATAGTATATAATACATCACTTCATTTTATAGCTGGTCCTAAAGCAGGAGACATATCATTATCCCTGATCTCCACACCAAGATATGTTGATCCTCCAGTATTCAACCTGAGATTCAATGTCACAAATGGACCTCCTACTGATGTCACATGTACAGGACCAAACTCATTTAGTATTGATGAAACAAGTGACGACTTGTCTCGTGAGGTAGTGAATGTTGGAACTGCTACACTGGTGACAGTGACAGTGAGGATGAGAGAGGGAGGTAACTATCAGTGTACTGTCTCTAATGCCAGAGTAGGGAATGGTACTATTAATGGTGTCACTGCTACTGAGGGTAGTTCATCATTAACTGTAACAGGTTAGTAGAAAAGTAATAATTAAATATGTGACCATCCATGAGAATCCCAAAGAATTGACATGAAATATGAGAGTCAGATTTAGAATACCAGACATATGCTCTATACATATATAAGTATAGCTAAAATCGATTTGAAGGCAATTCACCATTAATTGATAGAATGCTTACCTTTTAATTAAATTCTTACTAATTTAGAAAGGAAACTAAATTTGGTATCCAGGAAGATCAATCATTTCTCTTCTAGATACCTGGTTTAGTTTGTTATATAAAATGGTAACATTTAAAGGTTAGCTTTTTATCAAAATTAATATTTACCAAATGACCCCTTTTCTTATGATTATATATACTCATTTAACTACATCTGAAATATATTTCCATTCTTGGAGATAGTTAAACACATTCATTAGTAATAATAAGCTAGAGGAATTACTTGGTATGGACATATGAGTGTTTTGGGAGTGAATCCAGTCTTTCAAAAGCAAATTTCTAGTTTTAATTTGAAACAGTATTTCATGTGAAGTCATATGGATGATAACATATAATTACACTAAACCCAAACATTAAATATGACATAAAATATGAAAGTCAGAATGCCATACATATAATGCATTTAAACACTAAACTCTTTAAAAGTTAAACTACATTACATTATATTTGTATTCTTGAGGACAATTAAACTCATTTATGAGTAACAGTAAAGCTTAGTGTGGACATACCAGTGTTTTGTAAGTGAGTACATGTATGTACATGTATACATGTATGCTCATTTGTGGTTTACACAAGTACATGTATATCATATATACATTTGTTTGTATATTACATGTACATGTCAGATTCTATAGTGAACTTACATCACTGAACTTTAAAACTAGGGCTGTCACTTCATGTAAGGATAGTGTTGTAGTTGTATTACACATTCAAAATAGTATAATACTTATACAAACCACAGAATTCTCATAGTAGTGCATGAATAAAGATCACTGAACTTTAAAACTAGTCCTGCCTTTTACAAATTTAGTTAACCCATTAATAAATTTGTGTTAATTTCATAGATGATTACTTTATAATTTTTACAGTTTCTGCTACTTCCACTCTCACACTAACAAGACTGGATACAAATCTGACTCATGTACGACTCTCCTGGACAGGATCATCACCTGGATATGAGGTGTTCTATTCTCTCAATGGTAGTGATAATATTCAGAGTTTAGTAAACACCACTGATACAACAACATACGATGTGACATCAGGACTCACTCAGGATGAAACATATGAGTTCTTTGTAGTAGCATATGATGACGATGATACTACTGTACTACCCAGTGTTAATAGTAGTATTGAGAGTGTGACATTAAGTAAGTGATAGTAAACATCTTGTGTATTACAATCACTATATTACTGATTCCCTTCAGCACTACCATCAGTGAGTGGCCTCACAGCTACTTCTACTAGTAATACTATTACTCTGACATGGACTGAACCTGATCCAATCCCTTCTAATGGTTACATTGCAACACGTCAGTGTCGTAGACTATGTGAGGCATCATTTAATGATTTTGATCAAAAGACCTCTAGTTCATCACCACTTGTGTTCAATGGTATTAATCCTGGTAGTTATTGCGAAATCACACAATTCCTTGGACTATTTGCTGCTGGTAACATTGAGTTTGATAGTGGTAATATTGTTACCACTCTCTCTGCTGGTGAGTTGAAAAATGATATTAGGAATTAGAACTGGCCAACAGATAAAGAATGGATCTGGGTAATTTATGTGTGTGCTTGTTCAAGTTTTATTTGAAATTTAATGTGTGAGTGGACACATTTTCAGCTACATCTAATTTTTCTCAAGAAGCTTACTTAGCCAGGATTTCATATATACAGAGGAGGGGCGTTCTGGGATTCCACCTTCCAGCCCCTCCCCCAGTAGTTTTGAGAAAGTATAATGTCATGTAAGATATAACAGCTTAACAAATTAAGCACACAAATATCAATCAAAGTAGTAAATAGAGTATTAACAAGTGCTCAAAACCACAGTATAGTAATAGTCTGCTAGCTGCCAGAAACCCACCAAAATCCATCTCAGAGCACCTAATTTTCACACGCCCCACATTCTTACAATCTTCAAAAGGAAAAAATCCTGTATGAAACCATGTTAGCTACACAGATAATCTGAGATATCAAAATTGAGTTTATAAAAAGTGTTTGAAGCTTGAGTACAGCAATACCAGTGTTTCCCCAAAGAGTGGTACTATGGTGCTCCCCCATCCAAATTTTATGCTGAAAAACACAGTTTTACAATGCTCAATGAACATAGTTGACCAAACATCATGTACCACTGATGCACTCCTTCACCCTTAATATTTATTTTGGGGTAACACTGGCAATACACTGGTGGGACAACACCCACATTTTTAGTACTTGTGTGTGATAGACTGTACAAAATAAGAAAAACTGTATAGATGAATAAACATCTCCTCAAGTGCAGTATACATTTAATAACTCCATTTTGATATTTCTTTCTCAGAACCTACCTCTTCTCCAGAAAACATTGTTTTCTCATCAGTTGAGGCTAGGTCTTTTAAGATCTCATGGGATGAATTACCTTGTTCTGGACAGAATGGACCCATCAATGGATACTTACTCTACTACACAAACACAACATTCTCTGACACTATCAACGTCACTGGAGAAGAGAACAGAGCATACACTCTCACTGAGCTGAGACCATATACCAACTACACTGTGACAGTGTCAGCATACAATGATGCTGGAACTGGACCAGCAAGTGATAATAGAACACAACAGACAGAACAAGCTGGTCAGTTAGTATATTCATTACTAGTTCATGTTTCATAGGATGTTTGTGTCTCTCAGAACCTACTTCTTCTCCAGAGAAAATAATCTTCTCATCAGTTGAGGCTAGATCTTTGACTGTTTCATGGGATGAGGTACCTCCTTCTGGACAGAATGGACCCATCACTGGATACTTACTCTACTACACAAACACAACATTCTCTGACGCTATCAACATCATTGGAGGAGAGAACAGAGTATACACTCTCACTGAACTAATACCATATACTAACTACACTGTGACAGTAGCAGCATACAATGATGTTGGAACTGGACCAACAAGTGATAATAGAATACAACAGACAGAACAAGCTGGTCAGTTAGTATATTCATTACTAATACATAATTCACAGGATGTTTGTGTCTCTCAGAACCTACTTCTTCTCCAGAGAACATAATTTTCTCATCAGTTGAGGCTAGATCTTTAACTGTTTCATGGGATGAGGTACCTCCTTCTGGACAGAATGGACCCATCACTGGATACTTACTCTACTTCACAAACACAACATTCTCTGACACTATCAACATCATTGGAGGAGAGAACAGATCATATATTCTCACAGAACTGATACCATATTCTAACTACACAGTGATAGTGTCAGCATACAACGATGTTGGAACTGGACCAGCAAGTGATCATGGAATACAACAGACAGAACAAGCTGGTCAGTTAGTATATTCATTTCTAGTTCATGTTTCATATGATGTTTGTGTCTCTCAGAACCTGGTATGGTGTCAAACCTAATATCAAGTGGATCAGATGTAGATCAGATCAGTATCACATGGAATCAACCCTCTATGCCTAATGGTATCATCATCATGTATGGTATACATTATAGAGAGTCTGACAACAGTGATTCATTTGTATATGTGAATACAACAAACACTCAACACATAATAGATGGACTATTACCAAACACAAGTTATACAGTTGGTGTGAGAGCATACACTATTGTTGGTCCAGGAGAATGGATAGATAAAACAATCATGACTTCTGATATTCGTAAGAATTTAGAATATTTTTAAACCTGTATATATTACTTTTTGTCTTCATAGCTATGGTTCAAAACTTTCAAGTCACTCGTACTAATAATACTACAGCTAGAGCAACATGGGATCGAATAGAATCTGATGCTGTAGACAGATATACAGTATACTACTATAGTACTAGTGAAGTGAAGAGACAGGTTGATTCAGGATCAATGAACTTCTCAGCTAGTGTTTCAGAGGGAGTAATAGATGAACTAGACCCAAACCTGGATTATATATTCTCTATAACAGTAACATTTATATTAGGAGGTATAGAGTATGAGGGAGAGGAAACAGACCCAATCATACCATCAGGTAATGTAGTGTGGATGCTAATAGATATTGTTTTAAATTATTTCCAATGAATATAGTTATATCAACTTCATCTCTTGATATATTAATTATGATGAGTTCATCTTCAACTACTACTGGTATTAATTACATAATGACACTTGTTGTTTAAATCATGCATCAAATATATCATATCAATATGATACATCTAATTACAATTATTTTAATTTTTATGTACAGCAACACAAATAGGCATATCACTGTTGGGTTGTATATTATGTATAGTAGTAATATGTGTGACTGTTATTATTATTATATTTATATACAAAAAGAGAGTAAGAAAATCAAACCATTATGACTTGAGGTAGTGGACTGTATTATCTCATTTATTAAATCATCATCATATAATTATTATATATAGTGCTGTTAATATTCAGACAAAGACGAGTACAGCCTATGGAGTAGTTATACGTAACAAGAGATGGTAATATATAATAAATATTGTAATTATAATTATTATATTATAATTATTATATTATAATTTTATAATAGTGATGATGATATCGAAATGAAGATTAGTGAAGCATATGGAATGTTTGATCAGAAGTCACATGACTCATCTCTGTAAGTAACAAACAAACCAAATATTCAATAACAACAACATTATTGTTTTTATTCCTTCAATAGAACATACGAAGAGATCGATATTACCCATGACACACCAGTCAATGCAACAGATGTACTTATAACATCATCTGATGTTGAAAATTCTCAGTAAGTAACATATTCAATAACAATATTGTTTTTACTATTTCAACAGAACATATGAAGAGATTGATATTATCTCTGACACACCAGTTAACACAATAGATGTACTTGAAACAACATCATGTGATGAGAATACTTATGAAACAGTACAGAATTGACGTGAAGTATTTTGACTTATGAAAACACAATAATTATGAAACTGATGTTTAGTTTACATACAATCTCTTTATATATGTATACATTAACACATAGTAAGTATAATAGTATATAATATCAGTGTGAATAGACACTATTAAAATTACTTTCTGTTTTTATTATCATTTGTAATGATTAATATTATAAGAATACATTATCAAATGAACATGTTCTATTATCAGTTTTTCATTATTGTTTGTCAAGATTCCTAAGACCAGTAGTAACAGAGGTAAGATCAGGTGTAGCTGGATTCATTGTCTGGAGTTCAACCAGGTATCGACCAACTTTTATCCAATTTATTTGTAATGAACGATGGCCTAATTGGAATACTATCATATAGTCAGGTTTATAGGAAACTAACTTTTCATAAGATGAAACAAGAGAAGGATTATTAGTATATGAGGTAAGGAGAACAAGAAGAACTAAAAGAATATGAAGAGGATGTCCGGTAGAATGCCAAAATGTGTCCTATAAATAATGAATAGATAGAAAGATGGATAGATTAGTATGTACATGTACATGTTACCATAGTGATATAGGATAAGATGGTAAAAGGAATGGGCGGAGCTATGGATCTGGTAGCTAGTAAAGGAACAAAGGTAGTGATTTCTATGGAACATACAACAAAGGTATTATTATTATAATTATGATAGAAAACTAATCAGTGATATGTTATTTGTTATTATAGGATGGTAGTCATAAGATATTAGATGAATCTAGTCTACCATTAACAGGAAAGAACCGTGTGGATTGTATTATTACTGAAATAGCATGTGTACATATGTATAAACAGACATGTGATTATGTATGTACATGTTGTGTTTAGGGTGTGTTTAAAGAGAAGGGTCTGATACTTATTGAAATTTCAAAAGGGGTCACTATTATAACAAGTTCATTTGAAGTGAGTTATTATAAACATTTACAGTTTATGATCGGGTGTGTGTGTGTTTATATAATGCATTATTATTTTCACAAACATTAATTTATTGTATATGTTGTGTAGTATAATCATTATGAATGGAGAAGTGTTCACTGTTATTGTCATCATAGGGGAGTATCACTGTTAATACAGTATTATGTGTGCGTGTGTGTCTGTCTATATCTGTTGTGTGTATGTGTGTGTTGAACATAGTCACATGATATTGCTTATGCTTATTATATGACTCGTGATATTTTCATGTGATGTCATGTGATCCATTATTTTTAGTAAAATGTTACTGTGATATATAGGTATGTCTATATTTCTATGTATGCATTTGTGTTGTTTTAGTTAATTAACTAAATCTAAAGACTAAAACCCCTTTTAGTAAGGCATTGTGACTTTTAGTTAAATGTTTTAAGTTCGGCTGCTTTCAAAGTTACGAGCAGTTTCAAAGATACAGGCACCTCTCAGTCTCACATTGGCTAGATAAGAGGGGTTCCACTGTATATACTAAACAACACTATATGTATGTAGTATGTACATGTATGTCTGTGTGTGTATATATGTGTTGTTTATCTGTTAATGTGTACACACATGTGTGTGTATTTTATGAATACAATTATTTTTATTTTGTTTTTCAGATATTTCATGGGTTCAAAGCTAATGTTGGAGATCAGAATTGGCAAGTTTTTGTTGCTCAATTTCCCCCTCAACTCCGGACTAAACTAACTGCTACATATCAAATATAATGTAAGAATCATTATTATTACTAGAGAATGATAATCATTGTGGGGCGAGCCCTAGAAGGTGTGGTCAGAGACATGTGTAGCCAGGATGACCCAGAAAAAGGAATGAGTTTGATGTGTTAGAAATAGAGAAGCAGGCAAATGGATCTCGTTTCTTGTATTCTCTCCTGCAACTTCTCTTTTCATACACATGCAGTGTAGTTAACAAGGAATTGAAATTTTAATAGAACATACAGAATTACGTATGATACATACACACATGTATATACAATGTACGTACAGAAAATTCTCTACCAACTCCCTAGTGTGGGTCTCACTCAGGCTTGCCCCAATTACGGTAGTACTATGTAGTGTAGGGTGATGGTTGGTTATTGTGAAAGTAATAATCATTTTAAGAAAAAAAATGTCATTTGAGGCAAAATTATACACTTTTTTATTGACAACCTCCTTCTCCTCTTTCTCTTCCTCCCTTCCTACCTCTCTCTTTCTCTCTCTGTCTCTCTCTCTCTGTCTCTGTCTCTCTCTCTCTAGGTCCGAGATATCAGTGATTATGTTTCTTTCCATTTTTTGTTGTAGTTCATTTTATTTTGCTTACGTGCTGTCTCTGTGTTTGGGCATGCATGCTGGCCCACGAAAAAAAATTTTTCGTTTTATAAATTTGGAGTGAGTTAATGATGAGTTGTGTAGTAATAGTATATAATATATCACTTCATTTTATAGCTGGTCCTAAACCAGGAGACATGTCATTATCCCTGATCTCCACACCAAGATATGTTGATCCTCCAATATTCAACCTGAGCTTCAATGTCACAAATGGACCTCCTACTGATGTCACATGTACAGGACCAAACTCATTACTCAAACAAGTGATGACTTGTCTCGTGAGGTAGTGAATGATGGAACTGCTACACTGGTGAGAGTGACAGTGAGGATGAGAGAGGGAGGTAACTATCAGTGTACTGTCTCTAATGCCAGAGTAGAGAATGGTACTATTAATGGTGTCTCTGCTACTGAGGGTAGTACATCATTACTTGTATCAGGTTAGTAGAAAATTAGTAATTAAATATGTTAGCAACTGACAGATTTAGCATATGTTCTATATATAAATAAAAGTGACTTGGAGATAATTAAAAAGACCATTAATTGATTTAAGACATGAATATTTCATTGTATACTTTTACTCATTAAGTATCACTACAAAAATAAAATCGATATATAACTAATATATGGTTAGTACTATTACAAGGATGCAAGTTATAAATTAACATATATATGTGTGTGTTTATCTGTCTAGGTAATCTGTTTCTTGTTTATTTATGTATTTAACACATGTCATGTAGTATTATTATTGTACCTTTGTCTATTAACAGTGTTGTATAAGTACATAAGAGTTAGCTTTATTTCTTTAAGTTATAATAAGATATAAGAATAGAGTTGTTAGTCTTTATTAATATATTGAGTTCAAGTCAAACCAAATCTATTATATACACTTGTACCAATTCATATGTACAATCACTTAATTAAAATATTTATTATGTTTTTTGTACATCTAATTAGACAAGATAAGGAAATTGATACTACACATTATAATTGGTGCAGTTATAATTAATTTATGTCACCATACAAACATAATAACCTGTATGACTAATAATTAGGTTATACTATTCCATACAACTGTACTAACCAATACATATTTGTAGTGATACACTTGTATTACATTTCTATTCTTGAAGATAATTAAACTCATTAATAATAAAACTAGAGAAAGTTATTAAATGTCTCACTATGGACATACAAGTGTTTTGAAGGTGTCTATATACATTGGTACAGAGCAAAGTTGATTATAAATACATTTTATAACAAAACACTCATATTATAAATTTGTTTCATACATGATCACATCATTAAATTTAAAATTATAATTATACAGTTTCTGATACACCCACTGATCTCACACTAACAAGACTGGGTACAGGTCTGGATCATGTACAACTCTCTTGGACAGGATCATCACCTGAATATGAGGTGTTCTATTCTCTCAGTGGTAGTAATGATATTCAGAGTTTAGTAAACACCACTGATACAACATACAGTGTGACATCAGGACTCACTCAGGGTCAAACATATGAGTTCTTTGTGGTATCATATAGTAATGATGGTATTCCTGTACTACCCAGCGTTAATAGTAGTATTGAGAGTGTGACATTAAGTAAGTGATAGTAAACATCTTGTGTATTATAATCACTATATTACTGATTCCCTTCAGCACTACCATCAGTGAGTGACCTCACAGCTACTTCTACTAGTAACACTATTACTCTGACATGGACTGAACCTGATCCAATCGCTTCTAATGGTTATGTTGCAACACGTCAGTGTTGTAGACTATGTGAGACATTATTTGGTGGTGATTTTATGCAAATTGTCTCTAGTTCATCACCACTTGTGTTCAGTGGTATTAATCCTGGTAGTACTTGTACTATCACATCATTCACTGGAACATTTGGTACTGATACCATTGAGTTTGATAGTGGTAATGATGTTACCACACTCTTTGCTGGTGAGTTGAAAAATGACGTTATGAATTATAACTGGCCAATGGATAAAGAATGGATTTGGGTATCTGATTAAATATTTTGTGTGGGTACTCATTTGATTTTTAATGTTTGGATGGGCACAGCTATTTTCTCAGCTTACAACTTTAAAGCTTAGTTAGCTACAGAGAAGAGCTTCTATGAAACCTGAGACATCAAAATTGATTTTACAAAATTTCTGAAACAAGAGTTTGAAGTTTGAGTTCAGCAAAACCAGTGTTTCCCCAAATGGTGGTACCATGGCGCTGCCCCACCCTTCAATTATAAATTTACAACATTTGAACATTGAACATCATGTACCACTGATGCAATCCTAACACTTAATATTTATCCTGGGAGAAACACTCAATACACTGCATAGTGGGACAACATTCGTATTTTTAGTACTTGCATATGACTATGGGTTTAGTACAAAATAAGTATTAGTTTATAGTGCTGTTTTAAGAATAAACATCTCCACAGGTGTAGCATGACTTTCACAACTCCATTCTGACATTTCATTTCTCAGAGCCTACATCTTCTCCAAAGAACATAACCTTCTCATCAGTTGAGGCTAGGTCCATGATTGTCTCATGGGATGAAGTACCTTGTTCAGGACAGAATGGACCCATCACTGGATACTTACTCTACTACACAAACACACCATTTTCTGACACTATCAACATCACTGGAAGAGAGAACAGAGCGTACACTCTCACTGAACTGAGACCATATACTAACTACACTGTGACAGTGTCAGCATACAGTGATGTTGGAACTGGACCAACGAGTGATAATAGAACACAACAGACAGAACAAGCTGGTCAGCCAATTTATTCATTACTAGTTCATGTTTCATATGATGTTTGTGTCTCTCAGAACCTGGTGTGGTGTCAAACCTAATGCCAAGTGGATCAGATGTAGATCAGATCAGTATCACATGGAATCAACCCTCCATTCCTAATGGTATCATCATCATGTATGATATACGTTATAGAGAGTCTGACAACAATGATTCATTTATATATGTGAATGGTATAATAGACACTCAACACATAATAGATGGACTATTACCAAACACAAGTTATACAGTTGGCGTGAGAGCATATACTATTGCTGGTCCAGGAGAATGGATAGAGATACAAGCCTCAACTCTATTACCAGGTATATCCAGTGTATATAGAACTATTATTAATATGTTATTATAATACAGGAATAGAAGATCTAATAGTTGAGATATTAAAAGATATAGTAATCATTAACTGGACACCTCTGAACTACACTGAACTGACAAGTTATGTACTGGAATACAAACAAACTAATGAACAGACATTTCAAACTATTATATTCCCAGTATCAGTAGTCTCTACAGGATCACCTAGATTACAACATGGTATTGAGTATGTGTTTCAAGTGTATGGTGTCTTCACTATTAATAATGTGGAATATGAGAGTAAGAGATCACCTCCAGTTACTATAATGATTACAATGGATAGTTCAACTACTCCATCATCAACTACTAGTTCAACTCCATCATCTACTACTAGTTTAACTCCATCACTCATCTGTTCATCCAATGATTCACAGACTGGATCTACTGGTCTAGTAGCTGGTGTATCAGTGTTGAGTATTATTGTTGTTATATCAATTGTAGTTAATATTATTTTTATAGTTATTATTGTAATACTCTGGAAAATATTGATCAAGAAACCCAAGGAAAAAGAAAGGTTTTCCATAGACATTAGTAATTAGTATGAATTATATTCTCTTGTCTTTAGATCCACAGTTAAATCTTCTAGTGATGTTGTTTATGAAACAATGGAAGATTCAAAGTTAGCCACAAGTTAATGATATCAATATGTTATGACATGTATACATTATAGGAAGGATATTGAAATGACAGAGTGTCAGGCATATGGACATGTTGATATATCTCCACAACAACAAGAAGAACAACAAGATGACACTAATGTTTATGAAGCTGTGTAATGAACAGTTACATATACTATAATGTGATTATATGTAGTATATAGTTAATATAGATATTATATCAGGATATAGTATATAGAGTATGCTATATATAGTCAATAATATAGTAATCTCAGTAGTTTGTGTTCCATTAATGTAAATAAACAGTAACCATAGTAACTTGTTTATATTTCTTGTCTATACAGGTGTATTCATGTAATTATGTATGTGTTACTAATGTATGTATGTTTTGTTTGAGTTAATGTCAATTATTGTTTATAATGATACAGTAATAATCAGTATATACACAATATAACTATTAAATGCAGTGGAGTAGGTGTAACTGCACCCCCAATAGTTTTAATGTAGGAGTAGCACACCCACATTCAATGCAAACTCCCTGTTTGATTATATATACAATAATATGTACATTATTCATTAAAAAGATTTTGCTCCCCCTAAAGTAAATATTGTTCCTACTCCACTGAAATGACATGGTATATAATTATATAGTGTAATATTATAAATCATTCATGTATGTATACTATATAGGTATATATTTACAAGTGATATTATACTGTATACATGTATCATCAATGTGTAAGATTGATGATTACTTTATAAGGTAACTAGTGAATGATATAACATAGCTAATAGCTACATGTATTGAGTTATATACTGAATAAAAACCACAATATATAGTGAGATGATGGTTGGTACTGTTCTCTAATTCATGAAGATGATAATATCATCCATTATAATGAACATCATCACATATGATGAACAGGAATCATTTAGTTACTGGTACTGAGTAGTCCGGGGTATTGATATTACATCATAACTAAATTACAGGTCTATTGCAATAACTATAATGAAAAATGGCCACTTTTAGTTAGTTAACTACAACAAAACTCTCTAATAATAGTCCTAATACTATTTTAGTTAATCAAATATAACTACATGAGAACTAAATGTTTTAGAAAACCATCATACTATAATTATAACTAAAAGTGGTCATTGTCATGCTAAACAACACTAGTACATGTACATGTTACCATGGTGATATAGGGTAAGATCGATGTTAAAGGGAATATGTGGAGCTATGGATCTGGTAACTAGTAAAGGAACAAAGGTAGTGATTACTATGGAACATACAACAAAGGTATTATTATTATATGATATAAAACTAATCAGTGATATATTATTTGTTATTATAGGATGGTAGTCATAAGATATTAGATGAATCTAGTCTACCATTAACAGAAAAGAACTGTGTGGATTGTATTATTACTGAAATGGTATGTGTACATATGTATAAACAGACATGTGATAATGTATGTACATGTTGTGTTTAGGATGTGTTTAAAGAGAAGGGTCTGATACTTATTGAAATTTCAGAAGGGGTCACTATAGATGATATAAAACAAGCAACAGGTATTAGATGTACAAGAAGCAGAATAAATAAATCGTTGTATAATTTATTTATAGTAGTTATATTTGATTATTAGTTTGTGGGAGTATTTACTGTTTCATGACAAATGTATTGGTTATTGCAGTTGCAAGGATTTAACAATTAGTTGTTGTTTAGGAGATACATATATCTAACACCATAGCTACTTTGTACTAATTATATTAAAATATGTAAACGATATATGTACCAATTATTATCAAATAATATTTATCATGCCTAATATCTCATATTAGATGCACAAAGAAGGTTTGGAGACCTAAAATGATTAAATTAAAATATTTATTCTGCTTCTTTGTATATCTATTATACAGCATAAGGAAATGGACACTACAATTATTAGATTATACTTAGTACAAGTACATATAAATCATCATAATAGTCTACATGACCAATTAAATTACTATGCCATGTAATTGTACATGTACTAACTATATAATAAATTAGTTATTTTAACAATTCTATTTTTGTGGTGTACTGTAATTCAGGAGTATCACTGTTAATGATATCTTGTTCAAGATGAATATATCATCAGTATTATATATAATAGTACTAGTAGTATGTTCATTATCAGGAATACAAGGACAACAAAGTAGACCCATACCACCAGAAGGAGGTAAATCTTTATGAAGTTGTTATGTATTATATTCTCAATACTATATTATTATAGTTGTATATTTGTGGGCTGAGTATCTTGAAATAATATTACCAGACTACTATATGATTTACATCTCAACAATTCCCTGATACTGAGAAGGGTGATGATGGTGATAGATTTATTGAGGGTATTTGGTGTCTGCATTATATGTCACACACCTATGGAACCTTTTACTATCCTAATGGTACTAATGTTGTAGTATACACTGGAACATTTAATCATGGTAGGACAGAAAATGATTACAGTGGACCAGACCCCATATTTCAGACTAATGAACAGCTCACACGTACTGTATTGTTGAAAGATGAAGATTCAACAACACCAATAACATCAGATTATGAGGGTCTATACAAATGTATCATTGATGATAAAACACTAGTAGTAGGAGTGTATAATACCAGTACATACAATGATAATAGTGAGTTAATGATGAGTTGTGTAGTAATAGTATATAATATATCACTTCATTTTATAGCTGGTCCTAAAGCAGGAAACATGTCATTATCCCTGATCTCCACACCAAGTTATGTTGATCCTCCAGTATTCAACCTGAGATTCAATGTCACAAATGGACCTCCTACTGATGTCACATGTACAGGACCAAACTCATTTAGTATTAATGAAACAAGTGACGACTTGTCTCGTGAGGTAGTGAATGTTGGAACTGCTACACTGGTGACAGTGACAGTGAGGATGAGAGAGGGAGGTAACTATCAGTGTACTGTCTCTAATGCCAGAGTAGGGAATGGTACTATTAATGGTGTCACTGCTACTGAGGGTAGTTCATCATTAACTGTAACAGGTTAGTAGAAAAGTAATAATTAAATATGTGACCATCCATGAGAATCCCAAAGAATTGACATGAAATATGAAAGTCAGATTTAGAATACCAGACATATGGTCCATACATATATAAGTATTGCTAAAATCGATTTGAAGGTAATTCACCATTAATTGATTGAATGCTTACCTTTTAATTAAATTCTTACTAATTTAGAAAGGAAACTAAAGTTGGTATCCAGGAAGATCAATCATTTCTCTTCTAGATACCTGGTTTAGTTTGTTATATAAAATGGTAACATTTAAAGGTTAGCTTTTTATCAAAATTAATATTTACCAAATGACCCCTTTTCTTATGATTATATATACTCATTTAACTACATCTGAAATATATTTCCATTCTTGGAGATAGTTAAACACATTCATTAGTAATAATAAGCTAGAGGAATTACTTGGTATGGACATATGAGTGTTTAGGGAGTGAATCCAGTCTTAAAAAGCAAATTTCTTGTTTTAATTTGAAACAGTATTTCATGTGAAGTCATATGGATGATAACATATATAATTACACTAAACCCAAACATTAAATATGACATAAAATATGAAAGTCAGAATGCCATACATATAATGCATTTAAACACTAAACTCTTTAAAAGTTAAACTACATTACATTATATTTGTATTCTTGGGAACAATTAAACTCATTTATGAGTAACAGTAAAGCTTAGTATGGACATACCAGTGTTTTGTATGTGAGTACATGTATGTACATGTATACATGTATATTCATTTGTGGTTTACACAAGTACATGTATATCATATATACATTTGTTTGTATATTACATGTACATGTCAGATTCTATAGTGAACTTACATCACTGAACTTTAAAACTAGGCTTGTCACTTCATGTAAAGATAGTGTTGTAGTTGTATTACACATTCAAAATAGTATAACACTTATACAAACCACAGAATTCACATAGTAGTGCATGAATAAAGATCACTGAACTTTAAAACTAGTCCTGCCTTTTACAAATTTCATTAACCCATTAATAAATTTGTGTTAATTTCATAGATGATTACTTTATAATTTTCACAGTTTCTGCTACCCCCACTCTCACACTAACAAGACTGGGTACAGGTCTGACTCATGTACAACTCTCCTGGACAGGATCATCACCTGAATATGAGGTGTTCTATTCTCTCAATGGTAGTGATGATATTCAGAGTTTAGTAAACACCACTGATACAACATACAGTGTGACATCAGGACTCACTCAGGATCAAACATATGAGTTCTTTGTGGTATCATATGATGATAATGATACTACTGTACTACCCAGTATTAAAAGTAATATTAAGAGTGTGACATTAAGTAAGTGATAGTAAACATCTTGTGTATTATAATCACTATATTACTGATTCCCTTCAGCACTACCATCAGTGAGTGACCTCACAGCTACTTCTACTAGTAACACTATTACTCTGACATGGACTGAACCTGATCCAATCCCTTCTAATGGTTACAGTATAACACGTCAGTGTTATAGATTCTGTGAGGGACAATCAGATAATATTACTGAAGGGACCTCTAGTTCATCACCACTTGTGTTCAGTGGTATTAATCCTGATAGTAACTGTACTATATTATTGAAGGGAATATATGGTAATGATAACGATACTCTTGCTAATGTGGTCACTACAACACTTTATGCTGGTAAGCTTTGGTGTAAAATTGTACTGTAAAAAGGAATACTATCAATTATTAATTATTCTAGCCCCTGAAAACATCACCTTCTCTTCAGTTGAGGCTAGGTCCATGATTGTCACATGGGATGAGGTACCTTGTTCCGGACAGAATGGACCCATCACTGGATACTTACTCTACTACACAAACACAACATTCTCTGACACTATCAACATCACTGGAGGAGAGGACAAATCATACACTCTCACTGAACTGAGACCATATACTAACTACACTGTGACGGTAGCAGCATACAATGATGTTGGAACTGGATTAACAAGTGATAATAGAACACAACAGACTGAACAAGCTGGTCAGTTAGTATATTCATTACTAGTTCATGTTTCATATGATGTTTGTGTCTCTCAGAACCTGGTGTGGTGTCAAACCTAATGTCAAGTGGATCAGATGTAGATCAGATCAATATCACATGGAATCATCCCTCCATTCCTAATGGTATCATCATCATGTATGATATACGTTATAGAGAGTCAACAGTGATTCATTTATATATGTAAATGGCACAACAAACACTCAACACATAATAGATGGACTATTACCAAACACAAGTTATACAGTTGGTGTGAGAGCATATACTATTGCTGGTCCAGGAGAATGGATAGATATAACAGTTATGACATCTGATATACGTAAGAGTTTATATAGTAGATTTTTTAACTTTCACATTAATTCTTTTGTATTCATGGTCTGTTTAGTGACATCCTCCTCTCAATCCTTTTGTAATATTGGACCAATAATTGGTGGAGTTGTTGGTGCTATTTTGGCTGTTATACTAATGATAGGGACAGTGATAATGACTGTTGTCATAGTATTAAAGATGAGGTGATTGTGAATGAAAAAAACACACACACACAGAAACAACTTACTAAGTTATCCTTCAGGAAAAAAGGTGCCGACTCAATATATTGTAATGAGAAAAAGGAACTTTCATCAACTACAATGCAATTCACTAGACCAGAAGAGAATGAGAATGAAGAGCCAAAATATGAAGAAGTGAAATGTAATGTTCTAATTACATATTTTCTTTTCTTATTCATGTATTATTCCTTTCAATTTAGCTATTATGTGTATACATCCATCGCTGCCTGAAAACTCAGCTGGTGTAGTACCAGTCATTCAAAACATCCCAAGCACAATGACAGTTGAGGAAGGTCAATGTGTCACATTCAAAGTACAAGTATCTGGTACACCCAAACCAATTTGTACCTGGTATCATGAGGGTAACTCTATAGAGTCAGACTATGCCCATGAAATACATGAGGATGGTAGTTTAGTGATACTGACAGCTGAAATTCAACATCAGGGTACATATCAATTTGTGGCTATTAATTCCTCTGGTAGAGTTGATGAACAGGTGATCTTGAATGTTGTACAAGAAGGTACAGATGAGGCAAGGAAGATCAATGGTGATATGAAACATGTTAAAACAGGTCCAATACCTGTATCTAAGTTTGGAGAGTTTGTAGCTGAAAGTCATGCTAACTCAAACAAAGGATTTCGTTCACAATATTCTGTAAGTTAATATGATTTGCTTGTCAGTGTGTCAGTATATATTTCATATTAGTTCATTTCAGATGCTTGTTAGTGGTGAGAATGAACACCTTGTGACAGTGGCTGTTACAGCAACAAACAAACCATTGAACCGTTTTGCTAATATTACAGTTTGTAAGTAATCTTTCCATTTCTGTCTAAAAATTAAAATAGTATAATATTAATTACTAATAATTCTTACACATTGGATATAACATTAATTCAATACACAAATTGGCATATGTATACTAAAAATGTTTTGTAAGCTTGTTCAGTTTATTTACATTCATGTATTACAGTTTAATAAACAATTCAATCATTGTTTTGTAATGGATTACACACTTTTTATTGAAACAGAAGATAAAATAAAACATTTATTCATTTTAGATGATGATAATCGAATCATCCTGAAATCACTAACTGGTAGACCAGACTGTCAGAATGATTACATTAATGCATCATACATAGAGGTTTGTGTTACAGTTGAAAATATACATATGTGTTATTTATATATATATATTATAGGGGTACTCCTCAGAATACAAATACATAGCTACTCAAGGTGAAGTGTTGCATGTACATATGTATGTATGTATGTATGTATGTATGTTTGTATGTATGTATGTATGTATGTATGTATGTATGTATGTATGTATGTATGTATGCATATATGTGTGTATGTATGTGTGCAATGTGCATGTATGCATGCATGCATGTATGTATGTAAGTATGTATGTATGTATGTATGTATGTGTGTATGTATGCATATATGTATGTATGTATGCATGCATGCATGTATGTATGTATGATGTATGTATGTATGTATATGTTTTAGTTTTGGTACAACGAACAAAAGTAGACAAATAGGTATCTTATCACACTCACTATTCAAATCTTCACATGTGCAGCACACCTTGACTTTTGGTGGCACATATATATGCAAAGGTGTGAACTGTTTCAAAGCAAAATTATCAAAATGACATCCCTAAAATATTTTTAGTTCCAGTTTTAGTTCATGCACACTAATATTCATAAGTTATAAGAATGTATACGTGTAGATGTGTATCACTATATATACATACATACATACATACATACATACGCACACATACATACATACATATATACATACATACATATATGCATACACACGTACATACGTACATACATACAACATACATACATACATACATACATACATACATACATACATACATACATACATATGTACATGCATACATACATACATATATATATATATACATACATACATATATAGGGAAGACAGAAAGAACACAAATTATGGGATGTGTATTGTTTTCTATTCATCTATTAAAGAACTGAAATCATAAACAATAAATGTATACAGTTTCATATCATCCTATTATCACACATTATATGCACATAATCTAATTTACTGTTTCTATTGTACTGTAATTAGAATCAGTGCTTGTATAATAAATAAGTGAACAAACAGTTTTCTGTCCCAAATTTGTGAAATGAACAAACAATGTAGTAACTACCAAAAATATATTTTGTGAGTACACACAATGAACATTATAAATACTAGTGTTGTTATGGTATACCAAAACTAAAACTCAAACATATTTTAGTAAGGGGGTCCATCATTTTAGTATACTAACTATAATACTTTACTATAACTAAAACCAAACTATAATTATTTTTTCCTATACTTCTTGCACACTCTAGGTTCGTTGAACAAAACAACTGTTGACTTTTTGTGCCTTGTATGGCAAGAGAGACCACCTATCATTGTCATGGTAACCAACCTTAAAGAGGATAAAAAGATTAAATGTCAACAGTACTGGCCTGAGTCTGGTTCCACTCAGAGTTATGGACCATTCAAAGTCACATTAGCAGACGAACAGGTTTACACTGACTATACCATTAGGACACTTCAGTTAGAGGTGAGACGATCTTCATTCATTGATCATACACAATAGTCCCCCTACATGAACTATATTTTACAGAAAGGCATTATTATATCTCATGACAGTTTATATAATAAGAATAAAATACATTAACAAAATAACACTGCATATATATAAATGTATACTTCATGTTTTAATGTTCAATAATTCCTCATCATCTCACAGTTACCTGGAAGCTCAGATTATGTTCCTCATAAGATCACACAATATCATTTCACATCTTGGCCCGATCATGGAGTACCTGAGTATGCAACATCAATACTCACTTTCTATAGACGTATAAAAGCAGAGTATCAACCCAAGAGAGGACCTATGCTGGTTCACTGTAGGTAAGTACATATTATGGATCATATGTTATATATACATATTAAAGCAAGCACATACATACACACATGACATATATCATTTATGATGTGGCAAACGATTATTTAAATGAACTGTTTTAATAATTAGTGATGTTATACACATGTATATACACATAGTGCTGGAGTTGGACGTACTGGTACATTCATAACAATAGACATGGTATTACAACAGATAGAAAATGAAGGAATTATTGATGTTCCTAGAATCATTAATCGACTCAGACAACAACGTATGAAGATGGTCCAGACAGTGGTTAGTATAATTATAATAATTATATTGAGAGTTTGGGACCATTATAGTTCTATGTTAAATCACTGCCTCTTCTTCGTAACTCCATTTTTTAAATAGAATCAATATGTGTTTATCTTCGATGCTATTCTTGAATCAGTGACATGTGGTGATACACAAATAAGAGTCAATGATTTCAGACAAAGATTTAAAGAAATGAATTATCGTAATCCAAACACTGATATGAATGAGTTTCAGAAACAGTTTGAGGTAAGTAGTAATGAATCATATAGTGTCATTGATGTATAAATATGTATGATATTGTATCGTTGATGAACCATGTGTGTTAATTATTTTGTGAAATAATGTGGTACAATTTGTGAAGTTACGTATAATGTTCATATTTAAATATGCAACACTAGTAGACACATCTATATAGTATCTAGAATTAAACACCCAAGTGTTAGTATTATTAATTTAGTAACTAAAATGTTTATTCCAAACCGTAATTATGTAAATTTGTAATATACTTAACACATTACTAAAATGAGGTGATGAACTTCGGCATACAGCCACAATAATCTTTCTCCTATTTAATGCCTCCCTCTGGCGTTACTAATGTATAGTATATTAAACTCATGTTTGATTATAACTTCCATTCATAGTTAAGATATTGTTTCTTGTATAGTTTAAAATAACTTTTACAAAATTTGTAAATTCAATTCAGCAGTCTTGTTAAATAGAAATTATTAGTTTATTACGCATAGTTAAAAAATAAAATTTTAACAGCCCATGAATGATAACTACTATATACCAACTATATTGTGTTGTTGATAGGTTTTGGAACAAATCACTCCTAAACCAGATCATGTAAGAAGAGATATTGCTATACAATTCTCTCAAAAGAACAGATCTATGGACTATGCACCATGTGAGTGTGATAAACATGTCTTTAATATACGTGGATATGTCTTGTCAGACAGATGTCAGAGTTTAAAACTATATCACACACACTACACCACACCACACCACACCACACTACACATACATACACACAGCTGATAAACACAGGGTACCACTCAAAGGAGAACATCCAGATTATATCAATGCTGTCTTTATTAATGTAAGCTTTACACACAGTATGCTAACAGTGTACCTAAATTGATGTATCATATATGATGCTGCATCAATAGAACACATTACATAATACTTATATACTTAGGTAGGTAACATGTTATGTATTGATCAATAGTAATATGTATGGAAAACAGATCATGACTATAGTCTACAGTTACTTATTCTATGTATATACATTATATATTACTTCTACATTACATCACATCTGACCAATCAGATCTCTTTTAATTTAACAAACACATAGAACAAATCAAATGGTATTATGTAGAAAGACTGCATAGAAATAATTCCATTGTGCTACCGTAATCCACCTAGGCCTACAAATCTTAGTCTCAAGTTGCACAAACATTAAATTGTGCAAGTAGACCTTTTCATTTCATTAAGAGAACCAAACCATGATAATGAATATTACACATCAAGTTATGTTTTCACCCAATTTCATACTAAACCTGATGCAACTTTAAGCATTATACATTACCAGACGTTATGAATGAAAAGCAAGAATCATTGTACATGTGATATACTAGCTATACACTTTTTCCTTGTTTTATCATTCTCTAAACTCCTCTCTCGTCATACAGGGATACAAACAGAAGAAAGCATTTATAGTTGCTGAGGGTCCTATGCAGAGCACATGTAGAGCATTCTGGAAGATGATCATGGATAGAGAATGTCATACCATTGTAATGCTGGGACACTTGAATGAGAATGGAAGGGTAAATTCAACGCATTTTGTCTTCAACTGCTGTAACTTAATTATAATAATTATATCCATGGTCACTTGTATATTCTAGGAAGTTTGTTACCAGTATTGGCCTTCTACTGCTGATGTCCAAATGATTGGAGAATATTTTGTTGGATTGCAAAATGAAACACCATACAATGGTTACATTGAACGAATATTATGTGTTCATAATAAAAAGGTTAAGATCAATATAATTATTTGGTTTGTTACTTATGTATGTTTGTATTCATTTCAGACCTTCCAGAATCTGACAGTGACCCAGTATCAGATTACAGACTGGGATTTTAATGGATACACTCAAAACTATCAAAATATTATTACTATAATGGAAGAGATGCATAAAGTCCAACGTAAAGTAGGAACCTCTCCTATTCTTGTACACTGCAGGTTTGATTATTTAAAAGGATCATGGTTTAGTAAATATACAAAATTACAAATAGAGATATTGAACTGGCAATTGTATTCTATATTGTATAACACACTTCTCTGCTAATAATGTACCAATGTATGCTGGATTATATTAATGTCTATAGAACTTGCATACAAGGAGTATATTACATACAGATCTACACCTCTTATAATTGTACTAATACGTTGGAATGAAACATTTCAAAACTGGAGCTTTTTGCAAGTCTTAAGTCACTATATTTTTCATCAACTACAGTGATACAGTGACCAGATCTGGTATATTCTGTGCTGCAGCTACCATAATTGAGAAATGTAAGTCAGAGAATATAGTGGATATGTTTCAAGTAGTCAAGACTCAACGTATAAACAAACCAGGAAGTGTACCAACTCCTGTAAGTCACTATAAAATAAGAATACAATAACTATGATTATTATAATTACGTTAGCCTATACAAACATTTCCTATAAAACCAACACAACTATTATATTATTTCATTGTTCAAGTTAGCTTTTTTTTTATTTTTATTTTTTTATAAGACACAATGGTACTCAATAGCTATTGCTAATATAAAGAGTACCTAACGTACATGAAAATTAAAACAATATTAATACGATGTGCATATAATTATATGTTATATAGTTGATTATACCTGTAATGATTGTCCATGAAACCATGTAAATATTTATATATAAATATAATTGTTGTATAGGCATTCCCATAACTATAGAGATGTCCTGTAAGTGTTGTTACTATAATAACTATACTACATTCCATGTATAGTCGAAGTACATCGTTTCGCTATAACTATATAATAATAGCATGCTAGTACTAATCCACTTGTGACTTCACTAATATATAATAATGTTACATGGTACTATTAATGTGCAATTAATAGTAATATGTGATAACTACTAATGTAATTAAGACCTTTATCGGCTTCACCCGAATACCCACATTAAAAACATGCAAGCATAGTATAAGGTGCTATAAGCACAATAATTCTTGTCAGATGTGCAATATTATAAATGATTTAATGTACGCATGGTCAGGTGATGATCTAGTTTCAAGCAATTTGAACTGCAGTGAGATGCAATAGTTAAACAATTAAATATACCCATGACTACATTATGCAATATATCTATACTTCTGTACTCTTTGCAACATCCAGACAAAAGTGTGATTATGTCAGACTTATTTCATACAAACTATCATCCTCAAATCATACATTTCATTACATTTCTCTTCTTTCTTCTCTGAATTCTTTCTTTTTTCAACTTCCTCATCTTCTGTACTCTTTGCAACACCCATGACTACATTATGCAATATATCTATACTTCTGTACTCTTTGCAACATAATGTGTGTATGAAATATATACAATGTTATATATATGTATATATATATATATATATTATATATATATATTATTTTGAGCTGTGGATATAATGTGTGTATGAAATAATTAATTATAGTGTCATTTTTTGTTGAAGTTCATTATCAATACATGATCCAGGCTGCACTGGAATTCAGTATAGAATTACTGCATGAAAGCATTTCAATAATAAACTAGTTTTAGGACCTAACTTAATCTAATTATTTAGTAGCTATTTGCTTTGCTGCAGAGAAGCAGAAAAACACCACTAATATAATGCAGCTACAATGTTAACTGTTCAGTTGAAGTGATCATTGGCCGGATCAGTGGCATACACATGATACATATGTAAGATATGTGTAAATTGATTCATCATCTCATGATCATGTTCTTGTGTTTGTCTCTGAAGTTGACAGACAGACAATTTTGAATTATTATGATGATGATAATCTAACTGGTTTGCTACTTGATATTAGCAGGTGCAGTTAGTCATAAAAACCAACAAATGTATGTGCTTACGTATTCAGAATTATGTCTATTTTAGCAGATTTTTAAATGCAAGGTCAGTCATTTTGCCATCCTGATGCATTGTGGTGTACGGTTAAAGCTTGCTTGTTCCTGCTGCCTGCCGCACATTGACACATTCTATGGCAATGATCTTTCACGTGGTGTCACGTGCAAGAGCGACGAAAACATTCGTTAAATTAGAAATTAGTGCAGTGATACGGTAAAAACGCAGTCCACTAGTCACTCAAACAAGCTGACAGTATTACAAAATGTGGAGAGTGTGTGTATATACGATAGTACTAGTAGTATGTTCATTATCAGGAATACAAGGACAACTTAGAATTGACCCAACAGAAGAAGAAGGTAAATCTTTATGAAGTTGTTATGTATTACATTCTCAATACTATATTATTATAGTTGTACATTTGTGGGCTGAGTATCTTGAAATAATAATACCAGACTACTATATGATTACATCTCAACAATTCCCTGATACTGAGAAGGATGGTGATAGTGATAATTTTATTGAGGGTATTTGGTGTCTGCATTATATGTCCAACACCTATGGAACCTTTTACTATCCTAATGGTACTGAAGTTGTAGTATACACCGGAACATTTAGTAATAATGAGGTAACAAATGATTACACTGGACTAGACCCAATATTTCAGACTAATGAACAGCTCGAATACACTGTATTATTGTGGGATGAAGGTTCAACAACACCAATAACATCAGATTATGAGGGTCTGTACAAATGTATCATTGATGATAGAACACTAGTAGTAGGAGTGTATGATACCAGTACATACAATGATAATAGTGAGTTAATGATGAGTTGTGTAGTAATAGTATATAATATATCACTTCATTTTATAGCTGGTCCTAAAGCAGGAGACATGTCATTATCCCTGATCTCCACACCAAGATATGTTGATCCTCCAGTATTCAACCTGATCTTCACTGTAACAAATGGACCTCCTACTAATGTCACATGTACAGGACCAAACTCATTTAGTATTACTCAAACAAGTGATGACTTGTCTCGTGAGGTAGTGAGTGTTGGTATGGCTACACTGGTGACAGTGACAGTGAGGATGAGAGAGGGAGGTAACTATCAGTGTACTGTCTCTAATGCCAGAGTAGGGAATGGTACTATTAATGGTGTCACTGCTACTGAGGGTAGTTCATCATTAACTGTAACAGGTTAGTAGAAAAGTAATAATTAAATGTGACCATCCATGAGAATCCCAAAGAATTGACATGAAATATGAGAGTCAGATTTAGAATACCAGACATATGCTCTATACATATATAAGTATAGCTAAAATCGATTTGAAGGTAATTCACCATTAATTGATAGAATGCTTACCTTTGAATTAAATTCTTGCTATTATATATAGAAAGGAAACTAAAGTTGGTATCCAGGAAGATCAATCATTTCTCTTCTAGATACCTGGTTTAGTTTGTTATATAAAATGGTAACATTTAAAGGTTAGCTTTTTATCAAAATTAATATTTACCAAATGACCCCTTTTCTTATGATTACATATACTCATTTAACTACATCTGAATTATATTTCCATTCTTGGAGATAGTTAAACACATTCATTAGTAATAATAAGCTAGAGGAATTACTTGGTACGGACATATGAGTGTTTAGGGAGTGAATCCAGCCTTTGAAAAGCAAATTTCTTGTTTTAATTTGAAACAGTATTTCATGTGAAGTCATATAGATGATAACATATATAATTACACTAAACCCAAACATTAAATATGACATAAAATATTAAAGTCAGAATGCCATACATATAATGCATTTAAACACTAAACTCTTTAAAAGTTAAACTACATTACATTATATTTGTATTCTTGGGAACAATTAAACTCATTTATTAGTAACAGTAAAGCTTGGTATGGACATACCAGTGTTTTGTAAGTGAGTACATGTATGTACATGTATACATGTATATTCATTTGTGGTTTACACAAGTACATGTATGTCATATATACATTTGTTTGTATATTACATGTACATGTCAGATTCTATAGTGAACTTACATCACTGAACTAAAATAGGGTTGTCACTTCATGTAAGGATATAGTGTTGTAGTTGATTACACATTCAAAATAGTATAACACTTATACAAACCACAGATTTATCATAGTAGTGCATGAATAAAGATCACTGAACTTTAAAACTAGTCCTGCCTTTTACAAATTTAGTTAACCCATTAATAAATTTGTGTTAATTTCATAGATGATTACTTTATAATTTTTACAGTTTCTGCTACCCCCACTCTCACACTAACAAGACTGGATACAAATCTGACTCATGTACGACTCTCCTGGACAGGATCATCACCTGGATATGAGGTGTTCTATTCTCTCAATGGTAGTGATAATATTCAGAGTTTAGTAAACACCACTGATACAACAACATACGATGTGACATCAGGACTCACTCAGAATGAAACATATGAGTTCTTTGTAGTAGCATATGATGACGATGATACTACTGTACTACCCAGTGTTAATAGTAGTATTGAGAGTGTGACATTAAGTAAGTGATAGTAAACATCTTGTGTATTACAATCACTATATTACTGATTCCCTTCAGCACTACCATCAGTGAGTGACCTCACAGCTACTTCTACTAGTAATACTATTACTCTGACATGGACTGAACCTGATCTAATCCCTTCTAATGGTTACAGTGCATCACGTCAGTGTCGTAGACTATGTGAGGCATCATTTAATGATTTTGATCAAAAGACCTCTAGTTCATCACCACTTGTGTTCAATGGTATTAATCCTGGTAGTTATTGCGAAATCACACAATTCCTTGGACTATTTGCTGCTGGTAACATTGAATTTGATAGTGGTAATATTGTTACCACTCTCTCTGCTGGTGAGTTGAAAAATGATATTAGGAATTAGAACTGGCCAACAGATAAAGAATGGATCTGGGTAATTTATGTGTGTGCTTGTTCAAGTTTTATTTGAAATTTAATGTGTGAGTGGACACATTTTCAGCTACATCTAATTTTTCTCAAGAAGCTTACTTAGCCAGGATTTCATATATACAGAGGAGGGGCGTTCTGGGATTCCACCTTCCAGCCCCTCCCCCAGTAGTTTTGAGAAAGTATAATGTCATGTAAGATATAACAGCTTAACAAATTAAGCACACAAATATCAATCAAAGTAGTAAATAGAGTAGTAACAAGTGCTCAAAACCACAGTATACTAATAGTCTGCTAGCTGCCAGAAACCCACCAGAATCCTTCTCAGAGTACCTAATTTTCACACGCCCCACATCCATACAATCTTCCCCAACCTGTATGAAATCCTGTTAGCTACACAGAAAATCTGAGATATCAAAATTGAGTTTATAAAATTTGTAAATAAAGTGAAACAAGTGTTTGAAGTTTGAGTACAGCAATACCAGTGTTTCCCCGAAGGGGTGGTACCATGGTGCTCCCCCATCATTTAATTATGCTGAAAACACAGTTAAACACAGCTCATTGAACTTAGTTGACCAAATATCATGTACCACTGATGCTCTCCTTCACCCTTAATATTTATCATGGGGAAAACACTAACAATACAACACCCACATTTTTAGTACTTGTGTGTGACAGACTGTCCAAAATAAGTAAATGTGTATAGATCTGTTTTATGAATAAACATCTTCTCAGGTGTAGTATGAATTTGATAACTCCATTCTGATATTTCTTTCTCAGAACCTACTTCTTCTCCAGAGAACATTGTTTTCTCATCAGTTGAGGCTAGGTCTTTGATTGTCTCATGGGATAAGGTACCTTGTATCAATCAGAATGGACCCATCACTGGATACTTACTCTACTACACAAACACGACATTCTCTGACACTATCAACATCACTGGAGGAGAGAACAGATCATACACTCTCACTGAACTGAGACCATATACCATCTACACTGTGACAGTATCAGCATACAATGATGTTGGAATTGGACCAACAAGTGATAATAGAATACAACAGACAGAACAAGCTGGTCAGTTAGTATATTCATTACTAATACATAATTCACATGATGTTTGTATCTCTCAGCACCTACTTCTTCTCCAGAGAACATATTCTTCTCAGCAGTTGAGGCTAGGTCTTTAACTGTTTCATGGAATGAGGTATCTCCTTCTGGACAGAATGGACCCATCACTGGATACTTACTCTACTACACAAACACAACATTCTCTGACACTATCAACATTACTGGAGGAGAGAATAGAGTGTACACTCTCACTGAACTGAGACCATTTACTAACTACACTGTGACAGTAGCAGCATACAATGATGCTGGAACTGGACCAACAAGTGATAATAGAACACAACAGACAGAACAAGCTGGTCAGTTAGTATATTCATTACTAATACATAATTCACATGATGTTTGTATCTCTCAGCACCTACTTCTTCTCCAGAGAACATAATCTTCTCATCAGTTGAGGCTAGGTCTTTAACTGTTTCATGGGATGAAGTACTTCCTGGACAGAATGAACCTATCAATGGATACTTACTCTACTACACAAACACAACATTCTCTGACACTATCACTGTCATTGGAGGAAAGAACTTAGCATACACTCTCACTGAACTGAGACCATATACCAACTACACTGTGACAGTGTCAGCATATAATGATGGTGGAACTGGACCAACAAGTGATAATAGAATACAACAGACAGAACAAGCTGGTCAGTTAGTATATTCAATACTAGTTCATGTTTCATATGATGTTTGTGTCTCTCAGAACCTGGTGTGGTGTCAAACCTAATGTCAAGTGGATCAGATGTAGATCAGATCAGTATCACATGGAATCAACCCTCTATGCCTAATGGTATCATCATCATGTATGATATACGTTATAGAGAGTCTGACAACAGTGATTCATTTGTAATTTTTGTAAATGGTATAACAGACACACAATATATCATATCAGGATTAACAAGTTTCATAAGTTATACCATTGGTGTGAGAGCATACACTATTGCTGGTCCAGGTGAATGGATAGAGATACAAGCCTCAACTCTGTTACCAGGTATATCCAGTGTATATAGAACTATTATTAATATGTTATTATAATACAGGAATAGAAGATCTAATAGTTGAGATATTAGAAGATATAGTAATCATTAACTGGACACCTCTGAACTACACTGAACTCACAAGTTATGTACTGGAATACAAACAAACTAATGAACAGACATTTCAGACTATTATATTCCCAGTATCAGTAGTCTCTACAGGATTACCTAGATTACAACATGATATTGAGTATGTGTTTCAAGTGTATGGTGTCTTCACTATTAATAATGTAGAATATGAGAGTGAGAGATCCCCTCCAGTTACTATAATGATTACAATGGACAGTTCAACTACTAGTTCAACTCCATCATCTACTACTAGTTCAACTCCATCACTCATCTCTTCATCTAATGATTCACAGACTGGATCTACTGGTCTAGTAGCGGGTATATCAGTGTTGGGTATTACTAATATCATTTTAGTGATAATAGTTGTTATTCTTGTGGTATTACTATTTATTGAAAAGAATAAAAACAATACAAGAGAAATGCAAAAGTTTGTGATAGACATATTATTAATAATTATATATAATTATCATTTTTCAGATCCGCAGTTCAACATTTTGGAGAGCCTATATATGAAATAATGGAAGATTCAAAGTTAGTATAATTATATGATAATCATATGATATATTATATACATGTAATATAATATGATTATAGGAAAGATATTGAAATGAAAGAGTGTCAAGCATATGGACATGTAGAAACATCTCCATAAACACAACAGGAAGGACAGCAAGATGAAACTGATGTTTATGAAACTGTTTAACTAAACAATAAACTATAATTATATATACATTATCATAGTAGTGGCTAGTCAGTTGAACTTGTGATGATATCAGTATATTTACATGTTTTAATAAATGAATTTTGTTTTTAGTTTACGATTGCAAAATATATACTTAATTGATTCCTGATTGTGAATAGTGAATGATATTATTTACTATATTCTTAGTAGTTTAATATGGTGTAATATTATAGAGTACGTACATATGTATAGATGTATCTTAATATACCAGTGTACATGTACATGTTACCATGGTGATATAGGGTAAGATTGTAAAAGGAATGGGTGGAGCTATGTATCTTGTAACTAGGAGTGTTACCTTGGAACATACAACAAAGATATTATTATTATATGATATAAAACTAATCAGTGATATATTATTGGATGGTAGTCATAAGATATTAGATGAATGTAGTCTACCATTAACAGGAAAGAACTGTGTGGATTGTATTATTACTGAAATGGTATGTGTACATATGTATAAACAGACATGTGATTATGTATGTATATGTTGTGTTTAGGGTGTGTTTAAAGAGAAGGGTCTGATACTTGTTGAAATTTCAGAAGGGGTCACTATAGATGATATAAAACAAGCAACAGATATTAGATGTACAAGAAGCAGAATAAATAAATCATTGTATAATTTATTTATAGTCGTTATATTTGATTATTAATTTGGGGGAGTTTAGTGTTTCATGACAAATGTATTGGTTAGTGCAGTTGCAAGGATTTAACAATTAGTTGTTGTTTAGGAGATACATATATCTAACACCATAGCTACTTTGTACTAATTATATTAAAATATGTAAACGATATATGTACCAATTATTATCAAATAATATTTATCATGCCTAATATCTCATATTAGATACACAAAGAAGGTTTGGAGACCTAAAATGATTAAATTAAAATATTTATTCTACTTCTT
This sequence comes from Petrosia ficiformis, assembly GCA_947044365.1. NCBI lineage: Eukaryota > Metazoa > Porifera > Demospongiae > Haplosclerida > Petrosiidae > Petrosia > Petrosia ficiformis. Next base: position 832,702 of record OX345647.1, on the reverse strand, counting down.
TGTACATCTATTAGAAACATAAGGAAATTGATACTACAATTATTAGATTATACTTAGTACAGGTACATATATATCACCATGCAATCATAAAAACCTACATGACCAATTAGATTACTATACCGTGTAACTGTACTAACCAATAAATTAGTTATTTATTTTTGTGGTGTATTGTCATAGAGGAGTATCACTGTTAATGATATCTTGTTCAAGATGAATATATCATCATTATTATATGTAATAGTACTAGTAGTATGTTCATTATCAGGAATACAAGGACAATATCATAGAGTTGACCCAACAGAAGAAGAAGGTAAATCTTTATGAAGTTGTTATGTATTATATTCTCAATACTATATTATTATAGTTGTACATTTGTGGGCTGAGTATCTTGAACTAATATTACCAGACTACTATATGATTCCATCTCAACACTTCCCTGATACTGAGAAGGATGGTGATGGTGATAGTTTTATTGAGGGTATATGGTGTCTGCATTATATGTCAAACATTTATGGAACCTTTTACTATCCTAATGGTACTGAAGTTTTAGTATTCTCTGGAACATTTATTGGCAATAGGAAAACAAACACTTACACTGGACCAGACCCAATATTTCAGACTATGGAAAATGCTGATGAACAGCTCACACATACTGTATTATTGAGAGATGAAGATTCAACAACACCAATAACATCAGATTATGAGGGTCTGTACAAATGTATCATTGCTAATAGAACACTAGTAGTAGGAGTGTATGATAACAGTACATACAATGATAATAGTGAGTTAATGATGAGTTGTGTAGTAATACTATATAATATATCACTTCATTTTATAGCTGGTCCTAAAGCAGGAGACATGTCATTATCCCTGATCTCCACACCAAGATATGTTGATCCTCCAGTATTCAACCTGAGTTTCATTGTCACAAATGGACCTCCTACTGATGTCACATGTACAGGACCAAACTCATTTAGTATTACTCAAACAAGTGATGACTTGTCTCGTGAGGTAGTGAGTGTTGGTATGGCTACACTGGTGACAGTGACAGTGAGGATGAGAGAGGGTGGTAACTATCAGTGTACTGTCTCTAATGTCAGAGTAGGTAATGGTACTATTAATGGTGTCACTGCTACTGAGGGTAGTCCATCATTAAATGTAACAGGTTAGTAGAAAATTAATAATTGAATACATGTACGTGACCATCCATGAGAATCCCAAAGAATTGACATGAAATATGAAAGTCAGATTAGAATACCAGACATATGCTCTGTACATATAAGTATAGCTAAAATTGATTTGAAGGTAATTCACCATTAATTGATTGAATGCTTCCTTTTAATTAAATTCTTACTATTTTATATAGAAAGGAAACTAAATTTGGTATCCAGGAAGATCAATCATTTCTCTTCTAGATACCTGGTTTAGTTTGTTATATAAAATGGTAACATTCAAAGCTCAGCTTTTTATCAAAATTAATATTTACCAAATGACCCCTTTTCTTATGATTACATATACTCATTTAACTACATCTGAAATATATTTCCATTCTTGGAGATAGTTAAACACATTCATTAGTAATAATAAGCTAGAGGAATTACTTGGTATGGACATATGAGTGTTTTGGGAGTGAGTCCAGCCTTTCAAAAGCAAATTTCTTGTTTTAATTTGAAACAGTATTTCATGTGAAGTCATATGGATGATAACATATATAATTACACTAACCCAAACACTAAATATGATATAAAATATGAAAGTCAGAATGCTATACATGTAATGCATTTAAACCCTAAACTCTTTAAACGTTAAAACTACATTTCCATTCTTGGGGACAATTAAACTCATTTATGAGTAATAATAAAGCTTGGTATGGACATACCAGTGTTTTGTAAGTGAGTACATGTATACATGTATACTCATTTGTGGTTTACACAAGTACATGTATGTCATATATACATTGGTTTGTATATTACATGTACATGTCAGATTCTATAGTGAACTTACATCACTGAACTTTAAAACTAGGATTGTCACTTCATGTAAGGATAGTGTTGTATCTATATTACACATTCAAAATAGCATAACACTTATACAAACCACAGAATTCTCATAGTAGTGCATGAATAAAGATAACTGAACTTTAAAACTAGTCCTGCCTTTTACAAATTTCATTAACCCATTCATAAATTTGTGTTATTTTCATAAATGATTATTTTACAGTTTCTGCTACCCCCAATCTCACACTAACAAGACTGGGTACAGGTCTGCTTCGTGTACAACTCTCCTGGACAGGATATTCACCTAGATATGAGGTGTTCTATTCTCTCAATGGTAGTGATAATATTCAGAGTTTAGTAAACACCACTGATACAACATACAGTGTGACATCAGGACTCATGCTGGATGAAACATATGAGTTCTTTGTGGTATCATATGGTAATGATGGTACTCCTGTACTACCCAGTGTTAATAGTAGTATTGAGAGTGTGACATTAAGTAAGTGATAGTAAACATCTTGTGTATTATAATCACTATATTACTGATTCCCTTCAGCACTACCATCAGTGAGTGACCTCACAGCTACTTCTACTAGTAACACTATTACTCTGACATGGACTGAACCTGATCCAATCCCTTCTAATGGTTACAGTGCAACACGTCAGTGTCGTAGACTATGTGAGGAATCATTTAATGATAATGATCAAAAGGTCTCTAGTTCATCACCACTTGTGTTCAGTGGTATTAATCCTGGTAGTTATTGTGAAATCACACAATTCATTGGAACATTTGGTATTGAGTCCATTGAGTTTGATAGGGGTAATATTGTTACCACTCTCTCTGCTGGTGAGTTGAAAAATGATATTATGAATTAGAACTGGCCAATGGATAATGAATGGATCTGGGTATCAGGTTGAATAATTTGTGTGGGTGCTCATTCGAGTTTTAATTAAAATTTAATATTTGGGTGGGCACATTTTCAGCTAGATGTACAACTCATAGCATACTTAGGGTTTCATACAGAGGGGGTGCCCTGGGATTCCACCACCCCTCCCCCAAAGGTTTTGCAAAAATATAATGTCATGTGAGATGTAACAGTTAAACAAATTAATGGGAATAGCACACAAATATCAATCAAAGTAGTAAATAGAGTATTAACAAGTGATCAAAACCACAGTATAGTAATAGTCCGCTAGCTGCCAGAAACCCACCAAAATCCATCTCAGAGCACCTAATTTTCACACGCCCCACATTCTTACAATCTTCAAAAGGAAAAAATCCTGTATGAAACCATGTTAGCTACACAGATAATCTGAGATATCAAAATTGAGTTTATAAAAAGTGTTTGAAGTTTGAGTACAGCAATACCAGTGTTTCCCCAAAGAGTGGTACTATGGTGCTCCCCCATCCAAATTTTATGCTGAAAAACACAGTTTTACAATACTCAATGAACATAGTTGACCAAACATCATGTACCACTGATGCACTCCTTCACCCTTAATATTTATTTTGGGGTAACACTGGCAATACACTGGTGGGACAACACCCACATTTTTAGTACTTGTGTGTGATAGACTGTACAAAATAATAAAAACTATATAGATGAATAAACATCTCCTCAAGTGTAGTATACATTTAATAACTCCATTTTGATATTTCTTTCTCAGAACCTACCTCTTCTCCAGAAAACATTGTTTTCTCATCAGTTGAGGCTAGGTCTTTTAAGATCTCATGGGATGAATTACCTTGTTCTGGACAGAATGGACCCATCAATGGATACTTACTCTACTACACAAACACAACATTCTCTGACACTATCAACGTCACTGGAGAAGAGAACAGAGCATACACTCTCACTGAGCTGAGACCATATACCAACTACACTGTGACAGTGTCAGCATACAATGATGCTGGAACTGGACCAGCAAGTGATAATAGAACACAACAGACAGAACAAGCTGGTCAGTTAGTATATTCATTACTAGTTCATGTTTCATAGGATGTTTGTGTCTCTCAGAACCTACTTCTTCTCCAGAGAAAATAATCTTCTCATCAGTTGAGGCTAGATCTTTGACTGTTTCATGGGATGAGGTACCTCCTTCTGGACAGAATGGACCCATCACTGGATACTTACTCTACTACACAAACACAACATTCTCTGACGCTATCAACATCATTGGAGGAGAGAACAGAGCATACACTCTCACTGAACTAATACCATATACTAACTACACTGTGACAGTAGCAGCATACAATGATGTTGGAACTGGACCAACAAGTGATAATAGAATACAACAGACAGAACAAGCTGGTCAGTTAGTATATTCATTACTAATACATAATTCACAGGATGTTTGTGTCTCTCAGAACCTACTTCTTCTCCAGAGAACATAATTTTCTCATCAGTTGAGGCTAGATCTTTAACTGTTTCATGGGATGAGGTACCTCCTTCTGGACAGAATGGACCCATCACTGGATACTTACTCTACTTCACAAACACAACATTCTCTGACACTATCAACATCATTGGAGGAGAGAACAGATCATATATTCTCACAGAACTGATACCATATACTAACTACACAGTGATAGTGTCAGCATACAACGATGTTGGAACTGGACCAGCAAGTGATCATGGAATACAACAGACAGAACAAGCTGGTCAGTTAGTATATTCATTTCTAGTTCATGTTTCATATGATGTTTGTGTCTCTCAGAACCTGGTATGGTGTCAAACCTAATATCAAGTGGATCAGATGTAGATCAGATCAGTATCACATGGAATCAACCCTCTATGCCTAATGGTATCATCATCATGTATGGTATACATTATAGAGAGTCTGACAACAGTGATTCATTTGTATATGTGAATACAACAATCACTCAACACATAATAGATGGACTATTACCAAACACAAGTTATACAGTTGGTGTGAGAGCATACACTATTGTTGGTCCAGGAGAATGGATAGATAAAACAATCATGACTTCTGATATTCGTTAGAATTTAGAATATTTTTAAACCTGTATATATTACTTTTTGTCTTCATAGCTATGGTTCAAAACTTTCAAGTCACTCGTACTAATAATACTACAGTTAGAGCAACATGGGATCGAATAGAATCTGATGCTGTAGACAGATATACAGTATACTACTATAGTACTAGTGAAGTGAAGAGACAGGTTGATTCAGGATCAATGAACTTCTCAGCTAGTGTTTCAGAGGGAGTAATAGATGGACTAGACCCAAACCTGGATTATATATTCTCTATAACAATAACATTTATATTAGGAGGTATAGAGTATGAGGGAGAGGAAACAGACCCAATCATACCATCAGGTAATGTAGTGTGGATGCTAATAGATATTGTTTTAAATTATTTCCAATGAATATAGTTATATCAACTTCATCTCTTGATATATTAATTATGATGAGTTCATCTTCAACTACTACTGGTATTAATTACATAATGACACTTGTTGTTTAAATCATGCAGCAAATATATCATATCAATATGATACATCTAATTACAATTATTTTAATTTTTATGTACAGCAACACAAACAAGCAGTGTGGATTCCAATATTGGTCTTATAATAGGCATATCACTGTTGGGTTGTATATTATGTATAGTAGTAATATGTGTGACTGTTATTATTATTATATTTATATACAAAAAGAGAGTAAGAAAATCAAACCATTATGACTTGAGGTAGTGGACTGTATTATCTCATTTATTAAATCATCATCATATAATTATTATATATAGTGCTGTTAATATTCAGACAAAGTCGAGTACAGCCTATGGAGTAGTTATACGTAACAAGAGATGGTAATATATAATAAATATTGTAATTATAATTATTATATTATAATTATTATATTATAATTTTATAATAGTGATGATGATATTGAAATGAAGATTAGTGAAGCATATGGAATGTTTGATCAGAAGTCACATGACTCATCTCTGTAAGTAACAAACAAACCAAATATTCAATAACAACAACATTATTGTTTTTATTCCTTCAATAGAACATACGAAGAGATCGATATTACCCATGACACACCAGTCAATGCAACAGATGTACTTATAACATCATCTGATGTTGAAAATTCTCAGTAAGTAACATATTCAATAACAATATTGTTTTCACTATTTCAACAGAACATATGAAGAGATTGATATTATCTCTGACACACCAGTTAACACAATAGATGTACTTGAAACAACATCATGTGATGAGAATACTTATGAAACAGTACAGAATTGACGTGAAGTATTTTGACTTATGAAAACACAATAATTATGAAACTGATGTTTAGTTTACATACAATCTCTTTATATATGTATACATTAACACATAGTAAGTATAATAGTACATAATATCAGTGTGAATAGACACTATTAAAATTACTTTCTGTTTTTATTATCATTTGTAATAATTAATATTATAAGACTACATTATCAAATGAACATGTTCTATTATCAGTTTTTCATTAGTGTTTGTATTTGTCTCAAGATTACTAAGACCAGTAGTAACAGAGGTAAGATCAGGTGTAGCTGGATTCATTGTCTGGAGTTCAACCAGGTATCAACCAACTTTTATCCAATTTATTTGTAATGAATGATGGCCTAATAGAAAGAAATGGAATACTATCATATGGTCAGGTTTATGTTTATAGGAGACTAATATTTCATAAGATGAAACAAGAGAAGGATTATTAGTATATGAGGTAAGGAGAGCAAGAAAAACTAAAAGAATATGAAGAGGATGACCAGTAGACTACCAAATGTGTCCTATAATAGATGGATAGATTAGTATGTACATGTAAAATCGATGGTAAAGGGAATGGGTGGAGCTATGGATCTGGTAGCTAGTAAAGGAACGAAGGTAGTGATTACTATGGAACATACAACAAAGGTATTATTATTATATGATATAAAACTAATCAGTGATATATTATTTGTTATTATAGGATGGTAGTCATAAGATATTAGATGAATGTAGTTTACCATTAACAGGAAAGAACTGTGTGGATTGTATTATTACTGAAATGGTATGCGTACATATGTATAAACAGACATGTGATTATGTATGTACATGTTGTGTTTAGGGTGAGTTTAAAGAGAAGGGTCTGATACTTATTGAAATTTCAAAAGGGGTCACGATATAAAACAAGCAACAGGTTGTTCATTTGAAGTGAGTTATTATAAACATTTGTAGTTTATGTTAGTGTGTGTGTGTGTGTATTTATATAATGAATTTTCTTTTAACAACAGGTCACTTCATCACTGAAAGAAATTGACTTATAACACTTATCAATTTCTGTAGTATAAATTTAGTTATAATTAAGTATTTCTGTAGAGGAGTACCACTGTTAATGATATCTTGTTCAAGATGAATATATCATCAGTATTATATATAATAGTACTAGTAGTATGTTCATTATCAGGAATACAAGGACAACAAAGAATCAACCCAATAGAAGAAGAAGGTAAATATTTGTAAATGAGATTGTTATGTATATATTCTCAATGCTATATTATTATAGTTGTATATTTGTGGGTTGAGTATCTTGAACTAATATTACCAGACTACTATATGATTACGTCTCAAGACTTCCTTGATATTGAGGTTATGGATGATGAAGCTATTGAGGGTATTTGGTGTCTACATTATGTGCAGAGCACTTATGGAACCTTTTACTATCCTAATGGTACTGAAGTTATAGTATTCACTGGAACATTAAATTTTAGTAATGATAGTACAACAAATACTTACACTGGACCAGATCTCATATTTCAGACTAATGAACAGTTCTCATATACTGTACTATTGTGGGATGAAAATTCAACAACACCAATAACATCAGATTATGAGGGTCTGTACAAATGTATCATTGATGATAGAACACTGGTAGTAGGAGTGTATAATACCAGTACATACAATGATAATAGTGAGTTAATGATGAGTTGTGTAGTAATAGTATATAATATATCACTTCATTTTATAGCTGGTCCTATAGCAGAAGACATGTCATTATCCCTGATCTCCACACCAAGATATGTTGATCCTCCAGTATTCAACCTGAGATTTGCTGTAACAGATGGACCTCCTACTGATGTCACATGTACAGGACCAAACTCATTTAGTATTACTCAAACAAGTGATGACTTGTCTCGTGAGGTAGTGAATGTTGGTACTGCTACACTGGTGACAGTGACAGTGAGGATGAGAGAGGGAGGTAACTATCAGTGTACTGTCTCTAATGCCAGAGTGGTAGATGGTACTATTAATGGTGTCACTGCTACTGAGAATAGTACATCATTAAGTGTATCAGGTTAGTAGAAAATTAATAATTAGGCCATCCATGAGAATCCTAAAGAATTTATGAAATATGAATGTCAGATTTAGAATACCAGACATATGTTCTATACATATATAAGTATAGCTAAAATCGATTTGAAGGTAATTCACCATTAATTGATAGAATGCTTACCTTTGAATTAAATTCTTACTATTTTATATAGAAAAGAAACTAAATTTGGTATCCAGGAAGATCAATCATTTCTCTTCTAGATACCTGGTTTAGTTTGTTATATAAAATGGTAACATTTAAAGGTTAGCTTTTTATCAAAATTAATATTTACCAAATGACCCCTTTTCTTATGATTACATATACTCATTTAACTACATCTGAAATATATTTCCATTCTTGGAGATAGTTAAACACATTCATAATTTCATTCATTAACTTTTGAAAATATTGAGTGTTTGTTTTCAAACAATTCAAACAGACTTTGTGTGTATTGAAAGTTCATGATCATAACCATCTGTTGAGTAACTTTACTTAATTGAAGATACTTCTGAGTACATTCAATATTAATTTAATATACTATATATTATATAGTATTATATTGTGTAATGATTATATTATACAGATATACTATCTTTGAATGGAATACTTTAAAATTTATTTTAGATGATGATAATCGTATCATCCTCACACCACTAACTGGTAGACCAGACTATCAGAATGGATATATTAATGCATCATACATAGAGTTTAGTTATAATACAACTGATATTATTAATTTTTGTTATACATATATAATATATATACATAATTATAGGGTTACTCCCCAGTATACAAATATATAGCTACTCAAGGTATGTCACAGTTATGTGTATGTATGTATGTATTTATGTATGTATGTATGTGTGAATTATCTATATGTATGTGTGCATGTGTGTATGATTATAATTATACATACATACATGAGTGACAGCATGCTCATAATTATATATATATATGCATAGTATACTTACAAATGTGAGTATGTACATACATAAGTATATATGTACACAATAAATACAGTCAATTACAAGTACATACAAATGCACATATCAATGTACTGAATCACTCTATAGGTCCAGTGAATAAAACAATTGTTGACTTCTGGCATCTTGTATGGCAGGAGAGACCACCCACTATTGTCATGGTAACCAACCTCAAAGAGGGCAAGAAGATCAAATGTCAACAGTACTGGCCTGAGTCTGGTTCCACTCAGAGTTATGGACCATTCAAAGTAACATTGACTGATCAACAGGTTTACACTGACTATACCATTAGGACACTTCAGTTAGAGGTGAGGAATGGTTATCCAGTGACCATTAAAATACATGTCCACTTTACTATATAGTTACTTGGGAGCTCAGAATATCCTCACAAGATCACACAGTATCATTTCACATCTTGGCCTGATCATGGAGTACCTGAGTATGCTGCATCAATACTCACATTCTATCAATGTATAAAGGCGGAATATCGACCCAAAAGAGGACCTATGTTGGTTCACTGCAGGTAAGTACGTTAGATGTATGAATATATGAAAACATTTAACTACAAGCATGTAATGATACTTTTACTTACATACTCACACAGTGCTGGAGTTGGACGTACTGGTACATTCATAACAATAGACATGGTATTACAACAGTTAGAAAATGAAGGAATTATTGATATTCCTAAAATCATTAATGAACTCAGACAACAACGTATGAAGATGGTCCAGACACCAGTTAGTATGATAATATATTGAGACCACTAGTTCCACATTAGTTATATCACTAACCTTTCTCTCTTCATCTATTCCATCTTCTATAGGATCAATATATATTTATTCATGATGCTATTCTTGAATCAGTGACATGTGGTGATACTCAAATTAATGTCAGTAACCTTAGACAAAGAGTCAGGAAAATGAATTCTCGTGATGCTATCACTGGTTTAAACACATTTCAAAAGGAATTTGAAGTAAATAGATTTTTATGTTGACTATCGATTATTATTGGTGCATGGGCCTATGCTCTCTGTGAAGAATTATTATATTCAGAAAAGGAATTTTTTCTTTTCATTTTTGTGCTATAGGTTTTGGAACAAGTCACTCCTAAACCAGATCAAGTAAGAAGAGATGTTGCTATACGATTTCATCAAAAGAACAGGTCCATGGACTATGCACCACGTGAGTATATATATAGCCTTAGTGTAATTAAGGATGTCTTGTTGTATTGACTCCTACGTGCATACAATACACACAGCTGATAAACACAGGGTACCACTCAAAGGAGAACATCCAGATTATATCAATGCTGTCTTCATTAATGTAAGTTATAAATCATACACAAATGTATTGGTTAGTACAGTTGCAAGTATGCAAATTATAATTTAATTAGTCATACAAGTTGTTATGATTGCATGATAACATACTTGTACCAATTATAATCAAATATCATGTCATATATCTCATATTAGATGCACAAAGAAGGTTTGGAGACCTAAAATGATTTAATTAAAATATTTATTCTGCTTCTTTGTATATCTATTAGAAACATAAGGAAATTGATATTACAATTATTGGATTATAATTAGCACAAGTACATATATGTCACCATGCAGTCATAACAATCTACACGACGGATTAAATTACAATTTCCACTATTCCTTGTAACTGTACTAACCAATAAATTAGATATTTTACAAATTTTATTTTTGCAATGTAGAAGATACAATTATTCTTAATGTACATAATTTCTTCACAGGGTTATAAACAGAGGAAAGCATTTATAATTGCTGAGGGTCCTATGCAGAGTACATGTAGAGCATTCTGGAAGATGATCATGGATAGAGAGTGTCATGCTATCGTAATGCTGGGACACTTGAATGAGAATGGAATGGTCAGTGTACAGTATTCTAAATATACACTTCATCATTGTTGATTATTATTTCTTTTAATCATTACTTATAGAATGTTTGTTATCAGTATTGGTCTTGTGTTACTGATCCTGAAGTGTTTGGAGAATTCGTTGTGACAGTTAAAACAGAAACACAACATTATGGATATATAGAAAGAACATTGGTTGTCATTAATAACAAGGTACTATACATTTAGTTATCATTTTCTCTTCTAAAATTGCTACTATTAATTTTAGAATAGTAAGATGCAGACAGTAACACAGTATCAGATTACTGAATGGGATTCTAATGGATATATTGAAAATCCTCAGAGTATTATTACTGTAATTGAAGAAATGTATAAAATCCAACGGAACGTAGGAACATCTCCTATTCTCATACACTGCAGGTATAATGATGGAGATTTTATTGTTAATTACCAAATTTTATTGATATAATTAAGACTAGCATAATAATATGTAGATATAAATAAAAGCTATAATTATGAATATAATTATTCTGCTGAACACTACTATAAAGAATCAATCATACATTTTCTAATATCTACAGTGATACAGTGACCAGATCTGGTATATTCTGTGCTGCAGCTACCGTAATTGAGAAATGTAAGACAGAGAATATAGTGGATGTGTTTCAAGTCGTCAAGACTCAACGTATAAACAAACCAGGAAGTGTACCAACTCCTGTAAGTCATTAATTAATGTTAGATCAATTAGTTTTGAGTGATCCATCCTTTTATATGCAAGCTTGACTATAAAATATATAGTATAATTCTTTCTTCTTCCTTCTTTCTCCCTCCCTCATATCTACAGCAACATTACCAGTTCATATTTGAACTAGTAATCACATATCTTGACTCATTTGAACTATATGCAAACTTTCAGTGATGTGAATCAATAAATAATTATGTATAATTATGTAATTATAACTGTGTATTGAGTATGCATGTAGTACCCAGTCATCATCATGTGATTAATTGTTTTTACACTTATAAATATAGCAACACTCTACACACCTGAAGAGTCCCTATTGTATTGTATTGTATTTCAGAATAAATGACTTGGTATATATATATATAATTATATAATTATATATATATATATATACATACAAAACATTTATTTTATAAATTTTTATAGTAAGCTTATTACATTATTGAATCAATAGTCAGAATTTCCTATAGTAATATACGATAGGAACATCAAGGTCTCAATGAAACTGGTATTTACATGTATGCATGTTATAACATCTAGTATCTGACCAGCCTGATAATGAGGTTACTGTAAATCAGATAGTGATTTGTGTGTTAAGTGGGTGGATTTGATTAGATTATTCAAAATCATAATTATTGATTGCAACAATGTCATATTATATGATCCAAAATAAACCCACAGTGATACCAAATATTTGTAGCACAGGTAGTCCATTCCACTCACCATTATACAATTGATAATTACTACTACTTTGGATTGGTAAGAGGATTCTATCTTACCAACTAACTCACCTGAGAATTCAAGATGTGGGGTTTTGTTATGTCACGTGTTCCAAGCTGAATGAGAATTGCATTTAATTTCATCTCAATGGTATAGTATGTCAAATGAAATCATTTGATACAGGTATATATAAATTAATGTTATTTTTATTATTTAAATTCTAATAAAGTTTGATTGTCTAGCTACTTTCACAAATGAAGTATTACCATACACTATATATAGAGAGATTGCAGTTGAGTTATTTCACTTCCATTTGATTTACACAATATATTTATATTAATATTAAACTATACATTTAATTAAATTTACCATAATGATGTTATTTTTTGTAATTGGAATAACCTCACTCGTGCTATAAAAGGAATAGTCCATTGTGGTGTGTGTAACAGTAATACAAAATGTGGAGAGTGTGTGTATATACAATAGTACTAGTAGTATGTTCATTATCAGGAATACAAGGACAAAAAAGAATCAACCCAACAGAAGAAGAAGGTAAATCTTTATGAAGTTGTTATGTATTACATTCTCAATACTATATTATTATAGTTGTACATTTGTGGGCTGAGTATCTTGAAATAATATTACCAGACTACTATATGATTACATCTCAACAATTCCCTGATACTGAGAAGGATGGTGATAGTGATAGTTTTATTGAGGGTATTTGGTGTCTGCATTATATGTCCAACACCTATGGAACCTTTTACTATCCTAATGGTACTAAAGTTGCAGTATACACCGGAACATTTAGTGAGAATGAGCCAGATTACACTGGACCAGATCCAATATTTCAGATTAATGAACAGCTCAATGAAGAGCTCACACATACTGTATTGTTGAAAGATGAAGATTCAACAACACCAATAACATCAGATTATGAGGGTCTGTACAAATGTATCATTGATGATAGAACACTAGTAGTAGGAGTGTATGATACCAGTATATACAATGATAATAGTGAGTTAATGATGAGTTGTGTAGTAATAGTATATAATATATCACTTCATTTTATAGCTGGTCCTGAAGCAGGAGACATGTCATTATCCCTGATCTCCACACCAAGATATGTTGATCCTCCAGTATTCAACCTGATCTTCACTGTAACAGATGGACCTCCTACTAATGTCACATGTACAGGACCAAACTCATTTAGTATTGATGAAACAAGTGATGACTTGTCTCGTGAGGTAGTGAATGTTGGTATGGCTACACTGGTGACAGTGACAGTGAGGATGAGAGAGGAAGGTGACTATAAGTGTACTGTCTTTAATGCCAGAGTAGAGGATGGTACTATTAATGGTGTCCTTGCTACTAATAGCAGTTCATCATTAAGTGTATCAGGTTAGTGGAAAAGTAATAATTAAATGTGACCATCCATGAGAATCCCAAAGAATTGACATGAAATATGAGAGTCAGATTTAGAATACCAGACATATGCTCTATACATATATAAGTATAGCTAAAATCGATTTGAAGGTAATTCACCATTAATTGATAGAATGCTTACCTTTGAATTAAATTCTTGCTATTATATATAGAAAGGAAACTAAAGTTGGTATCCAGGAAGATCAATCGTTTCTCTTCTAGATACCTGGTTTAGTTTGTTATATAAAATGGTAACATTTAAAGGTTAGCTTTTTATCAAAATTAATATTTACCAAATGACCCCTTTTCTTATGATTACATATACTCATTTAACTACATCTGAAATATATTTCCATTCTTGGAGATAGTTAAACACATTCATTAGTAATAATAAGCTAGAGGAATTACTTGGTATGGACATATGGGTGTTTTGGGAGTGAATCCAGTCCTTGAAAAGCAAATTTCTTGTTTTAATTTGAAACAGTATTTCATGTGAAGTCATATGGATGATAACATATATAATTACACTAAACCCAAACATTAAATATGACATAAAATATGAAAGTCAGAATGCCATACATATAATGCATTTAAACACTAAACTCTTTAAAAGTTAAACTACATTACATTATATTTGTATTCTTGGGACAATTAAACTCATTTATGAGTAACAGTAAAGCTTAGTGTGGACATACCAGTGTTTTGTAAGTGAGTACATGTATGTACATGTATACATGTATACTCATTCGTGGTTTACACAAGTACATGTATGTCATATATACATTTGTTTGTATATTACATGTACATGTCAGATTCTATAATGAACTTACATCACTGAACTTTAAAACTAGGGCTGTCACTTCATGTAAGGATAGTGCTGTAGTTGTATTACACATTCAAAATAGTATAACACTTATACAAACCAGAGAATTCTCATGTAGTAGTGCATGAATAAAAATCACGGAACTTTAAAACTAGTCCTGCCTTTTACAAATTTCATTAACCCATTAATAAATTTGTGTTAATTTCATAGATGATTACTTTATAATTTTACAGTTTCTGCTACCCCTACTCTCACGCTAACAAGACTGGGTACAGGTCTGCTTCATGTACAACTCTCCTGGACAGGATCATCACCTAGATATGAGGTGTTCTATTATCTCAGTGGTAGTGATGATATTCAGAGTGCTGGAGTAACCGCTGATACAACGTTTTATGTGACTTCAGGACTCAATCATAGTGAAACATATGAGTTCTTTGTGGTATCATATGGTAATGATGGTACTCCTGTACTACCCAGTGTTAATAGTAGTATTGAGAGTGTGACATTAAGTAAGTGATAGTAAACATCTTGTGTATTATAATCACTATATTACTGATTCCCTTCAGCACTACCATCAGTGAGTAACCTCACAGTTACTTCTACTAGTAACACTATTACTCTGACTTGGACTGAACCTGATCCTATTCCTTCTAATGGTTACAGTATAACACGTCGGTGTCATAGACTATGTGAGGAACCATTTGGTGCTTTTATGCAAGATGTCTCTATTTCATCACCACTTGTGTTCAGTGGTATTAATCCTGGTAGTTATTGTGAAATCACACAATTCATTGGACTATTTGGTGCTACTAATCCTGTTGTATTTGATAGTGGTATTATTGTTAACACTCTCTCTGCTGGTGAGTTGAAAATGAGATTATGAATTAGAACTGGCCAATGGATAAAGAATGGATCTGGGTATCAGGTTGAATAATTTGTGTGGGTGCTTGTTCAAGTTTGAATTGAAATTTCATGTGTGGGTGGGTGCATTTTCAGCTAGATGTACAACTCTAATTTTTCTCATGAAGCATACTCAGGGTTTCATACAGAGGGGAGGTGCCCTGGACTTCCAACACCCCTCCCCCCTTTTGAGAAAGTATGATGTCATGTAAGATGTAACAGCTAAACAAATTAATGGTAATAGCACACAAATATCAATCAAAGTAGTAAATAGAGTATTAACAAGTGCTCAAAACCACAGTATAGTAATAGTCTGCTAGCTGCCAGAAACCCACTAGAATCCATTTCAGAGTACCTAATTTTCACAATTTTCCTGCCAAAATCTGAGATATCAAAATCGAGTTTATAAAATTTGTAAATAAAGGAAACAAGTGTTTGAGGTTTGAGTACAGCAATACCAGTGTTTCCTCGAAGGGGTGGTACCATGGTGCTTTTCCACCATGTAATTCTAAATTTTATTCTGAAAAACACAGTTTTACAATGCTCATTCAACATAGCTGACCAAACATCATGTACCACTGATGCACTCCTTCACCCTTTATGTTTATCATAGGGGAAACACTGGCAATACACTGGTAGGACAACACCAACATTTTTAATTTTTCATTGCGTTTAGTACAAAATAAGTAAAAGTTTATATGACTGTTTTATGAATAAACATCTCCCCATGTAGGTGTAGTACGAATTTTATAACTCCATTCTGATATTTCTTTCTCAGAACCTTCCTCTTCTCCAGCGAATATTGTTTTCTCATCAGTTGAGGCTAGGTCTTTCAATATCACATGGGATGAAGTACCTTGTTCTGAACAGAATGGACCCATCACTGGATACTTACTCTACTACACAAACACAACATTCTCTGACACTATCAACATCACTGGAGGAGAGAACAGATCATACACTCTTACTAAACTGAGACCATATACCAACTACACTGTGACAGTGTCAGCATACAATGATGGTGGAACTGGACCAACAAGTGATAGTAGAATACAACAGACAAAACAAGCTAGTCAGTTAGTATATTAATTACTTGTTCATGTTTCATAGGATGTTTGTGTCTCTCAGAACCTACTTCTTCTCCAGAGAACATAATCTTCTCAGTAGTTGAGGCTAGGTCTTTAACTGTTTCATGGGATGAGGTACCTCCTTCTGGACAGAATGGACTCATCACTGGATACTTACTCAACTACACAAATGCCACATTCGCTGACACTATCAACATCACTGGAGGAGAGAACAGATCATACACTCTTACCAAACTGAGACCATATACCAACTACACTGTGACAGTATCAGCATACAATGATGTTGGAATTGGACCACCAAGTGATAGTAGAATACAACAGACAGAACAAGCTGGTCAGTTAGTATATTAATTACTAGTTCATGTTTCATAGGATGTTTGTGTCTCTCAGAACCTACTTCTTCTCCAAAGAACATAATCTTCTCATCAGTTGAGGCTAGGTCTTTAACTGTTTCATGGGATGAGGTACCTTGTTCTGAACAGAATGGACCCATCACTGGATACTTACTCTACTACACAAACACAACATTCTCTGACACTATCAACATCACTGGAGGAGAGAACAGATCATACACTCTTACCAAACTGAGACCATATACCAACTACACTGTGACAGTGTCAGCATACAATGATGGTGAAACTGGACCAGCAAGTGATAGTAGAATACAACAGACAAAACAAGCTAGTCAGTTAGTATATTAATTACTTGTTCATGTTTCATAGGATGTTTGTGTCTCTCAGAACCTACTTCTTCTCCAGAGAACATAATCTTCTCAGTAGTTGAGGCTAGGTCTTTAACTGTTTCATGGGATGAGGTACCTCCTTCTGGACAGAATGGACTCATCACTGGATACTTACTCAACTACACAAATGCCACATTCGCTGACACTATCAACATCACTGGAGGAGAGAACAGATCATACACTCTTACCAAACTGAGACCATATACCAACTACACTGTGACAGTATCAGCATACAATGATGTTGGAATTGGACCAGCAAGTGATAATAGAATACAACAGACAAAACAAGCTAGTCAGTTAGTATATTAATTACTAGTTCATGTTTCATAGGATGTTTGTGTCTCTCAGAACCTACTTCTTCTCCACAGAACATAATCTTCTCAGTAGTCGAGGCTAGGTCTTTAACTGTTTCATGGGATGAGGTACCTCCTTCTGGACAGAATGGACTCATCACTGGATACTTACTCAACTACACAAATGCCACATTCTCTGGCACTATCAACATCACTGGAGGAGAGAACAGATCATACACTCTTACCAAACTGAGACCATATACCAACTACACTGTGACAGTGTCAGCATACAATGATGCTGGAACTGGACCAGCAAGTGATAATAGAACACGACAGACAAAACAAGCTGGTCAGTTAGTATATTAATTACTAGTTCATGTTTCATAGGATGTTTGTGTCTCTCAGAACCTACTTTTTCTCCACAGAACATAATCTTCTCAGTAGTTGAGGCTAGGTCTTTAACTGTTTCATGGGATGAGGTACCTCCTTCTGGACAGAATGGACTCATCACTGGATACTTACTCAACTACACAAATGCCACATTCGCTGGCACTATCAACATCACTGGAGGAGAGAACAGATCATACACTCTTACCAAACTAAGACCATATACCAACTACACTGTGACAGTATCATCATACAATGATGGTGGAACTGGACCAGCAAGTGATAATAGAACACGACAGACAAAACAAGCTGGTCAGTTAGTATATTAATTACTAGTTCATGTTTCATAGGATGTTTGTGTCTCTCAGAACCTACTTCTTCTCCAGAGAACATAATCTTCTCAGTAGTTGAGGCTAGGTCTTTAACTGTTTCATGGGATAAGGTACCTCCTTCTGGACAGAATGGACCCATCACTGGATACTTACTCAACTACACAAATGCCACATTCTCTGACACTATCAACATCACTGGAGGAGAGAACAGATCATACACTCTCACTGAACTGAGACCTTATACCAACTACACTGTGACAGTGTCAGCATACAATGATGGTGGAATTGGACCAGCAAGTGATAATAGAATACAACAGACAAAACAAGCTAGTCAGTTAGTATATTAATTACTAGTTCATGTTTCATAGGATGTTTGTGTTTCTCAGAACCTGGTGTGGTGTCAAACCTAATGTCAATTGGATCAGATGTAGATCAGATCAGTATCACATGGAATCAACCTTCCATTCCTAATGGTATCATCATCATATATGATATACGTTATAGAGAGTCTGACAACAGTGATTCATTTGTAATTTTTGTAAATGGTATAACAGACACACAATATACCATATCAGGATTAACAAGTTTCATAAGTTATACCATTGGTGTAAGAGCATACACTATTGCTGGTCCAGGAGAATGGATAGAGATACAAGCCTCAACTCTGTTACCAGGTATATCCAGTGTATATAGAACTATTATTAATATGTTATTATAATACAGGAATAGAAGATCTAATAGTTGAGATATTAGAAGATATAGTAATCATTAACTGGACACCTCTGAACTACACTGAACTCACAAGTTATGTACTGGAATACAAACAAACTAATGAACAGACATTTCAAACTATTATATTCCCAGTATCAGTAGTCTCTACAGGATCACCTAGATTACAACATGATATTGAGTATGTGTTTCAAGTGTATGGTGTCTTCACTATTAATAATGTGGAATATGAGAGTGAGAGATCACCTCAAGTTACTATAATGATTACAATGGATAGTTCATCAACTACTACTTCAACTCCATCATCTACTACTAGTTCAACTCCATCATCTACTACTAGTTCAACTCCATCACTCATCTGTTCATCTAATGATTCACAGACTGGATGTACTGGTCTAGTAGCTGGTATATCGGTATTGAGTATTATTATTATTATTTTAATAATAATTATTATTATTCTTATTGTATTGCGTTTTACTGAAAGGAATGAAAATAATACCAAAAAAATTGAAGAGTTAGTGAAAGACATAATTATTAATAATTGTATATTTATATAATTATCGTTTTTCAGATCCACAGTTCTACCTTTCGAAGAGCCTATATATGAAATATTGGAAGATTCAAAGTTAGTATAATTATATGATAATCATACATACATATGATATGTTATATACATGTAATATAATATCATTATAGGAAAGATATTGAAATGAAAGAGTGTCAGGCATATGGACATGTAGAAACATCTTCACAAACACAACAAGAAGGACAACAAGATGAAACTGATGTTTATGAAACTGTTTAACTAAACAAATTATATATACATTATCATAGTAGTGACTAGTCAGTTGAACTTGTGATATTATCAGTATATTTCCATGTTTTGATAAATGAATTATGTTTTTAGTTTACGATTTGCAAAATATATACTTAATTGATTCCTGATTGTGAATAGTGAATGATATTATTTACTATATCCTTAGTAGTTTAATATGATGTAATATTATAGAGTACGTACATATGTATAGATGTATCTTCATATACCAGTGTACATGTACATGTTACCATGGTGATATAGGGTAAGATTGTAAAAGGAATGGGTGGAGCTATGTATCTTGTAACTAGGAATGTTACCTTGGAACATACAACAAAGATATTATTATTATATGATATAAAACTAATCAGTGATATATTATTTGTTATTATAGGATGGTAGTCATAAGATATTAGATGAATGTAGTCTACCATTAACAGGAAAGAACTGTGTGGATTGTGTTATTACTGAAATGGTATGTGTACATATGTACAAACAGACATGTGATTATGTATGTACATGTTCTATTTAGGGTGTGTTTAAAGAGAAGGGTCTGATACTTATTGAAATTTCAGAAGGGGTCACTATAGATGATATAAAACAAGCAACAGGTATTAGATGTACAAGAAGCAGAATAAATAAATCATTGTTTATATTAGTTATATTTGATTATTAATTTGGGGGAGTATATACTGTTTCATAACAAATGTATTGGTTAGTGCAGTTCAAGGATTTAACAATTAGTTGTTGTTTAGGAGATACATATATCTAACACCATAGCTACTTTGTACTAATTATATTAAAATATGTAAAAGATATATGTACCAATTATTATCAAATAATATTTATCATGCCTAATATGTCATATTAGATACACAAAAAAAGGTTTGGAGACCTAAAAGGATTAAATTAAAATATTTATTCTGCTTCTTTGTATATCTATTATACAGCATAAGGAAATGGACACTACAATTATTAGATTATACTTAGTACAAGTACATATAAATCATCATAATAGCCTACATGACCAATTAAATTACTATGCCATGTAATTGTACATGTACTAACTATATAGTTATTTTAACAATTCTATTTTTGTGGTGTACTGTAATTCAGGAGTATCACTGTTAATGATTTCTTGTTCAAGATGAATATATCATCAGTATTATTTATAATAGTACTAGTAGTATGTTCATTATCAGGAATACAAGGACAACAAAGTAGACCCATACCACCAGAAGGAGGTAAATCTTTATGAAGTTGTCATGTATTATATTCTCAATACTATATTATTATAGTTGTATATTTGTGGGCTGAGTATCTTGAAAAGGTATTACCAGACTACTATATGATTACATCTCAACAATTCCCTGATACTGAGAAGGGTGATGATGGTGATAACTATCCTGAGGGTATTTGGTGTATGCATCATATGAGAAGAACTTATGGAACCTTTTACTATCCTAATGGTACTGAAGTTGTAGTATTCAATGGAACATTTAGTTATGATAGGACAACAAATGATTACACTGGACCAGACCCAATATTTCAGACTGATAATCAGCTCGTATATACTATATTATTCAGAGATGAAGATTCAACAACACCAATAACATCAGATTATGAGGGTCTGTATAAATGTATCTTTGATAATAGAACACTAGTAGTAGGAGTGTATAATACCAGTACATACAATGATAATAGTGAGTTAATGATGAGTTGTGTAGTAATAGTATATAATATATCACTTCATTTTATAGCTGGTCCTAAAGCAGGGGACATGTCATTATCCCTGATCTCCACACCAAGATATGTTGATCCTCCAGTATTCAAGCTGAGCTTCACTGTAACAGATGGACCTCCTACTGATGTCACATGTACAGGACCAAACTCATTTAGACAAGTAATGACTTGTCTCGTGAGGTAGTGAATAATGGAACTGCTACACTGGTGACAATGACAGTGAGGAAGAGAGAGGGAGGCAACTATCAGTGTACTGTCTCTAATGCCAGAGTAGAGGATGGTACTATTAATGGTGTCACTGCTACTAATAGTAGTTCATCATTAAGTGTATCAGGTTAGTAGAAAATTAATAATTAAATATGTGACCATCCATGAGAATCCTAAAGAATTGATGAAATACGAACATCAGATTTAGAATACCAGACATATGGTCTATATATATATAAGTATAGCTAAAATCAATTTGAAGGTAATTAATTGATTGAATGAATTAACTTCTTGCTATTTTATATAGAAAGGAAACTAAATTTGGTATCCAGGAAGATCAATCATTTCTCTTCTAGATACCTGGTTTAGTTTGTTGTATAAAATGGTAACATTTAAAGGTTAGCTTTCTATCAAAATTAATATTTACCAAATGACCTCTTTTCTTATGAGTACATATATTAGTAATAATAAGCTAGAGGAATTACTAGGTATGGACATATGAGTGTTTTGGGAGTGAATCCAGCCTTTCAAAAGCAAATTTCTAGTTTTAGTTTGAAACAGTATTTCATGTGAAGTCATATGGATGATAACATATATAATTACACTAAATCCAAACATTAAATATCACATAAAATATGAAAGTCAGAATGCCATACATATAAACCCTAAACTCTTTAAAAGTTAAACTACATTACATTATATTTGTATTCTTGGGGACAATTAAACTCATTTATGAGTAACAGTAAAGCTTAGTATGGACATACCAGTGTTTTGTAAGTGAGTACATGTATGTACATGTATACATGTATACTCATTTGTGGTTTACACAAGTACATGTATGTCATATATACATTTGTTTGTATATTACATGTACATGTCAGATTCTATAGTGAACTTACATCACTGAACTTTAAAACTAGGGTTGTCACTTCATGTAAGGATAGTGTTGTATCTATATTACACATTCAAAATAGTATAATACTTATACAAACCACAGAATTCTCATAGTAGGCATGAATAAAGATCACTGAACTTTAAAACTAGTCCTGCCTTTTACAAATTTAGTTAACCCATTAATGGGTAAATTTCATAGATAATTACTTTATAATTTTTACAGTTTCTGCTACCCCCACTCTCACACTAACAAGACTGGATACAAATCTGACTCATGTACGACTCTCCTGGACAGGATCATCACCTGGATATGAGGTGTTCTA
Source organism: Petrosia ficiformis (assembly GCA_947044365.1). NCBI lineage: Eukaryota > Metazoa > Porifera > Demospongiae > Haplosclerida > Petrosiidae > Petrosia > Petrosia ficiformis. The sequence continues at coordinate 809,309 of OX345647.1, read as the reverse complement.
TTCTCTCAATGGTAGTGATGATATTCAGAGTTTAGTAAACACCACTGAAAACACATACGATGTGACATCAGGACTCATGCAGAATGAAACATATGAGTTCTTTGTGGTATCATATGGTAATGATGGTACTCCTGTACTACCCAGTGTTAATAGTAGTATTGAGAGTGTGACATTAAGTAAGTGATAGTAAACATCTTGTGTATTTTAATCACTATATTACTGATTCCCTTCAGTACTACCATCAGTGAGTGACCTCACAGCTACTTCTACTAATAATACTATTACTCTGACATGGACTGAACCTGATCCAATCCCTTCTAATGGTTACATTGCATCACGTCGGTGTCGTAAACTATGTGAGGTATCATTTGATGATTTTATGCAAAAGATCTCTATTTCATCACCACTTGTATTCAGTGGTATTAATCCTGGTAGTTATTGCGAAATCACACAATTCATTGGATTATTTGGTACTGGTAACATTGAGTTTGATAGTGGTAATAATGTTACCACTCTCTCTGCTGGTGAGTTGAAAAAATGATATTGTGAATTAGAACTGGCCAACAGATAAAGAATGGATGTGTGTATCAGGTTGAATAATTTGTGTGGGTACTCATTCAAGTTTTAATTGAAATTTAATGTGTGGGTTCGTGTTTCCCAAAAGTGTGGTACTACGGTGCTCCCCCAAGATTTTATGCAGTTTTACAATGCTCAATGAACATAGTTGACTAAACATCATGTACCACTGATGCACTCCTTCACCCTTAATATTTATTTTGGGGTAACACTGGCAATACACTGGTGGGACAACACCCACATTTTCAGTACTTGTGTGTGATAGACTGTACAAAATAAGTAAAACTGTATAGATGAATAAACATCTCCTCAAGTGTAGTATACATTTAATAACTCCATTTTGATATTTCTTTCTCAGAACCTACCTCTTCTCCAGAAAACATTGTTTTCTCATCAGTTGAGGCTAGCTCTTTTAAGATCTCATGGGATGAATTACCTTGTTCTGGACAGAATGGACCCATCAATGGATACTTACTCTACTACACAAACACAACATTCTCTGACACTATCAACGTCACTGGAGAAGAGAACAGAGCATACACTCTCACTGAGCTGAGACCATATACCAACTACACTGTGACAGTATTAGCATACAATGATGGTGGAACTGGACCAACAAGTGATAATAGAACACAACAGACAGAACAAGCTGGTCAGTTAGTATATTCATTACTAGTTCATGTTTCATAGGATGTTTGTGTCTCTCAGAACCTACTTCTTCTCCAGAGAAAATAATCTTCTCATCAGTTGAGGCTAGATCTTTGACTGTTTCATGGGATGAGGTACCTCCTTCTGGACAGAATGGACCCATCACTGGATACTTACTCTACTACACAAACACAACATTCTCTGACGCTATCAACATCATTGGAGGAGAGAACAGAGCATACACTCTCACTGAACTAATACCATATACTAACTACACTGTGACAGTAGCAGCATACAATGATGTTGGAACTGGACCAACAAGTGATAATAGAATACAACAGACAGAACAAGCTGGTCAGTTAGTATATTCATTACTAATACATAATTCACAGGATGTTTGTGTCTCTCAGAACCTACTTCTTCTCCAGAGAACATAATTTTCTCATCAGTTGAGGCTAGATCTTTAACTGTTTCATGGGATGAGGTACCTCCTTCTGGACAGAATGGACCCATCACTGGATACTTACTCTACTTCACAAACACAACATTCTCTGACACTATCAACATCACTGGAGGAGAGAACAGAGCATACACTCTCACTGAACTGATACCATATACTAACTACACTGTGACAATAGCAGCATACAATGATGCTGGAACTGGACCAACAAGTGATAATAGAATACAACAGACAGAACAAGCTGGTCAGTTTGTATATTCATTTCTAGTTCATGTTTCATATGATGTTTGTGTCTCTCAGAACCTGGTATGGTGTCAAACCTAATATCAAGTGGATCAGATGTAGATCAGATCAGTATCACATGGAATCAACCCTCTATGCCTAATGGTATCATCATCATGTATGGTATACATTATAGAGAGTCTGACAACAGTGATTCATTTGTATATGTGAATACAACAAACACTCAACACATAATAGATGGACTATTACCAAACACAAGTTATACAGTTGGTGTGAGAGCATACACTATTGTTGGTCCAGGAGAATGGATAGATAAAACAATCATGACTTCTGATATTCGTAAGAATTTAGAATATTTTTAAACCTGTATATATTACTTTTTGTCTTCATAGCTATGGTTCAAAACTTTCAAGTCACTCGTACTAATAATACTACAGCTAGAGCAACATGGGATCGAATAGAATCTGATGCTGTAGACAGATATACAGTATACTACTATAGTACTAGTGAAGTGAAGAGACAGGTTGATTCAGGATCAATGAACTTCTCAGCTAGTGTTTCAGAGGGAGTAATAGATGGACTAGACCCAAACCTGGATTATATATTCTCTATAACAGTAACATTTATATTAGGAGGTATAGAGTATGAGGGAGAGGAAACAGACCCAATCATACCATCAGGTAATATGTAGTGTGGATGCTAATAGATATTGTTTTAAATTATTTCCAATGAATATAGTTATATCAACTTCATCTCTTGATATATTAATTATGACGAGTTCATCTTCAACTACTACTGGTATTAATTACATAATGACACTTGTTGTTTAAATCATGCATCAAATATATCATATCAATATCATACATCTAATTACAATTATTTTAATTTTTATGTACAGCAACACAAACAAGCAGTGTGGATTCCAATACTGGTCTTATACTAGGCATATCACTGTTGGGTTGTATATTATGTATAGTAGTAATATGTGTGACTGTTATTATTATTATATTTATATACAAAAAGAGAGTAAGAAAATCAAACCATTATGACTTGAGGTAGTGGACTGTATTATCTCATTTATTAAATCATCATCATATAATTATTATATATAGTGCTGTTAATATTCAGACAAAGACGAGTACAGCCTATGGAGTAGTTATACGTAACAAGAGATGGTAATATATAATAAATATTGTAATTATAATTATTATATTATAATTATTATATTATAATTTTATAATAGTGATGATGATATTGAAATGAAGATTAGTGAAGCATATGGAATGTTTGATCAGAAGTCACATGACTCATCTCTGTAAGTAACAAACAAACCAAATATTCAATAACAACAACATTATTGTTTTTATTCCTTCAATAGAACATACGAAGAGATCGATATTACCCATGACACACCAGTCAATGCAACAGATGTACTTATAACATCATCTGATGTTGAAAATTCTCAGTAAGTAACAAATTCAATAACAATATTGTTTTTACTATTTCAACAGAACATATGAAGAGATTGATATTATCTCTGACACACCAGTTAACACAATAGATGTACTTGAAACAACATCATGTGATGAGAATACTTATGAAACAGTACAGAATTGACGTGAAGTATTTTGACTTATGAAAACACAATAATTATGAAACTGATGTTTAGTTTACATACAATCTCTTTATATATGTATACATTAACACATAGTAAGTATAATAGTACATAATATCAGTGTGAATAGACACTATTAAAATTACTTTCTGTTTTTATTATCATTTGTAATAATTAATATTATAAGACTACATTATCAAATGAACATGTTCTATTATCAGTTTTTCATTAGTGTTTGTATTTGTCTCTCAAGATTCCTAAGACCAGTAGTAACAGAGGTAAGATCAGGTGTAGCTGGATTCATTGTCTGGAGTTCAACCAGGTATCAACCAACTTTTATCCAATTTATTTGTAATGAACGATGGCCTAATAGAAAGAAATGGAATACTATCATATGGTCAGGTTTATGTTTATAGGAGACTAATATTTCATAAGATGAAACAAGAGAAGGATTATTAGTATATGAGGTAAGGAGAGCAAGAAAAACTAAAAGAATATGAAGAGGATGACCAGTAGACTACCAAATGTGTCCTATAATAGATGGATAGATTAGTATGTACATGTAAAATTGATGGTAAAAGGAATGGGTGGAGCTATGGATCTGGTAGCTAGTAAAGGAACGAAGGTAGTGATTACTATGGAACATACAACAAAGGTATTATTATTAAAACTAATCAGTGATATATTATTTGTTATTATAGGATGGTAGTCATAAGATATTAGATGAATGTAGTTTACCATTAACAGGAAAGAACTGTGTGGATTGTATTATTACTGAAATGGTATGCGTACATATGTATAAACAGACATGTGATTATGTATGTACATGTTGTGTTTAGGGTGAGTTTAAAGAGAAGGGTCTGATACTTATTGAAATTTCAAAAGGGGTCACGATATAAAACAAGCAACAGGTTGTTCATTTGAAGTGAGTTATTATAAACATTTGTAGTTTATGTTAGTGTGTGTGTGTGTATTTATATAATGAATTTTCTTTTAACAACAGGTCACTTCATCACTGAAAGAAATTGACTTATAACACTTATCAATTTCTGTAGTATAAATTTAGTTATAATTAAGTATTTCTGTAGAGGAGTACCACTGTTAATGATATCTTGTTCAAGATGAATATATCATCAGTATTATATATAATAGTACTAGTAGTATGTTCATTATCAGGAATACAAGGACAACAAAGAATCAACCCAACAGAAGAAGAAGGTAAATATTTGTAAATGAGATTGTTATGTATATATTCTCAATGCTATATTATTATAGTTGTATATTTGTGGGTTGAGTATCTTGAACTAATATTACCAGACTACTATATGATTACGTCTCAAGACTTCCTTGATATTGAGGTTATGGATGATGAAGCTATTGAGGGTATTTGGTGTCTACATTATGTGCAGAGCACTTATGGAACCTTTTACTATCCTAATGGTACTGAAGTTATAGTATTCACTGGAACATTAAATTTTAGTAATGATAGTACAACAAATACTTACACTGGACCAGATCTCATATTTCAGACTAATGAACAGTTCTCATATACTGTACTATTGTGGGATGAAAATTCAACAACACCAATAACATCAAATTATGAGGGTCTGTACAAATGTATCATTGATGATAGAACACTAGTAGTAGGAGTGTATGATACCAGTATATACAATGATAATAGTGAGTTAATGATGAGTTGTGTAGTAAAGTATATAATATATCACTTCATTTTATAGCTGGTCCTAAAGCAGGAGACATGTCATTATCTCTGATCTCCACACCAAGATATGTTGTTCCTCCAGTATTCAACCTGAGCTTCACTGTAACAGATGGACCTCCTACTAATGTCACATGCACAGGACCAAACTCATTTAGTATTACACAAACAAGTGATGACATGTCTCGTGAGGTAGTGAATAATGGAACTGCTACACTGGTGACAGTGAGGATGAGAGAGGAAGGTAACTATCAGTGTACTGTCTCTAATGCCAGAGTAGACGATGGTACTATTAATGGTGTCACTGCTATTGAGGGTAGTTCATTATTAAATGTAACAGGTTAGCAAAAGAGAATAATAATTAAATATGTAACTAACTGAACATTTATGAGAAATCTAAACATGAAATGTGCAAATCAGATGTAGAATACCAGACATATGTTTTATACTATTGGCAAAAAGCGATTTAGAGATAATCTATTAATTTTTAGTATTTTGACATAAACATTTCATAGTATAGTTTATATAGTCAGTATAATTATACTCATTATAACTATCACTACAGAAATAACATAATTATATTAAAATAACTAATATAGTGGATTTAGAGGATGATTGTGTAACAAACATAAATACTTTGATTAATTACATACTTTATATGTTAGCTAGTGTTAATAATTATTGGTCTTACTAGTATTCTGTTTATTATATTATTATATATTTAACACATGTCATGTAGTATTATTATTGTACCTTTGTCTATTAACAGTGTTGTATAAGTACATAAGAGTTAGCTTTATTTCTTTAAGTTAGAATAAGATATAAGAATAGAGTTGTTAGTTAGTTAACTGATTATTATTAAAATATTGAGTTCAAGTCAAACCAAATCTATTATATACACTTGTACCAATTCATATGTACAATCACTTAATTAAAATATTTATTATACTTTTTTGTACATCTAATTAGACAAGATAAGGAAATTGATACTACACATTATAATTGGTGCAGTTATAATTAATTTATGTCACCATACAAACATAATAACCTGTATGTCTAATAATTAGGTTATACTATTCCATACAACTGTACTAACCAATATATATTTGTAGTGATACACTTGTACTACATTTCTATTCTTGAAGATAATTAAACTCATTTATAATAAAGCTAGAGAAAGATATAAAATGTCTCACTATGGACATACAAGTGGTTTGAATGTGTCTATATACATTGGTACAGAGCAAAGTTGATTATAAATACATTTAATAACAAAACACTCATATTACAAATTTGTGTTAACTTTCATATATGATCACATCATTACATTTAAATTATAATTACACAGTTTCTGATACACCCACTGATCTATCACTAACAAGACTGGGTACAGGTCTGCTTCATGTACAACTCTCCTGGACAGGATCATCACCTGGATATGAGGTGTTCTATTCTCTCAGTGGTAGTAATGATATTCAGAGTTTAGTAAACACCACTAATACAACATACAGTGTGACATCAGGACTCACTCAGGATCAAACATATAAGTTCTTTGTGGTATCATATGGTAATGATAGTACTCCTGTACTACCCAGTGTTAATAGTAGTATTGAGAGTGTGACATTAAGTAAGTGATAGTAAACATCTTGTGTATTATAATCACTATATTACTGATTCCCTTCAGCACTACCATCAGTGAGTGACCTCACAGCTACTTCTACTAGTAACACTATTACTCTGACATGGACTGAACCTGATCCAATCCCTTCTTATGGTTACAGTATAACACGTCGGTGTCGTAGACTATGTGAGGTATCATTTAATGATTTTATGCAAAAGTTCTCTAGTTCATCACCACTTGTGTTCAGTGATATTAATCCTGGTAGTTATTGCGAAATCATATCATTCACAGGAATATTTAGTAATACTGAGTTCATTGAGTTTGATAGTGGTAATGATGTTACCGCACTCTCTGCTGGTGAGTTGAGAAAATGATATTATGAATTAGAACTGGCCATCAGATAAAGAATGGATCTAGGTATCAGGTTGAGCAATTTGTGTGGGTGCTTTTAAATGTTTGGATAGGCACAGCTATTTTCTTACAACTTTAAAGCTTACTTAGCTACAGAGAAAAGCTTCTATGAAACCTGAGACATCAAAATTGATTTTACTGTTTGAAGTTTGAGTACAGCAAAACCAGTGTTTCCCAAATGGTGGTACCATGGCACTCCTCTGCCCTTCAATTTAAACTTTTATGTTGTTTTACAACACTGATTGAACATTGAATACCATGTACCACTGATGCATTCCTAACACTTAATATTTATCCTTGGTGAAACACTGGCAATCCACTGCATGGTGGGACAATACCCACATTTTTAGTACTTGCATGTGACTTTGGGTTTAGTCAAAATAAGTAAACGTTTTTAGGACTGTTTTATGAATAAATATCTCCTCAGGTGTAGTATGAATTTCATAACTCCATTCTGATATTTCTTTCTCAGAACCTACCTCTCCTCCAGAGAACATTCTTTTCTTATCAGTTGAGGCTAGGTCTTTCAATATCTCGAATTACCTTGTTCTGGACAGAATGGACCCATCATTGGATACTTACTCTACTACACAAACACAACATTCTCTGACACTATCAACATCACTGGAGGAGAGAACAGATCATACACTCTTACCAAACTGAGACCATATACCAACTACACTGTGACAGTGTCAGCATACAATGATGGTGGAACTGGACCAGCAAGTGATAATAGAACACAACAGACAGAACAAGCTGGTCAGTTAGTATATTCATTACTAGTTCATGTTTCATATGATGTTTGTGTCTCTCAGAACCTACTTCTTCTCCAGAGAACATAACTTTCTCATCAGTGGAGGCTAGGTCTTTCAATATCTCGAATTACCTTGTTCTGGACAGAATGGACCCATCATTGGATACTTACTCTACTACACAAACACAACATTCTCTGACACTATCAACATCACTGGAGGAGAGAATAGATTATACACTATCACTGAACTGAGACCACATACCAACTACACTGTGACAGTAGCAGCATACAATAATGCTGGAACTGGACTAACAAGTGAGAATAGAATACAACAGACAGAACAAGCTAGTCAGTTAATATATTCATTACTAGTTCATGTTTCATATGATATTTGTGTCTCTCAGAACCTACTTCTTCTCCAGAGAACATAACTTTCTCATCAGTGGAGGCTAGGTCTTTGAGTGTCTCATGGGATGAGGTACCTCCTTCTGGACAGAATGGATCCATCACTGGATACTTACTCTACTACACAAACACAACATTCTCTGACACTATCAACATCACTGGAGGAGAGAACAGATCGTACACTCTCACTGAACTAAGACCATATACCAACTACACTGTGACAGTATCAGCATATAATGATGTTGGAACTGGACCATCATGTGATAATAGAATACAACAGACAGAACAAGTTAGTCAGTTAGTATATTCATTACTAGTTCATGTTTCATATGATGTTTGTGTCTCTCAGAACCTATTGTAGTGTTACACCTTATGTCAGGTGGATCAGATATAAATCAGATCAGTATCATATGGAATCAGCCCTCCATTCCTAATGGTATCATCATCATGTATGATATACGTTATAGAGAGTCTGACAACAGTGATTCATTTATATATGTAAATGGTATAACAGACACACAACACATAATAGATGGACTAGTACCAAACACAAGTTATACCATTGGAGTAAGAGCATACACTATTGCTGGTCCAGGAGAATGGATAGAGATACAAGCCTCTACTCTGTTACCAGGTATATCCAGTGTATATAGAACTATTATTAATATGTTATTATAATACAGGAATAGAAGATCTAATAGTTGAGATATTAGAAGATATAGTAATCATTAACTGGACACCTCTGAATTACACTGAACTCACAAGTTATGTACTGGAATACAAACAAACTAACGAACAGACATTTCAAACTATTATATTCCCAGTATCAATAGTCTCTACAGGATTACCTAGATTACAACATGATATTGAGCATGTGTTTCAAGTGTACGGTGTCTTCACTATTAATAATGTGGAATACGAGAGTGAGAGATCACCTCCAGTTACTATAATGATAACAATGGACAGTTCAACTACTAGTTCAACTCCATCATCTACTACTAGTTCAACTCCATCATCTACTACTAGTTTAACTCCATCACTCATCTCTTCATCCGATGATTCACAGACTGGATCTACTGGTCTAGTAGCTGGTGTATCAGTGTTGAGTATTATCGTTATTATATCATTTGTTGTTATTATTATTTTTATAGTTATTACTGTAATACTCTTGAAAATATTAATCAAGAAACCCAAGGAAAAAGAAAGGTTTTCCATAGACATTAGTAATTAGTATGAATTATATTCTCTTGTTTTTAGATCCACAGTTAAATCTTCTAGTGATGTTGTTGTTTATGAAACAATAGAAGATTCAAATTTAGTCACAAGTTAATGAAATGAATATGTTATGACATGTATACATTATAGGAAGGATATTGAAATGAAAGAGTGTCAGACATATGGACATGTTGATATATCTCCACAACAACAAGAAGAAGAACAAGATGACACTAATGTTTATGAAGCTGTGTAATGAACAATTACATATACTATAATGTGATTATATGTAGTATATAGTTAATATAGATATTATATCAGGATATAGTATATAGAGTATGCTATATATAGTCAATAATATAGTAATCTCATTAGTTTGTGTTCCATTAATGTAAATAAACAGTAACCATAGTAACGTGCTTATATTTCTTTGTATGTGTTACTAATGTATGTATGTTTTGTTTGAGTTAATGTCAATTATTGTTTATAATGATACAGTAATAATCAGTACATACACAATATAACTATTAAATACAGTGGAGTATGTGCAGTGGTTACAACTGCACCTCCAATAGTTTTAATGTGGGAGTAGTGCACCCACATTCAATGCAAACTCCCTGTTTGATTATATATACAATAATACGTACATTATTCATTAAAAAGATTTCGCTACCCCAAAGTAAATATTGTTCCTACTCCACTGAAATGACATGGTATATAATTATATAGTGTAATATTATAAATCATTCATGTATGTATACTATATAGGTATATATGTACAAGTGATATTATACTGTATACATGTATCACCAATGTGTAAGATTGATGATTACTTTATAAGGTAACTAGTGAATGATATAACATAGCTAATAGCTACATGTATTGAGTTATATAGTGAACAATATTTAACACTACAATCAAAGACCTACCCTCAACTGATGAGAAAGTTATGTTCTCAGGAGAAGAAGCCAGGTATATAGGTTCTGAGAGACACAAACATCATATGAAACATACTATAATTATAACTGAAAGTGGTCATCAATGTCATACTGAATAAAACAACACTAGTACATGCACATGTTACCATGGTGATATAGGGTAAGATGGTGAAGGGAATGGGTGGAGCTATAGATCTGATAGGAACAAAGGTAGTGGTTTCTATAGGACATACAACAAAGGTATTATATGATATAAAACTAATCAGTGATGGTAGTCATAAGATATTAGATGAATGTAGTCTACCATTAACAGGAAAGAACTGTGTGAATTGTATTATTACTGAAATGGTATGTGTACATATGTATAAACAGACATGTGATTATGTATGTACATGTTGTGTTTAGGGTGTGTTTAATATTGATAAAAAGAAGGGTCTGATACTTGTTGAGATTTCAAAAGGGATCACTATAGATGATATAAAACAAGCAACAGGTTGTTCATTTGAAGTGAGTGATTGTAAACATTCACAGTTTATGATCGGACTGGTGTGTGTATGTTTATAATAATGAATTTTCTTTTAACATCATCGCTGAGTGAAATTAACTTATAAGGTATTATTAAGTATGTTCACAAACATTAATTTTATAATATGATTGTATATTTTGTGTAGTATAATCATTATGTATGGGGGAGTATTTAGTATTAAAAATAATAAAAAACATTTCAATGAAAATGAAAGAAGATGTAGGGATGTCAAAACCCAAAAAGCATACAAACAAGGTTGGGAAGCTAACATAGGACACAAAATCACTTCCATATAACCCTTATGATAGGGCGTGTGTGTGTGTTTATATAATGCATTATTATTTTCCAAAAATGCATTAATTTATAGTATATGTTGTGTAGTATAATCATTATGAATGGTGAAGTGTTCACTGTTATTGTCATCGTAGAGGAGTATCACTGTTAATACAGTATGTATGTAAATGTACATGTAATACACATGTACCTGTATTTTATGTATATAAGTACATGTATGTATCCATGTATGTAGTGTCTATGTACTATCTACTAAATGTGTGATACATGAACACTGAGTCATTATTAGAAACGCCTTTTACTTCATGTACATGCATATGTTGTTAACAATGCTACATGTACATGTACAGTACATGTTGACTGTCATCAAATCTCAATCCTGAGTTCATATCAGTGTGTAACAATGCCACCTGGGCTATAGGTGAACTATCCATTCAACTTGGTCCTGAGATGAAACAATATCTTTCTATTATTCTGCTAACACTCATTGAGAATATTAATCGTGAACACACACCTAAGAGACTACTTGAAAAAACAGCTATAACGATTGGACGACTTGGCTATTCTTGCCCAAATGAGGTAGCCCCTTACTTAAGTCAGTTCATTCGTATATGGTGTATTTCTTTACGGAATATTCGAGACAATGAAGATAAGAATTCGGCATTTAGAGGTGTTTGTGCAATGATTGGTATAAATCCTCAGGGGGTGGTTCAAGATTTTGTGCAGTTGCCTCCTGGAGTAGTCCTGAAGATGACCTCAAGCAAATGTTCTACAAGGTGTGTGTGTGTCTCTGTGTCATATGATATTGCATGTAATATTATGCTTATTATATGACTCGTGATATTTTCATGTGATGTCATGTGATCAAAATTATTTTCTATGAATTTTTACTGTGATACATGTATATACATGTATATACATGTATATATACATGTATATACATGTATATACATGTATATACATGTAGGCTTGTCTATATTTCTATGTATGCATTTGTGTTGTTTTAGTTAATTAACTAAAACTAAAGACTAAAACCCCTTTTAGTAAGGCATTGTGACTTTTAGTTAAATTTTTAAAGTTCGGCTGCTTTCAAAGTTACGAGCAGTTTCAGAGATACAAGCACCTCTTGGTCCCACATTGCCCGGATAAGAGGGGTTCCACTGTATATACTAAACAACACTATTTGTATATAGTATGGACATGTATGTCTGTGTGTGTACGTGTTGTTTATCTGTTAATGTGTACATGTACATGTACATGTACATGTATGTCTGTGTGTGTGTATATGTGGTGTTTATCTGTTAATGTGTACATGTACATGTATGTCTGTGTGTGTATATGTGTTGTTTTTCTGTTAATGAGTACACCTATGTGTGTGTATTTTGTGAATACAATATGTTTATTTTGTTTTTCAGATATTTCATGGGTTCAAAGCTAATGTTGGAGATCAGAATTGGCAAGTTTTTGTTGCTCAATTTCCCCCTCAACTCCGGACAAAACTAACTGCTACATATCAAATATAATGTAAGAATCGTTATTACTAGAGAATGATAATCATTGTGGGGCGAGCCCTAGAAGGTGTGGTCAGAGACATGTGTAGTAAGATGGCCCAGAAAAAGGAATGAGTTTGATGTGTTAAGAAATGGGAAAGCAGGCAAATGTGACTTATGCATCCTGTTTAGCCTTCTCATATTCTCTCCTGCACTTCAACTTCTCAACCATTTTCATACACATGCAGCATAGTTAACAGGAAATTGAAATACATTTGCGGTTTAATAGAACATACAGACTCACGTACGATAAATACATATATACATACAGAAAATTCTCCACCAACTCACTAGTGTGGGGCTCCTCAGGCTCGTCCCAATTACTGTAGTACAATGTAGTGTAGGGTGATGGGTGGTTATTGTGAAAGTAATAATCATTTTAATTACCATTTTTGGTAAAAAAATACACTGTCAATTTTGGCTTCTTTGACAAAAATTGTCATTTGAGGCAAAATTATACACTTTAATATTGACAACCTCTTTCTCCTCCTTCTCTTACTCCCTTCCTCTCTTCTCTCTCTCTCTCTCTCTCTCTCTCTCTCTCTCTCTCTCTCTCTCTCTCTCTCTCTCTCTCTAGGTCCGAGATATCAGTGATTATGTTTCTTTCCATTTTTTTGTTGTAGTTCATTTTATTTTGCTTACGTGCTGTCTCTGTGTTTGGGCATGCATGCTGGCCCACGAAAAAAAAATTTTTCGTTTTATAAATTTGGAATCCTAGGATGTTGTCACCATCCCGCCATTTTCTCTGAGGACTTATTTTTTGTTTCGGAGTTCCTAATCCGTATTTCCTTTTCTCATCGTCACTGATTGGTAGAAGGAGTGTGGATTAATCTTCAAACTAGGCTATTTTGTTTTTCTTAAAGGCACCATGTCACACATTGAATCTTTTATTTATTTATTTTTTGTTTCAGATTAGACATAGGCCTGGTGGGTGAGGTGTAGGATCTAATCATAACATAGCCCCTTCATTATTAATCCTTTTTTAAGAGGTCGTTAGTTTTTGTTTTTTTTGGTTTTTTTGTATCAGCTTTATTTCTCTTAGGGGCATTTTATCAATATAGTAATATTATTTTTTGTTTTTTTTTTCATTTTTTTTCCTCCTGTTGGTTGGTCATGTGAAGTGTGTATTGTATATTATTATTATATATTAATTAATCACTGTATTCACTGGGTGAATATTAATAAAAGATGTCAAATTAATTAAGAGTCCACTATGAATATAATTATAGCTAGCAGTACTGTTGCCGTGTGTCTAACTTGCAAAATGTGGAGAATGATTGTGTATATAATAGTACTAGTAGTATGTTCATTATCAGGAATACAAGGACAAAAGAGAATCAATCCAACAGAAGAAGAAGGTAAATCTTTATGAAGTTGTTATGTATTATATTCTCAATACTTTATTATTATAGTTGTACATTTGTGGGCTGAGTATCTTGAACTAGTATTACCAGACTACTATATGATTACATCTCAACAATTCCCTGATACTGACAAGGATGGTGATAGTGATCACTATATTGAGGGTATTTGGTGTCTACATTATATGAAGTACACCTATGGAACCTTTTACTATCCTAATGGTACTGAAGTTGTAGTACACACTGGAACATTTAGTGATAATAGGCAAACAAACACTTACTCTGGACAAGATCCAATATTTCAGAGTAATAAACAGTTCTCATATACTGTACTATTGTGGGATGAAGATTCAACAACACCAATAACATCAGATTATGAGGGTCTGTACAAATGTATCATTGATGATAGAACACTAGTAGTAGGAGTGTATAATACCAGTACATACAATGATAATAGTGAGTTAATGATGAATAGTAGTAATAGTATATAATATATCACTTCATTTTATAGCTGGTCCTAAATCAGGAGACATGTCATTATCCCTGATCTCCACACCAAGATATGTTGATCCTCCAGTATTCAACCTGAGCTTCAATGTCACAAATGGACCTCCTACTTATGTCACATGTACAGGACCAAACTCATTTAGTATTACTCAAACAAGTGATGACTTGTCTCGTGAGGTAGTGAATAATGAAACTGCTACACTGGTGACAGTGACAGTGAGGATGAGAGAGGAAGGTAACTATCAGTGTACTATCTCTAATGCCAGAGTAGAGGATGGTGAGATTGGTGATGTCACTGCTACTGAGGATAGTTCATCATTAAGTGTATCAGGTTAGTAGAAAAGTAATAATTAAATATGTTAGCAACTGACAGATTTAGTATAGATAAAAGTAGTTTGGAGATAATTAAAAAGACCATTAATTAATTTAAGTGTTTTAACAAAAATATTTCATTAAGTATCACTACAAAAATATAATCGATATATAACTAATATATGGTTAGTACTATTACAAGGATGCAAGTTATAAATTAACATATATATGTGCGTGTTTCTCTGTCTAGGTATTCTGTTTCTTGTTTATTTATGTATTTAACACTTGTTATGATTGTACCTTTGTCTATTAACAGTGTTGTATAAGTACATGAGAGTTAGCTTTATTTCTTTAAGTTAGAATAAGATATAAGAATAGTTAGTCAACTGATTAATTGAGTTCAAGTCAAACCAACATCTATTATATACACTTGTACCAATTCATATGTACAATCACTTAATTAAAATATTTATTATGTTTTTTTGTACATCTAATTAGACAAGAAATGGAAATTGATACTACACATTATAATTGGTGCAGTTATAATTAATTTATGTCACCATACAAACATAATAACCTGTATAACTAATAATTAGGTTTATACTATTCCATACAACTGTACTAACCAATACATATTTGTAGTGATACACTTGTATTACATTTCTATTCTTGAAGATAATTAAACTCATTTATAATAAGGCTATGCAAAGTTATTAAATGTCTCACTATGGACATACAAGTGTTTTAAATGTGTCTATATACATTGGTACAGAGCAAAGTTAATTATAAATACATTTAATAACAAAACACTCATATTATAAATTTGTGTTAACTTTCATATGTGATCACATCATTAAATTGAAATTATAATTACACAGTTTCTGATACACCCACTGATCTCACACTAACAAGACTGGGTACAGGTCTGGATTATGTACAACTCTCCTGGACAGGATCATCACCTAGATATGAGGTGTTCTATTCTCTCAGTGGTAGTAATGATATTCAGAGTTTAGTAAACACCACTGATACAACATACAGTGTGACATCAGGACTCATGCAGGATGAAACATATGAGTTCTTTGTGGTATCATATGGTAATGATGGTACTCCTGTACTACCCAGTGTTAACAGTAGTATTGAGAGTGTGACATTAAGTAAGAGATAGTAAACATCTTGTGTATTATAATCACTATATTACTGATTCCCTTCAGCACTACCATCAGTGAGTGACCTCACAGCTACTTCTACTAGTAACACTATTACTCTGACATGGACTGAACCTGATCCAATCCCTTCTAATGGTTATGGTATAACACGTCGGTGTCATAGACTATGTGAGGAATCATTTAATGATTTTATGGAAAAGCTCTCAAGTTCATCACCACTTGTGTTCAGTGATATTAATCCTGGTAGTTACTGTACTATCACATCATTCATTGGAACATTTGGTATTGAGTCCATTGAATTCGGTAGTGATAATATTGTTATCACTCTCTCTGCTGGTAAGTTGAAAATGATATTATGAATTAGAACTGACCAATGGATAAAGAATGGATCTGGGTATCAGGTTTAATATTGTGTGGTTGGGTGCTCTTTTTCTCAGCTCTAAAGCTTAGCAACACAGAAAATCTGAGATATCAAAATTCAGTTTATAAAATTTGTAAAACTTGTTTGTACTTTGAGTACAGCATTACCAGTGTTTCTAAATTTTATGCTGAAAACATAGTTTTACAACACTGATTGAACATTGTTGACTATCCACTAACAATACTACACCCACATTTTTAGTGATAGATAGATGGCTTAGTACAAAATAAGTGAAAGTTTACGTGACTGTTTATGAATAACTATCTCCTCAGGTGTAGTATGAATTTTATAACTCCATTCTGATATTTCTTTCTCAGAACCTACCTCTTCTCCAGAGAACATTGTTTTCTCATCAGTTGATGCTAGGTCTTTTAATGTCTCATGGGATGAATTACCTTGTTCTGGACAGAATGGACCCATCACTGGATACTTACTCTACTACACAAATACCTCATTCTCTGACACAATCAACATCACTGGAAGAGAGAACAGATCATACACTCTCACTGAACTGAGACCATATACTAACTACACTGTGACAGTGTCAGCATACAATGATGTTGGAACTGGACCACAAAGTGATAATAGAACACAACAGACAGAACAAGCTGGTCAGTTAGTATATTTATTATTAGCTAATGTTTCATATGATGTTTGTGTCTCTCAGAACCTGGTGTGGTGTCAAACCTAATGTCATATGGATCAGATGTAGATCAGATAAATATGACTTGGAATCAACCTTCCATTCCTAACGGGATCATCATCATGTATGAAATACATTACACAGTATCTGATAATGGTTCTGGTGTGTTCATGATGATGAATGGTACGACAAACACTGAACACACAATAAGTGGACTATTACCAAACACAAGTTATACAGTTGGTGTGAGAGCATACACTATTGCGGGTCCAGGAGAATGGACAGATGAAACAGCTATGACATTTGATATTCGTAAGATCTTATAATATTTATAAACTTTCATATTAATTCTTCTATTTTCATAGCTATGGTTGAAAGTTTTCAAGTCACTCGTATTAGTGGTACTACAGTAGGAGTAACATGGCAACAAATTGAATCTGATGCTGTAGACAGATATACAGTATATTACTATAGTACAAATAAAGTGAAGAGACAGGTTGATTCAGGATCAAAGAACTTCTCACCTAGTGTTTCCGAGGGAGTAATAGATGGACTAGACCCAAACCTGGATTATATATTCTCTATAACAGTAACATTTATATTAGGAAGTATAGAGTATGAGGGAGAGGAAACAGACCCAATCATAATACGATCAGGTAATGTAGTCTGGATACTAATATTATACCCAAACTCAATGGACTCAATACCAAATGTTCCAGTGAATGATGCTATAGTACAATAACTACCAAGATTAATACCACTGAACACAAGTGGTGATGAACTAGAGGTATTTTGCATAAAACTATTAAATGATGCCTCACAAAGTCTATGACAATGACGTCAACCATTAGAAGGGATTGGATCAGGTTCAGTCCATGTCAGAGTAATAGTGTTACTAGTAGAAGTAGCTGTGAGGTCACTCACTGATGGTAGTGCTGAAGAGAATCAGTAATATAATGACTTATTATAACTTACTTAATGTCACACTCTCAATACTACTATTAACACTGGGTAGTACAGGAGTATCATCATTACAATATGATACCACAAAGAACTCATATGTTTCATTCTGAGTGGGTCCTGATGTCACATTGTATGTTGTATCAGTGGTGTTACAGTGTAACACATCAGTGTCGTAGACTATGTGAGGCATCATTTAATAGTTTTATGCAAAAGACCTCTAGTTTGTATTCAGTGGTATTAATCCTGGTAGTACTTGTACTATATCATCACTCACTGGAACATTTGGTATTGAGTCCATTGAGCTTGTTAGTGGTAATATTATTTTTATGAATAAACATCTCCTCAGGTTTATTATGACTTGTATAACTCCATTTTAAATATTTCTCTACCTCTTCTCCAGAGAACATTGTTTTCTCATCAGTTGAGGCTCGGTCCATGATTGTGTCATGGGATGAAGTACCTCATTCTGGACAGAATGGACCCATCACTGGATACTTACTTTACTACACAAACACATCATTCTCTGACACTATCAACATCACTGGAGTAGAGAACAGATCATACACTCTCACTGAACTGAGACCATATACTAACTACACTGTCACAGTAGCAGCATACAATAATGTTGGAACTGGACCACAAAGTGATAATAGAACACAACAGACAGAACAAGCTGGTCAGTTAGTATATTCATCATTAGTTCATGTTTCATGTGATGTGTGTGTGTCTCTCAGAACCTGGTGTGGTGTCAAACCTAATGTCAAGTGGATCAGATGTAGATCAGATCAGTATCACATGGAATCAACCCTCCATTCCTAATGGTATCATCATTGTGTATGATATACGTTATAGAGAGTCTGACAATAGTGATTCATTTGTATATGTGAATGGTATAACAGACACACAATATATCATATCAGGATTAACAAATTTCATAAGTTATACAATTGGTGTAAGAGCATACACTATTGCTGGTCCAGGAGAATGGATAGAGATACAAGCCTCAACT
Organism: Petrosia ficiformis; assembly: GCA_947044365.1. Classification (NCBI taxonomy): domain Eukaryota; kingdom Metazoa; phylum Porifera; class Demospongiae; order Haplosclerida; family Petrosiidae; genus Petrosia; species Petrosia ficiformis. The sequence goes on along the minus strand of OX345647.1, from coordinate 789,951 downwards.
CTGTTACCAGGTATATCTAGTGTATATATAACTATTATTAATATGGTATTATAATACAGGAATGGAATATCTAATAGTTGAGATATTAGAAGATATAGTAATCATTAACTGGACACCTCTGAACTACACTGAACTCACAAGTTATGTACTGGAATACAAACAAACTAATGAACAGACATTTCAAACTATTATATTCCCAGTATCAATAGTCTCTACAGGATTACCTAGATTACAACATGATATTGAGTATGTGTTTCAAGTGTATGGTGTCTTCACTATTAATAATGTGGAATATGAGAGTGAGAGATCACCTCCAGTTACTATAATGATTACAATGGACAGTTCAACTACTAGTTCAACTCCATCATCTACTACTAGTTCAACTCCATCATCTACTACTTGTTCAACTCCATCACTCATCTCTTCATCTGATGGTTCACAGACTGGATCTACTGGTCTAGTAGCTGGTATATCAGTGTTGAGTATTATTATTATTATTTTAATAATCATGGTTATTATTCTTGTGGTATTACTGTTTATTGAAAAGAATAAAAACAATACAAGAGAAATGCAAAAGTTTGTGATAGACATATTAATAATTGAAAATATATATAATTATCATTTTTCAGATCCGCAGTTCAACCTTTCGAAGAGCCTATATATGAAATAATGGAAGATTCAAAGTTAGTATAATTATATGATAATCATACATACATATGATATATTATATACATGTAATATAATATCATTATAGGAAAGATATTGAAATGAAAGAGTGTATAGCATATGGACATGTAGAAACATCTCCACAAACACAACAAGAAGGACAGCAAGATGAAACTGATGTTTATGAAACTGTTTAACTAAACAATAAACTATAATTATATATACATTATCATTGTTGTAGCTAGTCAGTTGAACTTGTGATATTATCAGTATATTAACATGTTTTGATAAATGAATTTTGTTTTTAGTTTACGATTGCAAAATATATATATACTTAATTCATTCCTGATTGTGAATAGTGAATGATATTATTTACTATATCCTTAGTAGTTTAATATGATGTAATATTATAGAGTATGTACATATGTATAGATGTATCTTCATATACCAGTGTACATGTACATGTTACCATGGTGATATAGGGTAAGATTGTAAAAGGAATGGGTGGAGCTATGTATCTTGTAACTAGGAATGTTACCTTGGAACATACAACAAAGATATTATTATTATATGATATAAAACTAATCAGTGATATATTATAGGATGGTAGTCATAAGATATTAGATGAATGTAGTCTACCATTAACAGGAAAGAACTGTGTGGATTGTATTATTACTGAAATGGTATGTGTACATATGTATAAACAGACATGTGATTATGTATGTATATGTTGTGTTTAGGATGTGTTTAAAGAGAAGGGTCTGATACTTGTTGAAATTTCAGAAGGGGTCACTATAGATGATATAAAACAAGCAACAGGTATTAGATGTACAAGAAGCAGAATAAATAAATCATTGTTTATAGTAGTTATATTTGATTATTAATTTGTGGGAGTATTTACTGTTTCATGACAAATGTATTGGTTAGTGCAGTTGCAAGGATTTAACAATTAGTTGTTGTTTAGGAGATACATATATCTAACACCATAGCTACTTTGTACTAAATATATTAAAATATGTAAAAGATATATGTACCAATTATTATCAAATAATATTTATCATGCCTAATATCTCATATTAGATGCACAAAGAAGGTTTGGAGACCTAAAATGATTAAATTAAAATATTTATTCTGCTTTTTTGTATATCTATTAGACAGCATAAGGAAATTGATACTACAATTATTGGATTATAATTAGTACAAGTACATATATATCATCATGCAGTCATAATAACCTACATGACCGATTAAATTACTATGCCATGTAACTGTACTAACCAATAAATTAGTTATTTTAACATTTTATTTTTGTGGTGTATTGTCATTCAGGAGTATCACTGTTAATGATATCTTGTTCAAGATGAATATATCATCAGTATTAAATACAATAGTACTAGTAGTATGTTCATTATCAGGAATACAAGGACAACAAAGTAGACCCATACCACCAGAAGGAGGTAATCTTTATGAAGTTGTTATGTATTATATTCTCAATACTATATTATTATAGTTGTATATTTGTGGGCTGAGTATCTTGAACTAGTATTACCAGACTACTATATGATTACATCTCAACTATTCCCTGATACTGAGAATGATGATATTGATGGTGGTAATGGTAATAGTAACTATCCTGAAGGTATTTGGTGTATGCATCATATTAAAAGAACTTATGGAACCTTTTACTATCCTAATGGTACTGAAGTTGTAGTATGGACTGGATACTTTAGTAATGATAGGACAACAAATGATTACACTGGACCAGACCCAATATTTCAGACTGATGATCAGGTCGTATATACTATATTATTCAGAGATGAAAATTCAACAACACCAATAACATCAGATTATGAGGGTCTGTACAAATGTATCATTGATGATAGAACACTAGTAGTAGGAGTGTATAATACCAGTACATACAATGATAATAGTGAGTTAATGATGAGTTGTGTAGTAATAGTATATAATATATCACTTCATTTTATAGCTGGTCCTAAACCAGGAGACATGTCATTATCCCTGATCTCCACACCAAGATATGTTGATCCTCCAATATTCAACCTGAGCTTCAATGTCACAAATGGACCTCCTACTAATGTCACATGTACAGGACCAAACTCATTTAGTATTACTCAAACAAGTGATGACTTGTCTCGTGAGGTAGTGAATGATGGAACTGCTACACTGGTGACAGTGACAGTGAGGATGAGAGAGGGAGGTAACTATCAGTGTACTGTCTCTAATGCCAGAGTAGGGAATGGTACTATTAATGGTGTCTCTGCTACTGAGGGTAGTACATCATTACTTGTATCAGGTTAGTAGAAAATTAGTAATTAAATATGTTAGCAACTGACAGATTTAGCATATGTTCTATATATAAATAAAAGTGACTTGGAGATAATTAAAAAGACCATTAATTGATTTAAGACATGAATATTTCATTGTATACTTTTACTCATTAAGTATCACTACAAAAATAACATGGATATATAACTAATGTATGGTTAGTACTATTATAAGGATGCAAGTTATAAATTAACATATATATGTGTGTGTTTATCTGTCTAGGTATTCTGTTTCTTGTTTACTTATGTATTTAACACATGTCATGTAGTATTATTATTGTACCTTTGTCTATTAACAGTGTTGTATAAGTACATAAGAGTTAGCTTTATTTCTTTAAGTTAGAATAAGATATAAGAATAGAGTTGTTAGTTAGTTAACTGATTATTATTAAAATATTGAGTTCAAGTCAAACCAAATCTATTATATACACTTGTACCAATTCATATGTGCAATCACTTAATTAAAATATTTATTATGTTTTTTGTACATCTAATTAGACAAGATAAGGAAATTGATACTACACATTATAATTGGTGCAGTTATAATTAATTTATGTCACCATACAAACATAATAACCTGTATGACTAATAATTAGGTTATACTATTCCATACAACTGTACTAACCAATACATATTTGTAGTGATACACTTGTATTACATTTCTATTCTTGAAGATAATTAAACTCATTTATAATAAAACTAGAGAAAGTTATTAAATGTCTCACTATGGACATACAAGTGTTTTGAATGTGTCTATATACATTGGTACAGAGCAAAGTTGATTATAAATACATTTTATAACAAAACACTCATATTATAAATTTGTGTTAACTTTCATATATGATGACATCATTACATTTAAAATTATAATTACACAGTTTCTGATGCACCCACTGATCTATTACTAACAAGACTGGGTACAGGTGTGGATCATGTACAACTCTCCTGGTCAGGATCATCATCTAGATATGAGGTGTTCTATTCTCTCAGTGGTAGTGATAATATTCAGAGTTTAGTAAACACCACTGATACAACATACAGTGTGACATCAGGACTCACTCAGGGTCAAACATATGAGTTCTTTGTGGTATCATATGGTAATGATGGTACTCCTGTACTACTCAGTGTTAATAGTAGTATTGAGAGTGTGACATTAAGTAAGTGATAGTAAACATCTTGTGTATTATAATCACTATATTACTGATTCCCTACAGCACTACCATCAGTGAGTGACCTCACAGCTACTTATACTAGTAACACTATTACTCTGACATGGACTGAACCTGATCCAATCCCTTCAAATGGTTATAGTGCAACATGTCAGTGTCGTAGACTTTGTTAGACATCATTTAATGATTATAATCAAAAGCACTCTAGTTCACCACCACTTGTGTTCAATGGTATTAATCCTGGTAGTAACTGTATTATCCCATTTTTCACTGGACTATTTGTTGCTGAGCACATTGAGTTTGATAGTGGTAATGATGTTACCACTCTGTCTGCTGGTGAGTTGAAAAATGACATTATGAATTAGAACTGGCCAACGAATAATGAATGAATCTGGGTATCAGGTTGAATAATTTGTGTGGGTGTTCAATTGATTTTTAATGTTTGGATGGGCACAGCTATTTTCTCAGCTTACAATTTTAAAGCTTACATAGCTATAGAGAAGAGCTTGATTTTATAAAGTGTGTGAATTCAATTTAAACTTTTATGCTGTTTTACCACACTGATTGAACATTGAACACCATGTACCACTGATACACCTAACACTTAATATAGGAACGTCCACATTTTTAGTACTTGCATATGACTATGGGTTTAGTACAAAATAAGTAATAGTTTGTAGTACTGTTTTATGAATAAACATATCCTCGGGTGTCGTATGAATTTTACAACTCCATTCTGATATTTCTTTCTCAGAACCTACCTCTTCTCCAGAGAATATTGTTTTCTCATCAGTTGAGGCTAGGTCTTTCAATATCTCATGGGATGAATTACCTTGTTCTGGACAGAATGGACCCATCAATGGATACTTACTCTACTACACAAACACATTATTCTCTGACACTATCAACATCACTGGAGGAGAGAACAGATCATACACTCTCACAGAACTGAGACCATATACCAACTATACTGTGACAGTAGCAGCATACAATGATGGTGGAACTGGACCAACAAGTGATAATCGAATACAACAGACAGAACAAGCTGGTCAGTTAGTATATTCATTACTAGCTCATGTTTCATATGATGGTTGTGTCTCTCAGAACCTGGTGTGGTGTCAAACCTATTGTCAAGTGGATCAGATGTAGATCAAATCAGTATCATATGGAACCAACCCTCCATTACTAATGGTATCATCATCATGTATGATATACGTTATAGAGAGTCTGACAACAGTGATTCATTTGTATACGTGAATATAACAAACACTCAACACATAATAAGTGGACTGTTACCAAACACAAGTTATACAGTTGGTGTGAGAGCATATACTATTGCTGGTCCAGGAGAATGGATAGATATAGACAATATAGCTATGACATCAGATATTCGTAAGATTTTATAATATTTATAAACTTTCATGTTAACTCTTCTGTTTTCATAGCTATGGTTGCAAGTTTTCGAGCCACTCGTATTAGTGATACTATAGTTAGAATAACATGGCAACTCATTGAATCTGATGCTGTAGACAGATATACAGTATATTACTATAGTACTAGTGAAGTGAAGAGACAGGTTGATTCAGGATCAAAGAACTTCTCAGCTAATGTTTCAGAGGGAGTAATAGATGGACTAGACCCAAACCTGGATTATATATTCTCTATAACAGTAACATTTATATTAGGAGGTATGGAGTATGAGGGAGAAGAAACAGTCCCAATCATACCAATCATACCATCAGGTAATGAAGTCTGGATGCTAATAAATGTTATTCTAACAAATTCAATGGACTCAATACCAAATGTTCCAGTGAATGATGATATAGTACATGTACTACCAGGATTAATACCACTGAACACAAGTGGTGATGAACTAGAGGTCTTTTGCATAAAACTATTAAATGATTCCTCACATAGTCTACAACACCGACATGTTGCACTATAACCAATAAAAGAGATTGGATCAGGTTCAGTCCATGTCAGAGTAATAGTGCTACTAGTAGAAATAGCTGTGAGGTCACTCACTGATGGTAGTGCTGAAGGTAATCAGTAATATAGTGATTATAATACACAAGATGTTTACTATCACTTACTTAATGCCACACTCTCAATACTACTATTAACACTGGGTAGTACAGGAGTACCATCATTACCATATGATACCACAAAGAACTCATATGTTTGATTCTGAGTGAGTCCTGATGTTACATTGTATGTTGTATCAGTGGTGTTACAGTGTAACACATCAGTGTCGTAGACTATGTGAAGCATCATTTAATAGTTATATGCAAAAGACCTCTAGTTCATCACTACTTGTGTTCAGTGGTATTAATCCTGGTAGATCAGGTCGTATATACTATATTATTCAGAGATGAAGATTCAACAACACCAATAACATCAGATTATGAGGGTCTGTACAAATGTATCATTGATGATAGAACACTGGTAGTAGGAGTGTATAATACCAGTACATACAATGATAATAGTGAGTTAAGGATGAGTTGTGTAGTAATAGTATATAATATATCACTTCATTTTATAGCTGGTCCTAAAGCAGGAGACATGTCATTATCCCTGATCTCCACACCAAGATATGTTGATCCTCCAGTATTCAACCTGAACTTCACTGTAACAGATGGACCTCCTACTAATGTCACATGTACAGGACCAAACTCATTTAGTATTGATGAAACAAGTGATGACTTGTCTCGTGAGGTAGTGAATGTTGGTACTGCTACACTGGTGACAGTGACAGTGAGGATGAGAGAGGGAGGTAACTATCAGTGTACTGTCTCTAATGCCAGAGTGGTAGATGGTACTATTAATAGTGTCACTGCTACTGAGAATAGTACATCATTAAGTGTATCAGGTTAGTAGAAAATTAATAATTAGGCCATCCATGAGAATCCTAAAGAATTTATGAAATATGAATGTCAGATTTAGAATACCAGACATATGTTCTATACATATATAAGTATAGCTAAAATCGATTTGAAGGTAATTCACCATTAATCGATTGAATGCTTACCTTTGAATTAAATTCTTACTATTTTATATAGAAAAGAAACTAAATTTGGTATCCAGGAAGATCAATCATTTCTCTTCTAGATACCTGGTTTAGTTTGTTATATAAAATGGTAACATTTAAAGGTTAGCTTTTTATCAAAATTAATATTTACCAAATGACCCCTTTTCTTATGATTACATATACTCATTTAACTACATCTGAAATATATTTCCATTCTTGGAGATAGTTAAACACATTCATAATTTCATTCATTAACTTTTGAAAATATTGAGTGTTTGTTTTCTAACAATTCAAACAGACTTTGTGTGTATTGAAAGTTCATGATCATAACCATCTGTTGAGTAACTTTACTTAATTGAAGATACTTCTGAGTACATTCAATATTAATTTAATATACTATATATTATATAGTATTATATTGTGTAATGATTATATTATACAGATATACTATCTTTGAATGCAATACTTTAAAATTTATTTTAGATGATGATAATCGTATCATCCTCACACCACTAACTGGTAGACCAGACTATCAGAATGGATATATTAATGCATCATACATAGAGTTTAGTTATAATACAACTGATATTATTAATTTTTGTTATACATATATAATATATATACATAATTATAGGGTTACTCCCCAGTATACAAATATATAGCTACTCAAGGTATGTCACAGTTATGTGTATGTATGTATGTATTTATGTATGTATGTATGTGTGAATTATCTATATGTATGTGTGCATGTGTGTATGATTATAATTATACATACATACATGAGTGACAGCATGCTCATAATTATATATATATATGCATAGTATACTTACAAATGTGAGTATGTACATACATAAGTATATATGTACACAATAAATACAGTCAATTACAAGTACATACAAATGCACATATCAATGTACTGAATCATTCTATAGGTCCAGTGAACAAAACAATTGTTGACTTCTGGCATCTTGTATGGCAGGAGAGACCACCCACTATTGTCATGGTAACCAACCTCAAAGAGGGCAAGAAGATCAAATGTCAACAGTACTGGCCTGAGTCTGGTTCCACTCAGAGTTATGGACCATTCAAAGTAACATTGACTGATCAACAGGTTTACACTGACTATATCATTAGGAGATTTCAGTTAGAGGTGAGGAATGGTTATCCAATGACCATTAAAATACATGTCCACTTTACTACACAGTTACTTGGGAGCTCAGAATATCCTCACAAGATCACACAGTATCATTTCACATCTTGGCCTGATCATGGAGTACCTGAGTATGCTGCATCAATACTCACATTCTATCAATGTATAAAGGCGGAATATCGATCCAAAAGAGGACCTATGTTGGTTCACTGCAGGTAAGTACGTTAGATGTATGAATATTATGAAAACATTTAACTACAAGCATGTAATGATACTTTTACTTACATACTCACACAGTGCTGGAGTTGGACGTACTGGTACATTCATAACAATAGACATGGTATTACAACAGTTAGAAAATGAAGGAATTATTGATATTCCTAAAATCATTAATGAACTCAGACAACAACGTATGAAGATGGTCCAGACACCAGTTAGTATGATAATATATTGAGACCACTAGTTCCACATTAGTTATATCACTAACCTTTCTCTCTTCATCTATTCCATCTTATATAGGATCAATATATATTTATTCATGATGCTATTCTTGAATCAGTGACATGTGGTGATACACAAATTAATGTCAGTGACCTTAGACAAAGAGTCAGGAAAATGAATTCTCATGATCCTATCACTGGTTTAAACACGTTTCAAAAGGAATTTGAAGTAAATAGATTTTTATGTTGACTATCGATTACTATTGGTGCATGGGCCTATGCTCTCTGTAAAGAATTATTATATTCAGAAAAGGAATTTTTTCTTTTCATTTTTGTGCTATAGGTTTTGGAACAAGTCACTCCTAAACCAGATCAAGTAAGAAGAGATGTTGCTATACGATTTCATCAAAAGAACAGGTCCATGGACTATGCACCATGTGAGTATATATATAGCCTTAGTGTAATTAAGGATGTCTTGTTGTATTGACTCCTACGTGCATACAATACACACAGCTGATAAACACAGGGTACCACTCAAAGGAGAACATCCAGATTATATCAATGCTGTCTTCATTAATGTAAGTTATAAATCATACACAAATGTATTGGTTAGTACAGTTGCAAGTATGCAAATTATAATTTAATTAGTCATACAAGTTGTTATGATTGCATGATAACATACTTGTACCAATTATAATCAAATATCATGTCATATATCTCATATTAGATGCACAAAGAAGGTTTGGAAACCTAAAATGATTTAATTAAAATATTTATTCTGCTTCTTTGTACATCTATTAGAAGCATAAGGAAATTGATACTACAATTATTGGATTATAATTAGCACAAGTACATATATGTCACCATGCAGTCATAACAATCTACACGACGGATTAAATTACAATTTCCACTATTCCTTGTAACTGTACTAACCAATAAATTAGATATTTTAAAAATTTTATTTTTGCAATGTAGAAGATACAATTATTCTTAATGTACATAATTTCTTCACAGGGTTATAAACAGAGGAAAGCATTTATAATTGCTGAGGGTCCTATGCAGAGTACATGTAGAGCATTCTGGAAGATGATCATGGATAGAGAGTGTCATGCTATCGTAATGCTGGGACACTTGAATGAGAATGGAATGGTCAGTGTACAGTATTCTAAATATACACTTCATCATTGTTGATTAGTATTTCTTTTAATCATTACTTATAGAATGTTTGTTATCAGTATTGGTCTTGTGTTACTGATCCTGAAGTGTTTGGAGAATTCGTTGTGACAGTTAAAACAGAAACACAACATTATGGATATATAGAAAGAACATTGGTTGTCATTAATAACAAGGTACTATACATTTAGTTATCATTTTCTCTTCTAAAATTGCTACTATTAATTTTAGAATAGTGAGATGCAGACAGTAACACAGTATCAGATTACTGAATGGGATTCTAATGGATATATTGAAAATCCTCAGAGTATTATTACTGTAATTGAAGAAATGTATAAAATCCAACGGAATGTAGGAACATCTCCTATTATCATACACTGCAGGTATAATGATGGAGATTTTATTGTTAATTACCAAATTTTATTGATATAATTAAGACTAGCATATTAGTATGTAGATATAATAAAAGCTATAATTATGAATATAATTATTCTGCTGAACACTACTATAAAGAATCAATCATACATTTTCTAATATCTACAGTGATACAGTGACCAGATCTGGTATATTCTGTGCTGCAGCTACCGTAATTGAGAAATGTAAGACAGAGAATATAGTGGATGTGTTTCAAGTAGTCAAGACTCAACGTATAAACAAACCAGGAAGTGTACCAACTCCTGTAAGTCATTAATTAATGTTAGATCAATTAGTTTTGAGTGATCCATCCTTTTATATGCAAGCTTGACTATAAAATATATAGTATAATTCTTTCTTCTTCCTTCTTTCTCCCTCCCTCATATCTACAGCAACATTACCAGTTCATATTTGAACTAGTAATCACATATCTTGACTCATTTGAACTATATGCAAACTTTCAGTGATGTGAATCAATAAATAATTATATATAATTATGTAATTATAACTGTGTATTGAGTATGCATGTAGTACCCAGTCATCATCATGTGATTAATTGTTTTTACACTTATAAATATAGCAACACTCTACACACCTGAAGAGTCCCTATTGTATTGTATTGTATTGTATTTCAGAATAAATGACTTGGTATATATATATATAATTATATAATTATATATATATATATATACATACAAAACATTTATTTTATAAATTTTTATAGTAAGCTTATTACATTATTGAATCAATAGTCAGAATTTCCTATAGTAATATACGATAGGAACATCAAGGTCTCAATGAAACTGATATTTACATGTATGCATGTTATAACATCTAGTATCTGACCAGCCTGATAATGAGGTTACTGTAAATCAGATGGTGATTTGTGTGTTAAGTGGGTGGATTTGGTTACATTATTCAAAATTATAATTATTGATTTTGCAACCATGTCATATTATATGATCCAAAATAAAGCCACAGTGATACAAAATATTTGTAGCACAGGCAGTCTTTTCCACTCACCATTATACAATTGATAATTACTACTACTTTGGTTTGGTAAGAGGATTGTATCTTACCAACTAACTCACCTGAGAATTCAAGATGTGGGGTTTTGTTATGTCACGTGTTCCAAGCTGAATGAGAATTGCATTTAATTTCATCTCAATGGTATAGTATGTCAAATGAAATCATTTGATACAGGTATATATAAATTAATGTTATTTAAATTCTAATAAAGTTTGATTGTCTAGCTACTTTCCTAAATGAAGTATTACCATACACTATATATAGAGAGATTGCAGTTGAGTTATTTCACTTCCATTTGATTTACACAATATATTTATATTAATATTAAACTATACATTTAATTAAATTTACCATAATGATGTTATTTTTTGTAAGTGGAATAACCTCACTCGTGCTATAAAAGGAATAGTCCATTGTGGTGTGTGTAACAGTAATACAAAATGTGGAGAGTGTGTGTATATACAATAGTACTAGTAGTATGTTCATTATCAGGAATACAAGGACAATTTAGAATTGACCCAACAGAAGAAGAAGGTAAATCTTTATGAAGTTGTTATGTATTACATTCTCAATACTATATTATTATAGTTGTACATTTGTGGGCTGAGTATCTTGAACTAGTATTACCAGACTACTATATGATTACATCTCAACAATTCCCTGATACTGAGAAGGATGGTGATGATGATAGTTTTATTGAGGGTATTTGGTGTCTGCATTATATGTCCAACACCTATGGAACCTTTTACTATCCTAATGGTACTGAAGTTGTAGTATGGACTGGAATATTTAGTAATGGTAGGAAAACAAATGATTACACTGGACCAGACCCAATATTTCAGACTAATGAACAGCTCACACATACTGTATTGTTGAGAGATGAAGATTCAACAACACCAATAACATCAGATTATGAGGGTCTGTACAAATGTATCATTGATGATAGAACACTAGTAGTAGGAGTGTATAATACCAGTACATACAATGATAATAGTGAGTTAATGATGAGTTGTGTAGTAATAGTATATAATATATCACTTCATTTTATAGCTGGTCCTAAAGTAGGAGACATGTCATTATCCCTGATCTCCACACCAAGTTATGTTGATCCTCCAGTATTCAACCTGAGCTTCACTGTAACAAATGGACCTCCTACTAATGTCACATGTACAGGACCAAACCCATTTAGTATTACTCAAACAAGTGATGACTTGTCTCGTGAGGTAGTGAGTGTTGGTATGGCTACACTGGTGACAGTGACAGTGAGGATGAGAGAGGAAGGTGACTATAAGTGTACTGTCTTTAATGCCAGAGTAGAGGATGGTACTATTAATGGTGTCCTTGCTACTAATAGCAGTTCATCATTAAGTGTATCAGGTTAGTGGAAAAGTAATAATTAAATGTGACCATCCATGAGAATCCCAAAGAATTGACATGAAATATGAGAGTCAGATTTAGAATACCAGACATATGCTCTATACATATATAAGTATAGCTAAAATCGATTTGAAGGTAATTCACCATTAATTGATAGAATGCTTACCTTTGAATTAAATACTTGCTATTATATATAGAAAGGAAACTAAAGTTGGTATCCAGGAAGATCAATCATTTCTCTTCTAGATACCTGGTTTAGTTTGTTATATAAAATGGTAACATTTAAAGGTTAGCTTTTTATCAAAATTAATATTTACCAAATGACCTCTTTTCTTATGATTACATATACTCATTTAACTACATCTGAAATATATTTCCATTCTTGGAGATAGTTAAACACATTCATTAGTAATAATAAGCTAGAGGAATTACTTGGTATGGACATATGAGTGTTTTGGGAGTGAATCCAGCCTTTGAAAAGCAAATTTCTTGTTTTAATTTGAAACAGTATTTCATGTGAAGTCATATAGATGATAACATATATAATTACACTAAACCCAAACATTAAATATGACATAAAATATTAAAGTCAGAATGCCATACATATAATGCATTTAAACACTAAACTCTTTAAAAGTTAAACTACATTACATTATATTTGTATTCTTGAGGAAAATTAAACTCATTTATTAGTAACAGTAAAGCTTGGTATGGACATACCAGTGTTTTGTAAGTGAGTACATGTATGTACATGTATACATGTATACTCATTTGTGGTTTACACAAGTACATGTATGTCATATATACATTTGTTTGTATATTACATGTACATGTCAGATTCTATAGTGAACTTACATCACTGAACTTTAAAACTAGGCTTGTCACTTCATGTAAGGATAGTGTTGTAGTTGTATTACACATTCAAAATAGTATAACACTTATACAAACCAGAGAATTCTCATGTAGTAGTGCATGAATAAAGATCACTGAACTTTAAAACTAGTCCTGCCTTTTACAAATTTCATTAACCCATTAATAAATTTGTGTTAATTTCATAGATGATTACTTTATAATTTTCACAGTTTCTGCTACCCCCACTCTCACACTAACAAGACTGGGTACAGGTCTGACTCATGTACAACTCTCCTGGACAGGATCATCACCTGAATATGAGGTGTTCTATTCTCTCAATGGTAGTGATGATATTCAGAGTTTAGTAAACACCACTGATACAACATACAGTGTGACATCAGGACTCACTCAGGATCAAACATATGAGTTCTTTGTGGTATCATATGATGATAATGATACTACTGTACTACCCAGTGTTAATAGTAGTATTGAGAGTGTGACATTAAGTAAGTGATAGTAAACATCTTGTGTATTATAATCACTATATTACTGATTCCCTTCAGCACTACCATCAGTGAGTAACCTCACAGTTACTTCTACTAGTAACACTATTACTCTGACTTGGACTGAACCTGATCCTATTCCTTCTAATGGTTACAGTATAACACGTCGGTGTCATAGACTATGTGAGGAACCATTTGGTGCTTTTATGCAAGATGTCTCTATTTCATCACCACTTGTGTTCAGTGGTATTAATCCTGGTAGTTATTGTGAAATCACACAATTCATTGGACTATTTGGTGCTACTAATCCTGTTGTATTTGATAGTGGTATTATTGTTAACACTCTCTCTGCTGGTGAGTTGAAAATGAGATTATGAATTAGAACTGGCCAATGGATAAAGAATGGATCTGGGTATCAGGTTGAATAATTTGTGTGGGTGCTTGTTCAAGTTTGAATTGAAATTTCATGTGTGGGTGGGTGCATTTTCAGCTAGATGTACAACTCTAATTTTTCTCATGAAGCATACTCAGGGTTTCATACAGAGGGGAGGTGCCCTGGACTTCCAACACCCCTCCCCCCTTTTGAGAAAGTATGATGTCATGTAAGATGTAACAGCTAAACAAATTAATGGTAATAGCACACAAATATCAATCAAAGTAGTAAATAGAGTATTAACAAGTGCTCAAAACCACAGTATAGTAATAGTCTGCTAGCTGCCAGAAACCCACTAGAATCCATTTCAGAGTACCTAATTTTCACAATTTTCCTGCCAAAATCTGAGATATCAAAATCGAGTTTATAAAATTTGTAAATAAAGGAAACAAGTGTTTGAGGTTTGAGTACAGCAATACCAGTGTTTCCTCGAAGGGGTGGTACCATGGTGCTTTTCCACCATGTAATTCTAAATTTTATTCTGAAAAACACAGTTTTACAATGCTCATTCAACATAGCTGACCAAACATCATGTACCACTGATGCACTCCTTCACCCTTTATGTTTATCATAGGGGAAACACTGGCAATACACTGGTGGGACAACACCCACATTTTTAATTTTTCATTGCGTTTAGTACAAAATAAGTAAAAGTTTATATGACTGTTTTATGAATAAACATCTCCCCATGTAGGTGTAGTACGAATTTTATAACTCCATTCTGATATTTCTTTCTCAGAACCTTCCACTTCTCCAGCGAATATTGTTTTCTCATCAGTTGAGGCTAGGTCTTTCAATATCACATGGGATGAAGTACCTTGTTCTGAACAGAATGGACCCATCACTGGATACTTACTCTACTACACAAACACAACATTCTCTGACACTATCAACATCACTGGAGGAGAGAACAGATCATACACTCTTACCAAACTGAGACCATATACCAACTACACTGTGACAGTGTCAGCATACAATGATGGTGGAACTGGACCAGCAAGTGATAGTAGAATACAACAGACAAAACAAGCTAGTCAGTTAGTATATTAATTACTTGTTCATGTTTCATAGGATGTTTGTGTCTCTCAGAACCTACTTCTTCTCCAGAGAACATAATCTTCTCAGTAGTTGAGGCTAGGTCTTTAACTGTTTCATGGGATGAGGTACCTCCTTCTGGACAGAATGGACTCATCACTGGATACTTACTCAACTACACAAATGCCACATTCGCTGACACTATCAACATCACTGGAGGAGAGAACAGATCATACACTCTTACCAAACTGAGACCATATACCAACTACACTGTGACAGTATCAGCATACAATGATGTTGGAATTGGACCAACAAGTGATAGTAGAATACAACAGACAAAACAAGCTAGTCAGTTAGTATATTAATTACTAGTTCATGTTTCATAGGATGTTTGTGTCTCTCAGAACCTACTTCTTCTCCAAAGAACATAATCTTCTCATCAGTTGAGGCTAGGTCTTTAACTGTTTCATGGGATGAGGTACCTTGTTCTGAACAGAATGGACCCATCACTGGATACTTACTCTACTACACAAACACAACATTCTCTGACACTATCAACATCACTGGAGGAGAGAACAGATCATACACTCTTACCAAACTGAGACCATATACCAACTACACTGTGACAGTGTCAGCATACAATGATGGTGGAACTGGACCAGCAAGTGATAGTAGAATACAACAGACAAAACAAGCTAGTCAGTTAGTATATTAATTACTTGTTCATGTTTCATAGGATGTTTGTGTCTCTCAGAACCTACTTCTTCTCCAGAGAACATAATCTTCTCAGTAGTTGAGGCTAGGTCTTTAACTGTTTCATGGGATGAGGTACCTCCTTCTGGACAGAATGGACTCATCACTGGATACTTACTCAACTACACAAATGCCACATTCGCTGACACTATCAACATCACTGGAGGAGAGAACAGATCATACACTCTTACCAAACTGAGACCATATACCAACTACACTGTGACAGTATCAGCATACAATGATGTTGGAATTGGACCAACAAGTGATAGTAGAATACAACAGACAAAACAAGCTGGTCAGTTAGTATATTAATTACTAGTTCATGTTTCATAGGATGTTTGTGTCTCTCAGAACCTACTTCTTCTCCAAAGAACATAATCTTCTCATCAGTTGAGGCTAGGTCTTTAACTGTTTCATGGGATGAGGTACCTTGTTCTGAACAGAATGGACCCATCACTGGATACTTACTCTACTACACAAACACAACATTCTCTGACACTATCAACATCACTGGAGGAGAGAACAGATCATACACTCTTACCAAACTGAGACCATATACCAACTACACTGTGACAGTGTCAGCATACAATGATGGTGGAACTGGACCAGCAAGTGATAGTAGAATACAACAGACAAAACAAGCTAGTCAGTTAGTATATTAATTACTTGTTCATGTTTCATAGGATGTTTGTGTCTCTCAGAACCTACTTCTTCTCCAGAGAACATAATCTTCTCAGTAGTTGAGGCTAGGTCTTTAACTGTTTCATGGGATGAGGTACCTCCTTCTGGACAGAATGGACTCATCACTGGATACTTACTCAACTACACAAATGCCACATTCGCTGACACTATCAACATCACTGGAGGAGAGAACAGATCATACACTCTTACCAAACTGAGACCATATACCAACTACACTGTGACAGTATCAGCATACAATGATGTTGGAATTGGACCAGCAAGTGATAATAGAATACAACAGACAAAACAAGCTAGTCAGTTAGTATATTAATTACTAGTTCATGTTTCATAGGATGTTTGTGTCTCTCAGAACCTACTTCTTCTCCACAGAACATAATCTTCTCAGTAGTCGAGGCTACGTCTTTAACTGTTTCATGGGATGAGGTACCTCCTTCTGGACAGAATGGACTCATCACTGGATACTTACTCAACTACACAAATGCCACATTCGCTGACACTATCAACATCACTGGAGGAGAGAACAGATCATACACTCTTACCAAACTGAGACCATATACCAACTACACTGTGACAGTATCAGCATACAATGATGGTGGAATTGGACCAGCAAGTGATAATAGAACACGACAGACTAAACAAGCTGGTCAGTTAGTATATTAATTACTAGTTCATGTTTCATAGGATGTTTGTGTCTCTCAGAACCTACTTCTTCTCCACAGAACATAATCTTCTCAGTAGTCGAGGCTAGGTCTTTAACTGTTTCATGGGATGAGGTACCTCCTTCTGGACAGAATGGACTCATCACTGGATACTTACTCAACTACACAAATGCCACATTCGCTGACACTATCAACATCACTGGAGGAGAGAACAGATCATACACTCTCACTGAGCTGAGACCATATACCAACTACACTGTGACAGTGTCAGCATACAATGATGGTGGAATTGGACCAGCAAGTGATAATAGAACACGACAGACAAAACAAGCTGGTCAGTTAGTATATTAATTACTAGTTCATGTTTCATAGGATGTTTGTGTCTCTCAGAACCTACTTCTTCTCCACAGAACATAATCTTCTCAGTAGTCGAGGCTAGGTCTTTAACTGTTTCATGGGATGAGGTACCTCCTTCTGGACAGAATGGACTCATCACTGGATACTTACTCAACTACACAAATGCCACATTCGCTGACACTATCAACATCACTGGAGGAGAGAACAGATCATACACTCTCACTGAGCTGAGACCATATACCAACTACACTGTGACAGTGTCAGCATACAATGATGGTGGAATTGGACCAGCAAGTGATAATAGAACACGACAGACAAAACAAGCTGGTCAGTTAGTATATTAATTACTAGTTCATGTTTCATAGGATGTTTGTGTCTCTCAGAACCTACTTCTTCTCCAGAGAACATAATCTTCTCATCAGTTGAGGCTACGTCTTTAACTGTTTCATGGGATGAGGTACCTCCTTCTGGACAGAATGGACTCATCACTGGATACATACTCAACTACACAAATGCCACATTCTCTGACACTATCAACATCACTGGAGGAGAGAACAGATCATACACTCTTACCAAACTGAGACCATATACCAACTACACTGTGACAGTGTCAGCATACAATGATGCTGGAACTGGACCAGCAAGTGATAATAGAACACGACAGACAAAACAAGCTGGTCAGTTAGTATATTAATTACTAGTTCATGTTTCATAGGATGTTTGTGTTTCTCAGAACCTGGTGTGGTGTCAAACCTAATGTCAATTGGATCAGATGTAGATCAGATCAGTATCACATGGAATCAACCTTCCATTCCTAATGGTATCATCATCATATATGATATACGTTATAGAGAGTCTGACAACAATGATTCATTTGTAATTTTTGTAAATGGTATAACAGACACACAATATACCATATCAGGATTAACAAGTTTCATAAGTTATACCATTGGTGTAAGAGCATACACTATTGCTGGTCCAGGAGAATGGATAGAGATACAAGCCTCAACTCTGTTACCAGGTATATCCAGTGTATATAGAACTATTATTAATATGTTATTATAATACAGGAATAGAAGATCTAATAGTTGAGATATTAGAAGATATAGTAATCATTAACTGGACACCTCTGAACTACACTGAACTCACAAGTTATGTACTGGAATACAAACAAACTAATGAACAGACATTTCAAACTATTATATTCCCAGTATCAGTAGTCTCTACAGGATCACCTAGATTACAACATGATACTGAGTATGTGTTTCAAGTGTATGGTGTCTTCACTATTAATAATGTGGAATATGAGAGTGAGAGATCTCCTCCAGTTACTATAATGATTACAATGGGTAGTTCAACTACTAGTTCAACTCCATCATCTACTACTAGTTCAACTCCATCACTCATCTCTTCATCTAATGATTCACAGACTGGATTTACTGGTCTAGTAGCTGGTATATCAGTATTGAGTATTATTATTATTATTTTAATAATAATTATTATTATTCTTGTGGTATTGCGTTTTATTGAAAGGAATAAAAACAATACAAAAGAAATTGAAGAGTTAGTGAAAGACATAATTATTAATAATTGTATATTTATATAATTATCGTTTTTCAGATCCACAGTTCTACCTTTCGAAGAGCCTATATATGAAATATTGGAAGATTCAAAGTTAGTGTAATTATGTGATAATCATACATACATATGATATATTATATACATGTAATATAATATCATTATAGGAAAGATATTGAAATGAAAGAGTGTATGGCATATGGACATGTAGAAACATCTCCACAAACACAGCAAGAAGGACAGCAAGATGAAACTGATGTTTATGAAACTGTTTAACTAAACAATAAACTATAATTTTATCATTGTAGTAGCTAGTCAGTTGAACTTGTGATATTATCAGTATATATACATGTTTTGATAAATAAGTTATGTTTTTAGTTTATGATTTGCAAAATATATACTAAATTGATTCCTTATTGTGAAAAGTGAATGATATTATTTACTATATCCTTAGTAGTTTAATATGATGTAATATAATAGAGTACGTACATATGTATAGATGTATTTTCATATATGTACCAGTGTACATCAGAGTTTTTGATAACTTTTGAAGCTTGGGCCAAATTGACTCAAAGATGGTTAGTGAGTGCGCCATTGAGAATATATCTTGAGCCAATTAACTAAAAGTTAATGCTGTTACTGAAATACAATCATAATTAACTGCGCCACTGGCCCAAAGAAAGAACTGTGCAGTGCCAACTAAGAAGCTAGCTCTATGGGCCAATGGTGGGGCCTTATAAGCTTGTCAAAAAAACTGGTATACATGTACATGTTACCATGGTAATAAAGGGTAAGATGGTAAAGGGAATGGGTGGAGCTATGGATCTGGTAGCTAGTAAATGAAGAAAGGTAGTGATTACTATGGAACATACAACAAAGGTATTATTATTATATGATATAAAATTAATCAGTGTATTTGTTATTATAGGATGGTAGTCATAAGATATTAGATGAATGTAGTCTACCATTAACAGGAAAGAACTGTGTGGATTGTGTTATTACTGAAAAGGTATGTACACACATGTATAAACAGAGATGTGATTATGTATGTACATGTTGTGTTTAGGGTGTGTTTAATATTGATAAAGATAAGGGTCTGATACTTATTGAAATTTCAAAAGCGGTCACTATAAATGAAACAACAGGTTGTTCATTTGAAGTGAGTTATTATAAACATTTACAGTTTATGATAGGGCATGTGTGTGTGTTTATATAATGGATTTTCTTTTAACATCATCACTGAGTGAAATTGACTTATAAGGTATTATTATGTTCACAAACATTAATTTTATAATAATTATGATTGTATATTTGTGTAGTATAATCATTATGTGTGGGGAGTAATTAGTATTATTATCATAGAGGAGTATCACTATTAATGACATCTTGTTCAAAATGGATATATCATCAGTGTTATGTATAATAGTACTAGTACTATGTTCACTATCAGGAATACAAGGACAACAAAGAATCAACCCAACAGAAGAAGAAGGTAAATCTTTATGAAGTTGTTTTATATTATATTCTCAATACTATATTATTATAGTTGTACATTTGTGGGCTGAGTATCTTGAACTAATATTACCAGACTACTATATGATTACATCTCAAAACATCCCTGATATTGAGAAGAATGAGGTTACGAATAGTGATAGATTTATTGAGGGTATTTGGTGTCTGCATTATGTGTCACTCACCTATGGAACCTTTTACTATCCTAATGGTACTAAAGTTGCAGTATACACTGGAACATTTAATTATGAAAGGACAATGAACAATTACAATGGACCAGACCCCATATTTCAGACTGATGAACAGCTCACATCTACTGTATTATTGAGAGATGAAGGTTCAACAACACCTATAACATCAGATTATGAGGGTCTGTACAAATGTATCATTGATAATAGAACACTAGTAGTAGGAGTGTATAATACCAGTACGTACAATGATAATAGTGAGTTAATGATGAGTTGTGTAGTAATAGTAAATAATATATCACTTCATTTTATAGCTGGTCCTAAAGCAGGAGACATGTCATTATCCCTGATCTCCACACCAAGATATGTTGATTCTTCAGTATTCAACCTGAGCTTCACTGTAACAAATGGACCTCCTACTGATGTCACATGTACAGGACCAAACTCATTTAGTATTACTCAAACAAGTGATGACTTGTCTCGTGAGGTAGTGAATGATGGAACTGCTACACTGGTGACAGTGACATTGAGGATGAGAGAGGGAGGTAATTATCAGTGTACTGTCTCTAATGCCAGAGTAGAGGATGGTACTATTAATGGTGTCACTGCTACTGCGAGTAGTACATCATTAAGTGTATCAGGTTAGTGAAAGAATAATAATTAAATATGCAACTAACAGATATAAAAAAAAACTATTAATTTTTAAGTATTTAGACATAAATATTTCATTGTATAGTTTATATAGTCAGTATAATTATACTTATTATAACTATCACTACAAAAATAACATAATTCTATTAAAATAACTAATATAGTGGATTTAGAGGATGATAACATACTAAGTAATTTTCAGTTTATATGTTTGCTAGTATTAATAATTATTGGTCTTACTAGTCTGTTTCTTGTATATTCATAATTATTATTATGTATTTCACTCATGTCTTGTAGTATTATTATTGTACCTTTGTCTATTAACATTGTTCTTTGTCTATTTTAACACTACTGTGTTTATTATAAGTATGTTTGTACACAAGAATAGAGTAGTCAACTGATTGTTATTTGAGTTCAAGTCAAACCAAAGTCTATTACACTTGTATTAATATTTATAATGAATTGTCATATCTTACAAAGAAGGTTTGGAAACCCATAATCACTTAGTGAAAATATTTTTTATGCTTCTTTGTGCATCTAATTGGACAAGATAAGGAAATTTAAATGAATTATAATATTATCATTGGTACATGTACATGTATATTAGTTATAATAACCTGTATGACTAATTAGATTGAGTGTACTATAACTGTACTAACAAATACATGTTTACAGTGATACACATTTGTATTCTTGAAGATAATTAAACTCATTTATAAAATAAATAGAGAAATTTCTCACTATGGACATACAAGTGTTTTGAATGTGTCGGTACAGAGCAAAGTTGATTATAAACACATTTTATAACAAAAAACTCATATTATAAATTTGTGTTAACTTTCATATATCATCATATCATTACATTTAAAATTATAATATTACACAGTTTCTGATACACCCACTCTCACACTAACAAGACTGGGTACAGGTCTGCTTCATGTACAACTCTCCTGGACAGGATCATCACCTAGATATGAGGTGTTCTATTTTCTCAGTGGTAGTGATAATATTCAGAGTTTAGTAAACACCACTGATACAACATACAGTGTGACATCAGGACTCACTCAGGATGAAACATATGAGTTCTTTGTGGTATCATATGGTAATGATGGTACTCCTGTACTACCCAGTGTTAATAGTAGTATTGAGAGTGTGACATTAAGTAAGTGATAGTAAACATCTTGTGTATTATAATCACTATATTACTGATTCCCTTCAGCACTACCATCAGTGAGTGACCTCACAACTACTTCTACTAGTAACACTATTACTCTGACATGGACTGAACCTGATCCAATACCTTCTATGGGTTACAGTGCATCACGCCGGTGTCGTAGACTATGTGAGGCATTATTCAATGATTTTGATCAAGAGCCCTCTAGTTCACCACCAATTAAGTTCAGTGGTATTAATCCTGGTAGTTATTGTGAAATCACATCATTCATTGGACTATATGGTACTGAGTCCATTGAGTTTGATAGTGGTAATATTGTTCCCACTCTCTCTGCTGGTGAGTTGAAAATGATATTATGAATTAGAACTGACCAACGAATTAAGAATGGATCTATGTATCAGGTTGAATAATTTGTGTGGGTGGTCATTCAAGAAATTTAATGTGTGGGTGGGTGTATTTTCAGCTAGATGTACGTACAACTCTAATTTTTCTCAAGAAGCATACTTAACCAGAGTTTCATACAGAGGAAGAGTACCCTGGGATTTCCCTTTCTAGCCTGCCCCCTCCCCTTTATATTTATCATTGGGGAAACACTGGGCCACTGCCAATACACTGGTGGGACAACACCCACATTTGTGTGTGATAGACAATGGGCTTAGTACAAAATAAGTAAAAGTTTATATGACTGTTTTATGAATAAATATCTCCTCAGGTGTAGTATGAATTTGATAACTCCATTCTGATATTTCTTTCTCAGAACTTACCTCTTCTCCAGAGAACATTACCTTCTCATCCGTTGAGGCTAGGTCTTTGATTGTCTCATGGGATAAGGTACCTTGTATTAATCAGAATGGACCCATCACTGGATACTTACTCTACTACACAAATACAACATTCTATGACATTATCAACATCACTGGAGGAGAGAACAGATCATATACTCTCACTGAACTGAGACCATATACCAACTACACT
This sequence comes from Petrosia ficiformis, assembly GCA_947044365.1. NCBI lineage: Eukaryota > Metazoa > Porifera > Demospongiae > Haplosclerida > Petrosiidae > Petrosia > Petrosia ficiformis. The sequence continues at coordinate 765,788 of OX345647.1, read as the reverse complement.
GTGACAGTGTCAGCATACAATGATGGTGGAACTGGACCAACAAGTGATAATAGAATACAACAGACAGAACAAGCTAGTCAGTTAGTATATTCATTACTAGTTCATGTTACACATAATGTTTATGTCTCTCAGAGCCTGCATCTCCTCCAGATAACATAAACTTCTCATCAGTTGAGGCTAGGTCAATAATTGTCTCATGGGATGAACTACATCGTTCTGGACAGAATGGACTCATCACTGGATACTTACTCTACTACACAAACACAACATTCTTTGACACTATCAACATCACTGGAGAAGAGAACAGATCATACACTCTCACTGAACTGAGACCATATACCAACTACACTGTGACAGTGTCAGCATATAATTATGTTGGAACTGGACCATCAAGTGATAATAGAATACAACAGACAGAACAAGCTAGTAAGTTAGTATACTCATATTAATAAAAATTCACGTAATATTTGTGTCTTTCAGAACCTACCTCTCCTTTAGATAATTTAATGTTCTCATCAGTTGATGCTAGGTCTATTGACATCTCATGGGATGAAGTACATCGTTCTGGACAGAATGGACCCATTACTGGATACTTACTCTACTACACAAACACAACATTCTCGGATACTATAAACATCACTGGACGAGAGAACAGATCGTACACTCTCACTGAACTGAGACCATATACCAACTACACTGTGACAGTATCAGCATACAATGATGTTGGAACTGGACCATCAAGTGATAATAGAACACAACAGACAGAACAAGCTAGTCAGTTAGTATATTCATTACTAGCTCTTGTTTCATATGATGTTTGTGTCTCTCAGAACCTGGTGTGGTGTCAAACCTAATGTCAAGTGGATCAGATGTAGATCAGATCAGTATCACATGGAATCAACCCTCTATGCCTAATGGTATCATCATCATGTATGATATACGTTATAGAGAGTCTGACAACAGTGATTCATTTATATATGTGAATGGTACAACAAACACTCAACACATAATAGATGGACTATTACCAAACACAAGTTATATAGTTGGTGTGAGAGCATATACTATTGCTGGTCCAGGAGAATGGATAGTTATACAAGCCTCAACTCTGTTACCAGGTATATCCAGTGTATATAGAACTATTATTAATATGTTATTATAATACAGGAATAGAAGATCTAATAGTTGAGATATTAGAAGATATAGTAATCATTAACTGGACACCTCTGAACTACACTGAACTCACAAGTTATGTACTGGAATACAAACAAACTAATGAACAGACATTTCGTAATGTTACATTTCTAATATCAGTAGTCTCTATAGGATTACCTAGATTACAACAAGATATTGAGTATGTGTTTCAAGTGTATGGTGTTTTAACTATTAATAATGTGGAATATGAGAGTGAGAGATCACCTCCAGTTACTATAATGATTACAATGGACAGTTCAACTACTAGTTTAACTACTAGTTCAACTCTATCATCTACTACTAGTTCAACTCCATCACTCATCTCTTCATCAAATGATTCACAGACTGGATGTACTGCTCTAGTTGCTGGTGTATCAGTATTGAGTATTATTGTTATTATATCAATTGTTGTTAATATTATTTTTATAGTTATTATTGTAATACTCTTCATCAAGAAACCCAAGGAAAAAGAAAGGTTTTCTATAGACATTTAGTAATTAGTATGAATTATATTCTCTTGTTTTTAGATCCACAGTTAAATCTTCTAGTGATGTTGTTGTTTATGAAACAATAGGAGATTCAAAGTTAGTCACAAGTTAATGAAATGAATATGTTATGACATGTATACATTATAGGAAGGATATTGAAATGAAAGAGTGTCAGGCATATGGACATGTTGATATATCTCCACAACAACAAGAAGAACAACAAGATGACACTAATGTTTATGAAGCTGTGTAATGAACTATTACATATACTATAATGTGATTATATGTAGTATATAGTTAATATAGATATTATATCAGGATATAGTATATAGAGTATGCTATATGTATAGTAATTTCAGTAGTTTGTGTTCCATTAATGTAAATAAACAGTAATGATAATGATGTGTTTACTTTTCTTGTCTACACAGCTCCATTTGTTTATAATTATGTATGTATTACTAATGTATGTATGTTTTATTTGAGTTGATGTCAGTGTAACTGTTTATAATGATGCAGTAATAATGAGTATTATATACATACATGTACACTATATACATTGTGGCATAGTGTATTATATAGTGTAATATTTTAAACTGCATGTATATATGCATGTTGGATATACAATGTACATACATAGATACGTATGTATTTTACTGGATGTAGTACATGCATCACAAATGATTGATGAGTGGATGGTTCAAGTTATAGTTAATTATTAGTGAATGACAAAAATATATATAATGAGTGATCATTCTGGGATACTATATATATATATATATATACATACATTACTCAGACTATGGCTATAGATATTTATCAGTAGTTAGCTAATTAATAATTTGGCAGTGAAAGCACATGTCAGCGACTTCATCATATCATTATTGGTCGCGTGAAGCTGAACTGATCAGCCATCGTACAGAAGCTAGGTCGAACTGGACCAGTATCATAAGTTGAGCTAGTCAATTTGTACAAGTAATGGTAACTTATTCATACCATGGTTTTAAAAGACCATGAATGCTGAAACTAGCAGCTAGTGAAGTTCCAAGCCTGCCAGCTCGATACTGAGTACCAGACTCCCGCATTCAGCTGTTACAATAGTATATGATATGCCATATAATCAGGTCTGGCCAGCCTAATGGATTGTGTTCATATGACAAATTGTCTATTACATAGCTGTTGCATTCATATTACAAATGAATGGGTAATTTGTACTGAGCTATGTAGTGTAGTGTTGGTGAAACAGTAACTCAGTCACGCTACTTTTTTACTTGTAGTTATAGTGCTGTATATATTTTAACTATTACTTAGCATTTTGAGTATGTATGCCTGGTCCAATCTAGTTGCATTAGACTGGACACAGTACTTTTATACAAATACATTATGACAGAGCATCCTTTAATTAATTATTTATTAATTAGTGGGCGTTACCCTGGCATGTGCGCATTAATTAGAAAAATATTAATTTGTGTATACAAGGAAAGATAAATATGGCTTTTCATATGGAAGGCGGCGTAATGGTTTTCACACCAACCATTGAAGAGTTCAGAGACTTTCCTAGGTTCATATCATACATGGAGGATAACGGAGCTCAACGATACGGTGCTGCTAAAGTGAGCTGTGTGATGATAATACATAATGCTGTTAGAAATTCTTGTTATTTTAGGTCATACCTCCTAAAGAATGGTGTCCATGTAGAAATTATGATGCTGTTAAGGACTTTAATATATCTACGCCTATTTCTCAGTTCGTAACTGGACAGCAGGGTAAGATAAACATGTATTTTTAAAAGCCTCATTCCCAATCCATAGTCAGTTAGTCCCATTCCTGAAATAGACGTATATTATATATTATAATATATTTTTACAATTTTAGAAGTATACGTTTCAGTCTAATTCCTGTTTGTATTATTATAATATATTTTTACAGGAGTGTATCAGCTGTTTAATATTCAGAAGAAAGGTTTGAGTTTCACGCAGTTTAAGGAAATGGCTAATAGCGACAGGTACTTATATATCTATAATGTATGATTCTTTTAGGTCTGTTTGAGAAAATGTAATGCTCAGTATTCCACCATTTTGTAATGAAGGTCAATGATGTTAATTACCTATATGTATGTATGTACAGCAGGATCAAAAAGTTGACTGAAATAGCATGCAAGCAAGCATAGCTTGTCCTAATTATATACGTGTATATGTAGTTACTTATATACATGTACATATATATGTGTACGTGTACATGTAGTTACTTATATACATGTACATGTAGTTACTTATATGCATGTATATAATACATGTACATTTAGTTATATGTGTGCATGTAGTTACATATATACATGTACACATGTACAGGTACAAGCCCCCTGAAGTGAAGGACAATGAAGAACTGGAACGTAAATACTGGAAGAATATCACATTTAATCAACCTCTATACGGTGCAGATATACCTGGTTCTCTTTATGATAAAGATGTCACTGAATGGAATATAAATCGTCTGGGTACTATACTAGATACAGTATCGGAGGAGTATGGTGTTAGTATACCTGGTGTTAACACAGCTTATATGTATTTTGGTATGTGGAAGACATCTTTCGCTTGGCATACTGAAGATATGGATCTATACAGTATTAATTATCTTCATTTCGGAGCTTCCAAGCAATGGTAAGTAAGTAATCACACACTCTTTGTAGGGATGACCTCTGGAAGATAATTTGCATTCTTAATTAATAATTATTACATACCTTTTGTAATTGAGTGATTAGATTTGATTAGATTTGATTACATGTATATGTATATATGTACATGTATATATGTATGTGTGTAGGTGTGTTTATACATGTACATGTATATATGTATGAGTTTAGGTGTGTATATACGTGTATATATGTATGTGTGTAGGTGTGTATATACATGTACATGTATATATGTATGAGTTTAGGTGTGTATATACATGTACATGTATATATGTATGTACATTAGTGATTAAATACATGTACATGTATATATGTATGTGTGTAGGTGTGTATATACATGTACATGTACATGTATGAGTATCGTATGTATGTACATTGTATTTGTAATTACCTGTGTGAGATGAAAGAGATACACGTACACTTATATTAGTGTGTGTACATACGTATGTATTAGTGTGTGCACATACGTATGTATTAGTGTGTGTACATACGTATGTATTAGTGTGTGTACATACGTATGTATTAGTGTGTGTACATACGTATGTATTAGTGTGTGTACATACGTATGTATTAGTGTGTGTACATACACTTATATTAGTGTGTGTACATACGTATGTACATGTACATGGTATCTAGGTTTTGTGTGTTTGTATGTAGATGACAGTACATGTACATTGTGTATATTTGTATATACAGACAGGGGTGTGGAAACAGCCAGTCATTCAGGACACTGTCCGATAAATCTAGTGAATGTCCGGTAAAACGAACTGTATACAAAGTATATGGGGAGCAGGACAAGAGTAGCAAAATTAGGCCAAAATGTCCGGCAGTTGGCTCAATGTTTCCACACCCCTGTATACAGTATATGACATGTACATGGATGGACTCACCACGTATATATTATATATATATATATACATGTATATATATAATATTATATATATATATGTATATTTATATAGGTATGTTATACCTCCTGCACATGCTGAGAGATTAGAAAGATTAGCTAAGACTTTGTTTCCTGAGTATTTTGAACAATGTCCTAGTTTCTTAAGACATAAAATGTCTGTTATTTCTCCATCAGTATTGAAACAACACTCTATACCATTTGGAAAGGTATTTTTATCAAAATAGAGACTAAAACCTATACCATACATAACAGACTCAGACCTACATGTATACATAACAGACAGATTCTGAAAATCTGGAACTAATAGTATATATTTAATTATATATAATTATATATATATATTATGTATCAAAAACACAGACTTATATATATCAGACTCAGACCTATGCTACACATACATGTAACAGACTAAAACCTATACCATACATAACAGACTCAGACTTATACCATACATAAAAGACTCAGACCTATACCATACATCACAGACTCAGACAGATTCTGAAAATCTTCAACTAACAGTAATTATATTACAGTATGTGTGATGGTTAGATAATGATAATTGATTATCACTTCAATAGCAACTATTAGTCCATCTAGATACCATTTCAGTACCTTCCTGTATGAGATGGTTAATAAATGAATAAATGTTTATATTATTATATAAGTGACTAATTATTTCATATGTGATCATACATTATCTGTATACATTTCTAAAGATTGTTCAACAAGAGGGTCAGTTTGTAGTGACCTTTCCTTGTGGGTATCATGCCGGTTTTAATCAGGGTCTGAACTGTGCCGAGAGTACTAACTTTGCCAGTGTGAGATGGATAAATTATGGAAAGAAAGCCACTCGATGTGTCTGTAATAATGACATGGTGAAGATTGATATGGATGTGTTTGTGAGGAAGTTTCAGCCTGAGCTCTGGGAGCCATACTGTAGAGAGAAAGAACTGAAGCTATTATCCAGTAAAAGAAAAGAACACCCCAGGTATTACAAGATGTGTGTGTGTGTGTGTGTGTGTGTGTGTGTGTGTGTGTGTGTATGTCTGTGTGTGTGTGTGTGTGTCTGTGTGTGTGTGAATGTATGTGTGAGTATATTTTCTTTCACATCAGAAAGTCTCTAGTAACTGGTACTAAACATACAAGACTCATTGAAATACCTTCGGAGGCTTCACCCACAAAGAAATCAAAGGTAAAGGAAGAGTTTGAAGAAGAAGAGGAGGATGAGGATGAGGATATTGATGAAGAGACAGAGTTAGATTGGACGATGAGATTTAACAGGCTCTGGCAATTTCAGAGATGTGATTTTAAAGTGGAACAAGCTTTTAACCAGTTGATGTCATGTGGTGGTACTCAATGTTGCGTATGTATACTGTTTGTATCTCCGAGTCCCTTTCAGTTGTATGATGCAAGGAGACTGAAATCATCAGTGAAATGTTTGATGGCTCGTGAGACTAGCGCTAGAAAGAAGTTTGGGAACGATGGATTGAAGGTTTGTGAAATGTACTGTATTGATCCTGACATATTACATGTGCTCATATTATTATTTATATGTTTATATTATTAATTATTAACCCCTACTTCAAGAAAGTGAATGAAAATCAGTCACTTCTTCATATAAGGAAACATGTTGTATTCATATAGTATTGTATGGTTAATGTTGTTAGGGTTATATCAGGATGTACAGTGAAACCACTCTATTGAGGACACCCTGAAATGAGGACACCCTTGTATTAAGGACACTTATAAATGTCCCAAACTGTGCTTTATAATATAAATTCACCCCCGAAATGAGGACACGTCTGTAATCAAAACACTTATATTTGTCCCAATGCTGTCCGCTATAGAGGGGTTCCACTGTATATGTTCCTACTTAATATAGTAATGTACTGTAGATACCTTTTTATGAAGAAATACCACTATTGATAATCAGTCAGCTTGCCAATGCCCACAATCCCTATCTAATAATGCAGAATAGATATTTGACTAAGCCATTTATTTGGTTATTTAAAGCATATGGAATTCGAGTCATGTTTATCAACATCATGTACATGTATATACTAATGATACTGTATATACAAGTATGTGTATATTAAAATAAATCTTATATTTTGATAGGTAGCTGTTCAGAGATCATCTATCCAGCTTCCAGCATCTCTGTCACATCTTAATAATCTTACTGATGAAGAAGAAGAAGGATCGCAGTTACTTACTTGTAGTATGTGTGGTATTACTGTTCATCATTGTAAGTGGGTGTGGTCTGTTACCATGGCAATGTTTATATGGTTATATTATATTGTAGCATGCTATGGAGTTAACGATTTACCTATTAATCCACGAAAATGGCTTTGTAGAAGATGTGAAGTGAAGGCGTGGCATGCTGTGAGTTAATTAATTAATTAACTATGAATAATTATAACTGAATTAGTAAAAGTTTTGATCATGTGCTTAACTTTAATTTGTCACTCTTCCGTCATTTTGTTCAGAAAGTCAATTAAATATGGTAACCAGGAAGAGCTATTATTAGGCTTCATAGATACCAAATTTGATTGGCTTCCTCTACAAAATGGCAGAATTTAATTAAGGATTTGATTAAATAATAAGTAAGGCCTTTTTATAAATTGGGTTCTTGCTTCATGTATAACCTAGCATGGAATAATTACAGTATATATGGTGCAATGTACTAAATATATATACACTATAGTAACCCAACCCCTAACCTAGGATAGTACCATATATACTCTAATTAAAGGCTCTAGGTTACACGAAATTGGGTCATACATAATTTCATACTCATAATTTCATTGTTTAGGAATGTTGTTTATGTGTATTGAGGGGTGGAGCTCTTAAACCCACAGACAATCCCTCAGGTCAATGGGCTCATGTAGTATGTGCTGTTACTATACCAGATATAGTATTTGGTTGTACTGAACTTAAAGAACCTGTTGTTCTATCCAGTCTGACCAGATCTCGTCAAAGAATTGTAAGTACATGTAATTTTATCACACTACTGCCACCTGTCTATTTATCTACCATTCACATGTACTGTTTATTTATCTATTCATCTATCAAAACATATAATTATAATTATGTATACATGTACATACATGTACATACATGTACATACATAGATACACATACATACTGTACATACATGTACATACATACAACACAGTGAACACACATACATTGGTACATACATGTACATACATACACACATACATACATAAATAATTTACATACATACATACATACATAGTTTACATAAATATGTACATACACAGATACATATGTACGTACATACATGTACATACATACATAGATGTACATACATACATGTACATATATATCCTTTTTTCTATTATCTGTAGAAGTGTTCATTCTGTGTTAGTTCTCCTATATCTGATAATAAAGGAAAGGGAGGGGTTTGTGTTCAGTGTGTATGGCCTAAATGTGGCTCAACATTTCATGTGACATGTGCTCATTATCAAGGACTAGTTCCTCAACAGTTAGGAGGTAAATCAGGATATGTGTGTGGAAAACACTCAATGGAGGTAACTACTGATATGTCTCCCCTTTTACCTTCGTCCATTATCCATTGTTCCACTCTCCCAGCTTCCATTATCCAATCCTTTATCTAGTCCATTGTCTCCATTATCCAATCCTGTATCTAGTCCATTGTCTCCATTATCCAATCTTTTATGTAGTCCATTGTCTCCATTATCTAATCCTTTATGTAGTCTATTGTCCCATTATCCAATCCTTTATCTCGTCCATTGTCTTGCCATTATCCCATCCACTGTTTCATTCATTATCTCGTTGTCCTCCAGGGCTCCATACAACCAATCATTATTAACGCAGGTGATGAAGTTTATGCCAAAACTAACAGCTCAAGGTAACATCATTTATATTAATGCATTACATCATTATGATGTCATAATTTAGAGTACGATATGATCATGGTCATGTGACCAGTGTTGATGAATTACGAAGTTTTGAGGTTCAGTTTGATGATGGGACTATGTGTTCTGATATGGCTAGATCTGATCTTATTGTAAGTACTCATAATCCTCATTCCAATTTATTCATATAGTGGATTGGGGATGAGTCTGAAAAAATTCTCAATATTATAATAATTGTAGATATATACATGGTGATTACAAATGCTCCGACTCATTGTTAAGTGGTATCGGGAATGGGTCTGAAAAACAATTGGTTTGGAAATGAGTCTTGTTCTTATATTTCTTACCAGTGTTCTGAAGATCCGATTTTAGGCAGTGAGATTAGAGTCAGATGGAGTAAAAGAGAAATATATTCCGCTAGAGTGATTGGATTCACTACTGTACCTCAATATGTGGTAGGTGGGCATGGCTGACTACACCCATATAATTACTAGTGATCTTATAGGTAGAGTTTGATGATGGTGCTGAGAATGTATTAACTGAAGAATATATATATTCTATTCACGAACCTTTACCAAGAAAAATCAGAGATAGTCTTAAAGTAAGTAATTAATGATAAATACATTGAACATAAATGAATTAGTATACTGCCCACACTGGTTGGGAATGATCACTCAGTGTGAATTAACCACCTATCAGATACTGAGACAGTATTAAGTATATACTGGATAAACAGCACTAAATGCAATGTAGAATCTAACCACTACTCTAAATATCCTGGGCAGAACAATGCATTAGCTTAGGAAAATATTGTTAACCCTCACTGTGTGAGATTATGATAATTTGTGTGTCTGTCAAAAGAGCTGTAGAGAACAAAACAATTTAAGTAAGATATACGAGGAATTTGGTATGTAGAATATGAATATACAATTGTTCATACCAGAATAAACAGCCATCTTAATTTTTGTTACTTATTATCTCATTATAGAGAAGAAGTAATGGAAGACTAAAATCCAGTCCACCTGCTACCAAGTCACGACCTCATGTCATCGATTCATAAACCACACCCACCAAACATATACCAGTCATAATTCGAAGTACTTTTAACCAGTATTTTAATTCTATATTTTCAACATATACACACACATAATTATGTATATAAAATGTGTGCCTCGTGTAATTATAAATCTGATATTTAATTAAAATTATCGTTGATTGTTATCATTTTTTATTATAAGTCGAGTTCAGAATCTTCAACTAAAATGTCTCCTTTATGTTCACCTGTGTATATGAGGATTAGAGTTTTTAATTATTATATTGATATTGGTTATTATATATTTTGTTAGATTATTATATACTCATGATATGTTGTGTTAACAATATAGTTCAACTACATCAATAAATCAATGCATGCACAAGACTATCAAAGTTTGTGATAGCACTTCAGTATAGTAGAAAGTGCACTGTTTTAATTATTAACAAAAATGACTGAACCGTTGGTATGCGACAATGAAATAGATACATGTTGTCATGGTTACTGATTATGATTGCCCTCGGAATAGTCATGTTGTCATGGTTACAGATCACAGTATGCCCCTCCCTGTTTTATATTTACCTTCTTTATGAACAATAACTCTAGCCCCAACTATACAATCTCTGAGAGTAACTTTATCTTCTAATCTGACATGAGAACATAATACACTTCCTTGTACTGTACATCTGCAAATAGAATGCATGGAGTGTTAATGATAGTTCATCAACAACTGTTCAACAACAATAATTAATAAACAATAGTTAATATGCACTGTTTGTAAACAATATGTTTACTACTGTTTGTAAACAATATGTTTACTACTGTTTGTAAACAATATGTTTACTGTTTGTAAACAATATGTTTACTGTTTGTCAACAATGTTTACTGTTTTGTCAACAATGTTTACTACTGTTCGTCAACAATATGTTTACTGTTTGTAAACAATGTTTACTGTTTTGTCAACAATATGTTTACTGTTTGTCAACAATGTTTACTGTTTTGTCAAAAATATGTTTACTGTTTGTCAACAATGTTACTACTGTTTGTCAACAATATGTTTACTGTTCAATACTGTTTGTAAACCATGTTTACTACTGTTTGTCAACAATATTTAGTCAACAATATGTTTGTAAACTACTGTTTGTAAACAATATGTTTACTACTGTTTGTCAACAATGTATTGTTTGTTTTCACCCTTCTCCAATCAAAACATGATCCATAACAATTGAATTAATAATTTTAGTCTTATCTCCGACAATACAATGATGACCAACAACAGATCTTTTAATAGAGGTACGATCGGACAATTGTACACCATTACCAATCAACGAATCACCACTAACACCCTACACAATGGAACAATGGAAATGAGTAATGAAAAAGTGGAAATGTAGACTTATAGTGCAAGTCTGATACAAGCCACCCACTCGTTTAACATGAGAAAAGATAATAAGAAAACTTTAATCTATTTTATAGTGCTGTCTCGAATAAAGATCACATAATGCTGTGGAGATCTGTATTGTGGCAAGCAAGTGTGGAAATGTACTGTTCAAAAAGTAGTACCAAAAAAATGTATTATTTTTTTCCTGGATACTAAAATTAATAGTCCATATTTGTGTTGTGACATCATACCCGATTGGTTAGTCAGAAACCTGCCACCAAAGTTGACTGAAGCTACCAGATGTCTTCTCTCTTATTAATGAATGTGGGTGGCTAGGGATGAGACAACTACATACCTTGCCTCTTGTGGGTGGAGCTGTACTTGGTGACTCTGCTTCAAGTTGAAATACACCTAACATTTGAGGTATCTACATACAAATATTAAAACGTTAATTTATAAAATAAGCCACACCGACCATTCTATTCGCTTCTATATACAGTGGTATAGTATTAACTCTCATACATAATTCCTTGCTAACAGTGAGGGCGTGGCATCTAACAGAATGGACAGGTAGAGCAGTACCAGATGGACATGTGGAGTGACTAAATGCCAACTGTTCTATTGGATCACTTGTAGCTATAGACAACTCTCTTAAACCTAGTAATAGCATTATAATGATCTCATTATATATTCATTACTCATCATCATTAGATAGATAGATAGATATGTAGGTGGTTGATAAAGTATATACATAGATACTCATCATAGATAGATAGATAGATACATATGGATAGATAGATAAATTTCTGACTTTCAGTTTGAGGTCCATTTACTCCTTGTCTTCTTACTAAATGTGGTATGAGTTCTCCCTTGAGTGATGATATTGATTTCTGGTCCCCGAGATAATCCAGGACCCAACGACGAATAATGTAGACATGTGCATCCAATAACTTAGAATGAATTACAAAATGAGGAACTCTTGAGTGAGTGAGAGAGAGAGAGAAAGAGAGTATACAGACCAACAAAAAAATAAATAGATGATTTGTAGTTGCACAGATAGGTATGATAGATAGATAGATACATAGATAGATAGATAGATACATAGATAGATAGATAGATAGATAGATAGATAGATAGAGGTGAAGACAATCTACATTACCTTTTTATCATGGTTCTGCTCAATTTAAGTTCATCCTCTACATCTACTAAAGCAGAATGAAACACAACTTGTCCAGATGTTGTTAAACCTATCAGATCCTGTTCTAAATATAATATGTATTGTTATTACTATATTCAAGAGTCTCAGGTCCATACCGGTACTCTGAATGGAGAGTTTCTTCATAGGATCGTCTTGTTGGGTGTGGTCTGGACGTACTAGTAACATGGTAATTGATGATTGGTGGGTTATGTGTAGATCCCATAGCTCATGAAGAGCAATGTTTGATAATAGATCACAAGTTAATACAAGAAGATCGGACTGAAAATAATACATGTACATTGATATACATGTACAATAAAACGTGTACATGTAGATGTGTACATTAATATACATGTACAATAAAACATGTACATGTACATGTACATGTGTACATTGATATATATGTACAATAAAACATGTACATGTACATGTGTACATTGATATATATGTACAATAAAACATGTACATGTATATACATACCAGATCTACAAAATATATGTACATAATGATACATAATGTACATGTACATGTACACACACACTAATTGACACAACTACATTGATATACATGTACATGCATATAGTGCACATGTGTGCAATGCAAAATTATATACATGTACATCTACGCATGATTATATGTACATGTATGAATGATTATATGTACATGTAATAAAGAAGTATATATAAATCATAAAGAATATTAGTATAACCTTCACTCTTCCTTTTAAAATACGTAATGCATCAGCTGAACCAACATCTTCTCCATCGGGTGCCTCACAAATAATAAATCTTATTGATTCTCTTCCCGAACCTCCCGCTGAAGATCCTTGTAAGCTCTCCAGTACAGACGAGATAGCTTTAACATCAGTCTTACGAACTACAACAGTGACTTCTAAAATATGAGGTAAGTCATGTGACCACATAACCACACCCAGTACACGCCCACAAACCTTTAAATCCATTGCTTTCTAAAAACTTTATAGGATAATATATCAATGGTTGATTACCAACTGGCAGGAGAGCTTTTGGACAAGTCTCTGTGAGTGGATACATTCTTGATCCACGTCCTCCTGCAAGTATAACTGGATGGAGATCCATCTTTACAGCACATGGATGTTTTCATGTGGGTGTGGCTTATGGGCGTGGCACAATGGAATTGGAGCAGACCACTGTTCCTGGTTTTGGGAATGAGGTATTATTGACCTTTGGGCTGCTAGTAGCTACTGGTTTGACTTTAGGCATCTTATGGAATGTATTTGGGAGCTCAGAGAGAGATCAACGTGTCCATCCTCAACAGGTGAGTACATGTAGTCATACACTGCATTTTATGTGTTGCATGAAGATGCATGTTACTTCAGTAAATAATATCGTATGTATTATAGTACATGCATACAATACATGTATTGTACATGTAAACATACACTACATGTGTATATTGTACATTACATGTATACATACTATACATGCGTATTCCCATTATATTACATTACACATGCAATACATGTGTTTTTATGTATAGTACATTACAATACATTACATGTATACATACTATACATGCATATTCCCATTATATAACATATATACATGTTATATCTGTGATTCATTACAGCAAGAAACAGTTGATAGAGCTCGAGAACATGTTAGAGATGAGAGAGATGGCCACGCCCCTCATAATAATAACGATAATTCTGCTGATATTGTACAATGTCCTGTGTGTTTGGGTCCTATTAACTATCCTGTTGATACTAATTGTGGACATCGCTTCTGTGCACAATGTGTTCTGGCATATTGGCATGCTGATAGGTGGCCAAGGGCTTGCCGATGTCCTGTATGTCGTAGAGAGGTGACTCTTCTTTTATCTGATCCGATATTTGAAAGAAATGAACTTTTTCAAAATCTTAGTAGACAAGTTATTGATTATAATCAAAGAATGTCTGGTCAATGGAGACCTGTGAGTGTCCTCATCTGATCCATCCATCCATGTTTATCCATCATGTGTTCATATATGTGCATTCATCCATCCACTCAATCTATCCATCTATCCATCATCCATTATATGCTCCATTCATCCATTCATTTGTTCATCTGTTCATATATGTGCATTCATCCATCAACTCAATCTATCCATTGATCCAACCATTCATCTTTCCATCTATTTAACCATCCATCCACTTCTCCATTCACCTGTTCATCCATCAGTCCATTTATTCATCTGTCCTTCTGTCCATTCAATTAATCTTCCATTGATCCATCTGTTCCACCATTAATCCATTCATTCATCTATCCACTCAATCATTAATATCTATCTACCTATTCATAACCAATACGTCTACCATCAATCTCTATTAATTCACAGTTGCTTAGTTACATCTACGACATCCCCACATTACTAAGACATTTATGGACAGATCTATTCACAGTGGGTGGTCTCCTCTGCATACATCGTCTACATATCTTCCTTGTTCTAGCTCTTCTATTGCTGTATATAATTTTACCACTGGACATTCTACCGGAGTCCTTCCTAGGGCTGATAGGATTCATTGATGATATATTAATAGTATTAGGTGTATTGGTTTACGTGACACTGGTATACCGAGCGTACATCACACACAGACAAATGACAGATCTGTAAACTTATATGTAACTAGGGATATATTTTTAACTACACAGTTTCATGCAAATTTAGCTCCACTTTAAATAATTGTTAATCTTTGCATTACATGTATGTTAGAAGTATTTTATTTCAAAACAATTTACGATGACCATTATAATTACAAACCTCATTTTCTTTTGTTCACAATTTTTTCTATATTATATATTTTTTAAATTTCAAAATCAAATGTATTTAAACTATACTATAACATACAAATACACTGTACTGTACATACATGTTGTATACACTATAATCTATATACATGTACTTGTACATAAGTACATGCATTTGTAACATAGAGATACACATACATGTATGTATATACATGTACATGTATTACTCAGTCATGAACACATTTATCATTATTACATGTATGTATAATAATTGTTCACATTGTACTAGTGACATAAAAATGAGTATAAATTGACTCAAATGAAGAAATGGGTAATGACTAATGATGTTCAATTCTTTTTTTAAAAGGTAGTGGTTTGTTGAATGTTGTTTGATGAGTCAACAGGATTATGCTCTGATCCTTGTTTTTCGTGTAGTGAAGGTTTGGAGCGTACTGCTTTGACTGATGATCGTCGTTCAATGGAGGCTGAACGTGCGTTCCGTTGATTCAAGTAACCATGGTGAAGAAGATAATCCAGGACAGAGACATAACAGAAATGATATTGTTCCTAAAAATATAACCGAAATTATTAATCATGATATTGAGTACATTCAATGCATGTTGTTGCTAGGTTACTGGTATTCTATGCATTATAGTGTTGTTGCTAGGTTACCGGTACTTATGCATGTAATGGAGTTGTTGCTAGGTTACCAGTACACTCAATATGATGCATTAATTACATAATAGTATTGTTGCCAGGTTACCAGTCAACTAATTGTTTTATTATGTCATATTACATAATAGTATTGTTGCTAGGTTACCAGTCGACTAATTGTTTTATTATGTCATATTACATAATAGTATTGTTGCTAGGTTACCATTCATTACTGACCAAGGTTTGAACCATAGCAGATCTTTGTATTCTCAACATTTTAATAGTCTGGAACACATCAATTAGCCCTTCCACTGCTAGTCTCTCTAATATTATATCCAATGTGATGAAAACACCAGTTCTACCTACACCAGAACTACAAGGGTCAAAGGTCAAGCATGTAAGAGAAATGCATACATACATGTACATACATACATACATATATACATGTCTGCATACATTGATACATGATACATACATAGTTTACATACATACATACATTGTATTCATGTATGTACATACATGAATACATACATATAACACATACATACATATATACATACATACATGTACATACATACATATATACATACATACATGGTTACATACATACATACATACATACATACATGAATACATACATACATACACACACGTGCATAGACAGACACACAACACACCACACACACACACAGTCGCTAACTATACCTGCACATGACTATTATAGGTTTGTCTGTTTGAAGAGTGATATAAAGTCTTCTAATCTCTTGTATAAAGTCCATAAGAGGCAGTGCTGATTCCGGTACTCCCCTCTCTGGCCAACCGAAAAACTGAAAGAACTTAACAATGTGAGATGTTTCTGGGACCTGAGGCAATGAAATAGACCCCTTGGTATGCACTGGTATGCACTGGTATGCACTGGTATGCACTGGTATGCACTGGTATGCACTGGTATGCACTGGTATGCACTGGTATGCACTGGTATGCACTGGTATGCACTGGTATGCACTGGTATGCACTGGTATGCACTGGTACGCACTGGTATGCACTGGTATGCACTGGTATGCACTGATTGTTTGGAATATTTCTTACTTAACATAATATACATGTATTATGTATAATTATATACACATATACATTGTATATATATATATCTATAATTATATATATATATATACACTTAAAATGCATGTATACATGTACATAGACATACATGTAGATGTACAAATGCATGTACACATGTACATAGACATACGTGTACAATATATACATGTACATGTACAAATGTACAGATGTACATACATAGTTACATACATACATAATATGCATAGAGACTTGAAGACAGACTACACAAACACACACCTGAGCATGAGTCAATGTAAATTCTTTATAATCATAATCTTCGTCATCTCTACTCCTCAACACTTCAACAGACATATCACCATATCTCTTCTTTCCTCCATCAGACCACAGAGTAGCACTGCATTCTTGTTGCCTCTCCTCTACTAGAGTCAACATTACAAGCACTGGAGATTGATGTTCCCAAACCATCCTCCAGAAATCTGCTACAGTATTTCTCAAAGGTCCTTGGGTCGCAATAAATGCTCTCTGTTGTCGATAGCTCTGAAGTGTGAAGGTTTGAGTTAAATAGATAGTTCTAATGGATTAGATATACATGTACTCACGTCAACATAACTAGCGTTAATATAATCAGAACCCTCCGTAGCACGTATGAAACTCAATTTCACACGATTGTATTCATCTAAACAAAGTAGAAATGATGATTATAAACCACACCTTGTACTCAACCACACCCAGTACTCAACCACACCCAAAACCACACCCAGTACTCACAAGGCATTATATTTACAAATCTGTTCTTTCCTTTGTTCACATTTCTTGTAGCACTTGCAAACCTGTGAGGTTCTGTTCTATCTGTTAATAATCGCTAGATAAAAGAACAAGCAGTGTTGATCAATGCATCATGTTTGTGTGATCATCAATGATCATTGTAACACAACATGATCACTATTATCAATAGACATATCATTTCAATATCAATCCAAAGACACTATCAAATCAAACGTACCTTAAATTCTAATTCTAAAAGCGAACTCTCTCCATCTTCTTGAATGAGCTCTAATTTATCCAAATATGAAGGGAATTCATCAGCTGTTACATCTGTTACTCCACATGCAATCGCCTCGGCAATTGCTTCATGAATAAAGAAGTATTGATCCTGCAATCACATGACAAACACATGATCAATTATTTTCATTATTACAACGGTTGGGTATGTAGATTACTTAACCAGATCACATGACTAAAACATGACACTCATAATTACATTAAATAGTTCTGGTTGGGTATGTAGACTATTTAACTAAATCACATGACTAACATGTGATCATGTGATCTAGTATGTAGTTTGTACTGGACTAACCTCTGTTTGTACCATATAGTTTCTCATATTTCTCAAGAGGGTCACGTATCCATATATATCAATGTACTCATCTCCGCTAAGTACACGTGACAACATACTATTAATAACAACAAATGTACCCGTTCTACCTACTCCTGCACTACAATGGACCACCATTGGTCCAGTGTTTGTTTGTTGATGGTGGTGTGCTCGTACAGCACGAACCATGGCAAGCAGAGCTGTAGGGAAGTCGGGGACTCCTTTATCTGGCCATGAGGTGAAGTGAAACTGCTTAATATCCCGAGCATCTTTTTGAGAACCTCCCTGAGAAGATGAAAGATAGGAGGAGGAGGAAGAGGAGGAGGAGGAGGAAGAGGAGGAGGAAGATGAGGAGGAGGAGGAGGAGGAAGAGGAGGAGGAGGAAGCAGAAATAATTGGAGATAATGAGAGGAAAGGAACAGATGAAATAATAAGAAGCAAGACAATTAACTCCTTACCTTCAAAATACTTAATGATCTAATAGTGAAGTCTGCTAATTTAACAGTTTCTACTAATGTAACTTCAATCCCTCCATAGGAGCTTGGTAAATTCATTTCAATAGGCCAATATGTCTCACATTTCACCTTCAATGAAAAAAGAAAAAGAACCGTCATGTGATACCCATGTGATCATTTTGGAAATATAGCATACCTGAGATTTTTCTTTAACATTGGTTACCATGACAATTGTACGACTATTTTCTTCCCATACCAATCGCCAGAAGTCACCGATAGTTGATGGAATAGGACCTTTAGGATAGACCACACCCCCACTAATTAATTAAATTAATTAGTAAAACCTTAAAACTAACCTTGTGTTGCAATATATGCCTTAGGTTTCATAAAACCCTAAGTAAAAAAATGTATATATATATGTGTGTCTGTGTGTGCATGAATGTATGTATGTAACTGCGTATGTATGTGTGTGTGTGTGCATGTACATGTATGTGTATGTATATGTATGTATTATACTATTATACATAATAAATCTCACATCTAAATACGAAGCATTGATATAATCAGAACCTTCCTGCCATCTTATATTGGGTAGTTTAACGCGAGTGTGGTCATAGGGTAATATATTATCGTATCTATTCTTTTCAATATTGTGTGGCAGTTGACAGCACTCCCGTGGATAATCAGGGACCATTTGTATTGAACCAAATTCTTCCATAAACAGCTGGTTATCGTTCATTCTCATTATACCCAGATGGTTCAGGAATGAGTCTCTTGGAATGGGAGGATGGGAATCCATTTCTTGAGTTCTTGTATTTTTACGAAATTCATCAATGGGATCAAAAGGTTTAGACTTTCTAAGAGATAGACGAATTGATCCACCTCTGGTTGAATTGCTAAAAGATGACTTGTGCTGTTCAACCAGTGGACTCAATGGTCTGAAACAAAAGAGGAGAAAGATAGACACCACATTATATGTTTAACAATATTCATAGTGGTATCATAAAACTCTGAACGCTATAGCTCTAATATCTATAGCTTTGGAATCAAAGGATTGGTTTATATATGATAAGTGATGTAATGTGAGGTAATGTGATGTAATGTGAGGTTGAAGTAATGTGATGTATATGATGAGTAATGTGAGGTAATGTGAGGTAATGTGAGGTAATGTGAGGTAACGTGAGGTAACGTGAGGTAATGTGAGGTAATGTGAGGTAACGTGAGGTAACGTGAGGTAATGTGAGCTAATGTGAAGTCATGTGAGGTAATGTGAGGTAACGT
The DNA here is from genome assembly GCA_947044365.1 of Petrosia ficiformis. Classification (NCBI taxonomy): domain Eukaryota; kingdom Metazoa; phylum Porifera; class Demospongiae; order Haplosclerida; family Petrosiidae; genus Petrosia; species Petrosia ficiformis. The sequence continues at coordinate 745,383 of OX345647.1, read as the reverse complement.
GAGGTAATGTGAGGTACATGTATGAACACAAAGATACTAAAATGCTAACTTACATTTCTCTGCGTTTCCTGAGACAACAAAAAAGACTAATGGCAATACATAGTATTAATATTAAAAGAAATAGAAGACCACCTCCAGCTACTAACACAATAAATACTGTCATTGAAATGGGAATGTCACTACCATCATCCTCAATGACAAGGATAGTGATACTGGAATTCTTTGAAACTCCATTACTAGTGCCTATACATAGGTATTCACCACTGTTTTCAGATGACACGTTAGACAGTGTGAGATTTAAAGAGATGGGTGCACCGATAGTCTCATTTGTAAGTAGAACGGAACCTCCTGGTCCTACCCACTGTACGTGAGGAGGAGGAGAT